>JAFEMH010000075.1:665000-1173712 GCA_022495995.1 Adenophora triphylla var. japonica
ATTTCTTGTTTTCCAAGTTTTATGGGTGCTATAAAATAGCCCTAAAGTTGTAATCCGAAAATTAGAGTTTTTGATTATTGAATAAAGAAAATAAAGGAAAAGCTAAGGCTTTCTTTATCTAGGGTTTGTAACCCATTGTTTCTGTTCATTTTCCGTTCGGTATCAATCTCAAGGCTTCTTTCGACATCAGGTTAGGGTTTAGGGGTTAGGTTTTTTTTTTTTTTTAAATAGAAACAATGACCATATATATATGAATTGCAAGGGTTCTTGGAGCTATTCCCAAATTGGTAAATTGCATACAATTTTAAATTTTTTATCCAAAATAAAACAAAAACAAGATTAGTCCAAAACTAGGAACTAACCAACTATTAGACAACACTCTGGAGATTATTGTCTCATAAGTCATAACTAAGATATCCAGAAAACAAAGACCCACATCATTACTGCTGATGTTTTCTGCGCCGCCTGTTGTTTTCATCTTCTTCATCGTAAGCTTCAAGCGCCGCCTGTTGTTTTCTGCGCATCTCATCTTCAATGTTGACATCGTGAAGGGTTGTCTCCTCGCACTCATCAAGCTCCATATCTGTCATCTGCGATGAAGGCTTAGGAGGCAGCACACCCTCTAGGGCCTTGCATTGTTCGGAAGTCAAGGAATCTGGGAAGTCGACCGAGAAGTGGATGTATAATTTGCCCCTGTCATCACCCTTTCGCTTGAACTTTGGGTGCTCTTTCTGTTGTAGTACAAAGACTATGTCTCCAGTAAGAGTGTCAGGAGCTTCATCGGCTTCTCCTGGGAATGTAATTTTCTGTCCATTTTGCATACCCTTCTCCACAACCACTTCCAAGACCTTCTTCTCCTGTACAACCTTTTCGCCCTTGCATTGTGGGCAGCAGTCCTTGTCATTGATAGTTTCTCCAGTACCCTTACATTGCAGGGGTTAGGGTTTATAAGGGTTTAGGGTTTAGGGTTTAGGGGTTAGGATTAATTAGTGTATAGTGTATAGTGTATAGTGTATAGTGTATAGTGTATAGTGTATAGGGTATAGTGTATAGGATATAGGGTATAGTGTATAGTGTATAGTGTATAGTGTATAGGGTATAGGGTATAGGGTATAGGGATATAGGGTATAGTGTATAGGGTATAGTGTATAGTGTATAGGGTATATGGTATAGTGTATAGGGTATAGTGTATAGGGTATAGTGTATAGTGTATAGTGTATAGTGTATAAGGTATAGGGTATAGGGTATAGGGTATAGGGATATAGGGTATAGTGTATAGGGTATAGGGTATAGGGTATAGTGTATAGGGTATAGGGTATAGGGTATAGGATATAGGGTATAATGTATAGTGTATAGGGTATAGGGTATAGTGTATAGGGTATAGTGTATATGGTATAGGGTATAGTGTATAGGGTATAGTGTATAGTGTATATGGTATAGTGTATAGGGTATAGTGTATAGGGTATAGTGTATAGGGGTTAGTGTATAGTGTATAGGGTATAGTGTATAGGGTATAGGGTATAGTGTATAGGGTATAGTGTATAGGGTATAGGGTTTAGGGTATAGGGTATAGTGTATAGGGTATAGGGTATAGGGTATAGGGTATAGTGTATAGTGTATAGGGTATAGGGTATAGGGTATAGGGTATAGGGTATATGGTATAGGGTATATGGTATAGGGTATATGGTATAGTGTATAGGGTATTTGGTATAGGGTATAAGGTATATGGTATAGTGTATAGGGTATAGGGTATAGGGTATCGGGTATAGGGTATATGGATATAGGGTATAGGGTATAGGGTATATAGGGTATAGTGTATAGGGTATAGTGTATATGGTATAGGGTATAGGGTATAGGGTATAGGGTATAGTGTATTTATTAACTCATATTTATTTTTTTAGTGTAATTTAAAATAATTTTCATGTTTTAAATAATTATAAAGAATGATATTTATTAAATTAAAATTAATAAATATTTATGTGGTATTTATTTTTTCAAAAATAATATTTATTGACTCATATTTATTTTTTTGAGAGTAATTTAAAATAACTTTCATATTTTACATAAATAAAAATAATGATATTTATTAAATTAAAATTAATAAATATTTATGATTTATTTATTTTTTGAAAAATATTTATGATACTTTAATGTTTTTTAGTTTGTTATTTTGTTAATTAGTTCTAAAAATAAACAAAAATTACATTTTAATATCAGCAACGGAATATTTCCGTCGCTGAAAAATAAAAAATATTAAATTATCAGCGGCGGAAATATTCCGTCGGTGTTTAATTAAAAAAAAACATTTAATTTCACCGTCGGAATATTTCCAACGCTGATAAATTAAAAAATAATAATTATTCAGCGGCGGAAATATTCCGTCGGTGTAATATTTCAAAAAAAAAATATATTTTAATTTCACCGTCGGATTATTTCCGACGCTGATAAATAAAAAAATAAAGAAATGATATATTTTCACCGGCGGAATAATTCCGTCGCTGATAAAGATTTAGCGGCGGAATATTCCGTCGGTAAATCAACCGCGAAAATAGTGGCGGTAATTAAACGAATATTCGAGGAATATTCGTTTTAGAGCGGAATTTAGCGGCGGAATTAAATTCCGTCGCTAAATTTGACGCCAAAATAATTCCGACGCTAAAGCTTATATTCCGCCGCTATTTAGCGACGAAATGAGTCCGTCGTTGATAATTCCGTCGCTAAAACACATGTTTCAGGTAGTGTTTGACCCACGGAAGGCTTTTTGAAAAACGACGGCCGTTTTGAAAAAGTATCCTAGTCCCCAGCGGAGTCGTCAACTGAAATTACTCGGATTCGCGCGGGCGAAGGTGATTGTCTTTCGCAGAAAGGCGTTTGAAACCTCGCTTTTGGAAAGGAGAGGAGTCGTCATGTGAAATAACAACGCGAAATAACAACAGAAGAAGTAGGATAATCATTTTGGGATATAGTGAGTAACGTTCTTGTTTAATACTCCCTCCTCCAATAATTAGTATCGTAATTCACTTGTCAATCAATTTATAACTTGTACTTTATTTATTTTTACATTACTTATATTAAATATGATAAGAAATTATAAAAACTACTCCCTCCATCTCAAACTGTTAGAATATGTATATTTTAAACATACTAAATATACTTATTCTAACACAAACAAAGAATCCTAATTTTATTTTTTTTGTTAAGATGAAGATATGTTGAGCAATAATTATAGAATAATTTAATTAGGATGATTAATTTAATTATTCTAATAAATATCTAAAAATTATTATTGATAGTAAATATAATGGTGTATTCGTATTAAAAAAACAAAATAAAAAAAAAACTCTTAGCCGGGACGAAAATAGTATATTTTAAGTTATAGTGCACACTTATTTAGAAACAAATTTGAAAAAATGTGATCCTTATTATGTGACATAGTGAGGCATATATACAGAAAATATGTGCAATACTTTAAGAAGTGTCAAGATGTTTAAGTTTCTGTTGAACCCTTAATCATACAAATTCATGCACCTTGACTTGTATGATATCTTTATCACAATTTTGTAGAGCGTTTGTTTGCACTTGGTTAGTTCATATTCTAATGTGGGAAGTGAGATGTCTCTTTTATTTGAGTTTTTCATTGGTAAGTGGGAGAAATTTTAATTGAGGGGGATTTTAGGTACAAATTACTTTACTTGGGCCATGTTTGGATTCACATTTTTTCTTATTTGGTTAATTTTGTATTTTGTAATGATTACATGGAAATAGAATAGTATGATTTAATAAGAGAAAAAAAAAATATATGCGGGTCCAATAAGAGAGAAAGTAAAATCGAGAAAAGTAAATATGTTTACAAGCATAACTATATGCCCGTTTTCCCGTTAATTAAATATGTTTTCATTTATCATTTTTATTTTTTTAAATTATTAAGTTATAATTAATGACCTTTCAAAATTGTCAATCAATAAAGAATAAAGAAAAGGGAAAGTGGTGGGATGAGAGTCGATCCAAAAAAAGGAGGGGGTGTTATGGAATAATAAATAAATTTCATTGAGTTTAATACTCCCTCCATCCCAAATGATTTTTCTATTTTATTTTTATTTGTCGTTAATGCAAAAATATTTTGATCAATAATTTTAAGTTTTTTTAATTATATAGTATATATAATTGTGTATCGATAACAAGATTTTAATTTTCATTAGGATAATTAAATCTACTTAAAATTATTGCTCAAAATACCATATTGTTAACGACAAAAAAGTGGGAAAATTATTTTGAGACAGAGAGCGTAATGAAAATAAAAATAGATCGTTAAAATTTTTAAATAATCAAATAAAATTATCATTATTATTTATTATGTGATTATTACATACTCCCTCCGTCCCTAAATGTTTGTCCCATTTGACTTTTCAAACATTTTAATTTAGTGATTTTGAAGCTTTAATTTTGGTTATTTTTACGAACGCTTTGAAAATTATTGATAATATATACCGCCGTTATGTAATACTCCGTCCCTAAATGTTACAAGTTTTGAAAATTTAGTGATTTTGAAGCTTTAATTTTGAAAATGAGACTAACTTTTTGGGACAAAGAAAAAGGGAAAATGGGACAAACATTTAGGGGCGGAGGAAGTATTATGGGATAGAGAGTGTTATATTCTATTTTCATCTTATAAAAGCGCCTACGGCAAGTGACATTATATTTTTATAAAAGCGCATTTTTATAAAAGCGCCTACGGCAAGTGGCATTATTTAACCATTATCCTTATTCAAGGCAAATTAACAGCTATTGATTCGGTCATGGGTTTAGGTGTTTATGATTAATTTGTTCTTGGTTTTCCTTCTCTCTTTAATAATAATAAAAAAAAAAAAAAATCTTTTTTTATTTTAGTTTGTCCTAATTTATAAATACTTTTGTCGTCTCTAAAAAATTATCTGAAAGAGTGAGTTTTTTGGAAACAATGTGTTTCCTTATTTCGAATCAATATCATAATTGGTAAGTTGATTTTGGGACTTTCATGTAAAGATTTATATTATTCTATTATGAAAAGGATGTTTCCTATTTCGAATCAAAGCAACATATTTGGTAAGTTGATTTTAAAACTTTCATTGAAAGTTTCATAAATATACTACTTTGAAAAGGATTTTTTTTTTTAATATTGTAAATATCTTTTATTTATGTACATAAATTTATATTAGGGCTAACCTACTAACAAAACATCTTTCCTTGTGAGTGTGCTTTATGTTTCCTTGTAGAAATTGGAAAACTCACATAAGGAAAGCTTTGAATTCGTGAAGATCTTCTCAAGGTGCCTATAAATACAAGTGATCAGCACAAAGAGAAGACAGAGCTTAAGAGATTTATTTGAGAGACAAATTCTTTTGTTCTTCACAGTTTTAGAGAGAAAAATACTTTGTTCTTCACGGTTTTCAACATTGTCAATTTAGGTTGTGAGTGAAGGCTGTGACATACATCCGAACTCACATCTAGGTTTTAATCAAGTTCTTTGCTTTACTTCTGATTGGAATAGAGTCTACTTGGGAAAGAGAGTCTGTTCTTGTCTTAGAAGGTGATTAGAACTTGTTTATTATTTTCGTCTTTTAGTTTTTACTTATTCATATTTTTGTAAGCATCAAAAGTTTTAATAGTGAAAAGTTTTTTGGCGTAAGCCTAGTTTGCTGGTTTCAAAACCAGTGAGCGTATATAACTCATGTGTTATTATTTTATTCCGCTGTATTATTTGTGGATGTGTGGACAGTTGTGTAACACATCTGTACTCACATCCGTGAACTGTTGAGTTGTTTGAAGCTTCCTAGCTACACGAAACTTTCAATTGGTAACAGTGTCAATTCTCGAAATATTACTAAGTGTTGATCCAGAAAGTGTAGTCACAATGGAATGCCAAAATCATCAAAACATGCCTCCTATCTTGGATGGCACAAATTATTCTCTTTGGAAGTCTAAGATGCGTAATTACATCAACGGTATTGATGAAAGGGCATGAATGTGTATTCTTGTGGCCTGTCAACCTCCTACTGTGGAGAAAAAAGCTTGAATCTGGGACTGGTGATTCTGTCTTTGAGAGGAAACCTGAAGAAAGGTGGACTCTTGATGAAATCCAAGCTGCCAATTTTAATTCTAGAGCAATGAGTGCTATTTCCAGCCATGTTTCTGAAAATATGTACAAACTCATCACTAATGAAAGCATTGCAAAGAATGCTTGGGATATCTTATAGATGCAATGTGAGGGGATTCCAAGTTTAAAGGCTACTAGGCTTAGGATTTTAATAGATAGGTTTGAAATACTTAGAATGGAGGAAACAGAGGATATTGTCTCCTATGCTGCTAAGATCCATGAAATCTCCAATGAATGCACTAGCCTAGGAGAGTCAATTTCGAATGCTAGATTAGTAAGCAAAATCTTAAGAACTTTGCCTGAAAGGATTAATATCAAGGTTGCTGTCATTGAAGAGACTAATGACACCATCACAGTAGGTTTAGACAAAATTGTTGGTATTTTAACTGTGTTCGAGCTAAATCTTGAAGCTCAACAAAAGAACAAGGCAATGAGTATTTCCTTTAAAAGTTCTGCAGCCATTCCAAAGGAAATAGCTGACATTTCCTCTGAAATTAATGAATCTAATCTTGAGGAAGATGATGTGTCTGTAATCACCAAGAAGTTCAATACTATTTTGAAAAACAAAAGGAGAAACAAGTTTCCTAGAAAAAAACTCTCAGGATTTAGAGAAACAAGAAGATAATCCTGATGAGGGGTTCAAAAAGAAAAGTTTTGATAACACGAAATCCTCTGATTCTGTGCAATGTAGAGCATGTCGTGACTTTGGTCACTTTGCTAATGAGTGTGCTAACACACTTAAGAAAAGGGGAATTAGTTACACTGCTGCTTTGAGTGATAGTGAGGATGATGAAGTAATTGCTAACATCTCTGTGTATGAATCTTCCTCTGTATATTTTTATGCTTATACTGCAGATAAAAATGAAGAAGAATTTTCTGAAGATGATCTGGAGACGGATGTGGATACAGATGTGTACACATTCGAACTCACATCCGAGCAGACCTTCAACTGTTTCTCTGTAAAAGGAGATTCTGAAGATGAGGATAGGGACATTCCCTATGAGAAAATCTTTGCAACTTACAAAGAATTGCATGCTGATTGGATAAAGAGAATGGACAAAATTGAGGTACTTGCTAAGGTAAATAAGTCTTTTTCTGATAAACTAGATGTTTGTGAAGATGAAAAGTCCATACTTTCAAAAGAGAATGATGTTCAAAAAGATACCATTGCAAAACTTGAAGTTTTGGTAGCCAAAAAGGAAGTTGAACTTGAAAAATTCAAAACTGAATGTGAAAAAGCTGAAAGTACTTTTACCAAATTGAACAAAAGTAAAATGTAACTTGATGAAGCTATTTCTATGGGTCAACTTAACAAAACTGGTCTGGGCTTTGAAAAAGGAAATTTTGTAAAGGAGGGATGTGAGGCTTCTACTTCAAAAAGTGTGGAAAAATAAAGTTTTAAAGAAAAATATTTTTTGAGTGAGAAAATACCAAGGAAAAGGCACTACATTTGTCATTATTGTCTTGCTCCTGGGCACATTAGACCTTTCTGTTACAAGCTAGAGGCTGATAAGAAATCTGGTTATATCTATCAGACTCAGATGTGTGAGAAGATGTATGCACATCCAAACACACATCCTGGTAATCTGAGACTTCTGTACCACAAAAAGAAAGTTGAAAAGCAGTGGGTGGCCAAACCAAGTGCTACCTGCAATGTTGTTTACTCTTCCCACAAGAGTAGTGTCTCTGGTTCTTAGTATTTTGATAGTGGGTGCTCTAGGCACATGACTGGGAACCAAGATATTCTAATTGACTATGATTTAATCTATGGGGGGAAGGTGAACTTTGGTGGTGGTGCTCAAGGCAAAATTGTTGGGAAAGGAACCCTAGATGTTAAGGTCTCCCAAAACTTCACAATGTGTATCATGTGGAAGGTCTTAGGACTAATCTCATTAGTATAAGTCAGTTATGTGATGATGACTTATATGTGAAGTTTGATAAGAAGATATGTGAGGTGTTTGATGAGTCTAACACATGTGTCCTCACTAGTTTAAGATCTTCTGATAATTGTTACAAGTTCTGTGACAATGTGACATGTTTAAGTGTTTCTGATGTTGTATTTGATGATACACTTGATTTTAACCTCAAAACTGTCGAGTACTCCCTCCGTCCCACCCGAATTTGGACAAATTTCCTTTTTGGGCGTCCCATCCGAATTTGGACGGCCCAAAATGGAAACCTTAAATCACTATTCTCTCCACTCATTCTCTCTCCTACATTATTTTAATACTCACAACACCATTATAATTTACTATTCCCTCCACTCATTCTCTCTCCTATTTTTAAATTACACTCACAACATTTACTTTTTCCTTAATCTCCGTGTAAAGTAACTTTGTCCAAATTCGGGTGGGACGGAGGGAGTATAATGTTTCAAGTTGTCAACTGGAGTGGAAATCTGCTGATACAGGAGCTGAAGATACAAAAGCACTGCAAATGAAAAACAGGTAGATGTAAGTCCAGATGTGCAGAAGGATATATATGCAGATGTGAACACAACCGTTCCCACATCTAAACACACATTCACACAAAGAACTGAGTCTGAAGTCAGTTCTTCAGATTCAGAAGGAGAAGTTATTTCTGAAAAAGACCATGTTGGGTCTGTTGATAGATCAAATGACATTTTGTCCAGAATTCAGAAAGATCACCCCTCGTCTCAAGAGGTTGGTGAAATGCATGATAAAAGGCAAACCAGAAGGAATGAGAAGGTAAATCACATTTATTTGGATGCTTTATGGAGCCATACATCCTTATACTCCAAGGTATGTTGTTACTGCTTTTTGTCTAACATAGTGAGATACAATGACTTAGACTGGGCAGGCAATTTTGATGATAGAAATATCTGTGTTCGATGTTCCTACCTTGGTAACATCCTTAATTTCTGGTATAGAAGGAAAAAAAGTTATGTCTCCTTGTTCATAGCTGAGGTTAAATATGTTGCCCTCGGAAGTTTATGCACACAACTGCTATGAATGAATCAAATGTTGAAAGACTATGAATTGAATAGCAAAATTTTGACTGCTTTTTGTGATAACAAAAGTGATTTAAACATATCTAAAAATCCTGTCCAACATTCTAGAACAAAACACATTGATATTAGACATCATTTCATTAGGGATCTTGAAGAACAAAAAATTGTGTGTCTGGAATTTATTGGGACTGAAAATCAATAGGCTGATATATTTACAAAGGCATTATATTTGGAGAGATTTTCCTCCTTGAGGAAGTCTCTTGGCTTGTTTGATATTTAAGGTTGTGTGCCAAAATGTGCACATATCCTCTAACACATCTGTATATTATCTAACAATATATATATATATATATATATATATATATATATATATATATATATATATATATATATATATATATATATATATATATATATATATATATATATATATATCATGCATTTGCACGAAATATCTCAGTGTGGTCACTTGTGAGTTTTCATCTTTGACATTTTCTGATCACTTAAATGTGGGCATTTCCTGTTCTTGTTGTCTTTTGATAACATGATATAATCTTACTAGATATCTCACAGTGGGTGCCTTAAAAATCTATGAAAAATAGCTGCTTCACCCTTATTATGAAGCCAAACCAATGTGATTAAGTGATTTTCATAAGAAAACTTGAAATCAAACTTGATAAGATCATTGGAAAAAATGGCTATCTTTGAAATTCAAGAAAAGTGAAAGCTACTAACAATGCAAATATTCACAATAAAAAATGGGTGGATGCATTCTAGAGGCTGTGCAGATTGAATTATTGCTCATTGACTTTTTGTGATCTAAATGTGTCCCCAAATGTAACTCACATCCTATGCCACATCTGTGAGTTGATATTTTTTTGCTTCACCTGTGTGTTGCATCATGCTAGAAATACTGCATTTTAGGTTCATATAGGATACTTTGTAAATATGCTAGTTAATTTATTTTCATTCTTAACTCACTCTTTGATTTAACATGTTTTTATTTTCCAATATCTCCAATGAAAAAGAAAGGTGTGTATCAATCCTCATTGAAAATGGAAGGACAATTTTCAAAGGGATTCTGTGGAAAAGATATGGCTGAAGTTATTTTTTGTTTTCACAAAAGGTAAGCAATATTTTGATATATCTTAATCCCTATTCTTTCATGATTTGTTGTGTGTAGTAATCTCAAAGGTTTATAGCCGTTGTGAACTCTTTCTGTATTTTCCTTTGCCTGAGTCTTTTTTTAGGAAGGAATCCTTGTTTGAGTTGGAAAGGGGGAGTTGTAGGTTTAATTGTGTGCCTCATCTGTCATATCTCTTTAATCTTTCATTGTGTTTCTTCCCCCTTTGTCCCAATTTTTCTCTCACACACACGCACTATATATTTCTCTCTCTGTCTGTCTGACCAATCTGCAGAATCAATAGAGCTAAAGCTGCAGGTGTGGGTCAGGATGTGGCCACATCTTGTCACACATCTGCAAATTCTTTTGATGATCAAATGGAAGCCCTAGGTGCAAAATTTGTTGCAGCTGATGCCCTCTCCACTGCTCTCAATGCTCAACTGATTGCCTCCCAGACACATGCCAAGAACCCTAAAGTTCTGAAGGTGGATCTCCAGAAATGGGAGACTACACTTTCTAGTCAAAAGGGGGGGGGGAAGAAGAAAAAGGACGAGAATGATACTGATACTGATGTTGTCTTTGCTGCTACTGCTTTTAATATTTATTAGTTTGCTTTTAATATTCGTTTTAGTTATTTGTTAGTTTTAGTCTTGATCTGTAATCCCTAAATACATTTGCTGAATGGTTGCTTTAATTTACATTTGTTGAACTGCAATTTTTAGTACTAACTTGGTCTATGCAGTTTTGTGTGGATGTGTTGACACATCTGCACACACATCCATTCAGGGGGAGTTTTCATGTCTGAAAATATTGGTCATAATGTGATCATCAAAAATCTTTAGTTTTGACCAGAAATTCCAAAATAGGGGGAGATTGAAAGAGTGAGTTTTTAGGAAACAATGTGTTTCCTTATTTTGAATCAACATCATAATTGGTAAGTTGATTTTGGGACTTTCATGGAAAGATTTATATTGTCCTATTATGAAAAGGATGTTTCCTATTTCGAATCAAAGCAACATATTTGGTAAGTTGATTTTGGGACTTTCATGGAAAGTTTCATAAGTATCCTACTTTGAAAAGGACTTTGTTAATATTGTAAATATCTTTTATTTATGTACATAGATTTATATTAGGACTAACCTACTAACAAAATATCTTTTCTTCTGAGTGTGCTTTATGTTTCCTTGTAGGAATTGGAAAACTCACATAAGGAAAGCTTTGGATTCATGATGATCTTCTCAAGGTGCCTATAAATACAAGTGATCAGCACAAAGAGAAGACAGAGCTTAAGAGATTTATTTGAGAGACAAATTCTTTTGTTCTTCACATTTTTAGAGAGAAAAATACTTTGTTCTTCACGGTTTTCAACATTGTCAATTTAGGTTGTGAGTGAAGGTTGTGACATACATCCGAACTCAGATCTAGGTTTTAATCAAGTTCTTTGCTTGACTTCTGATTGGAATAGTCTACTTGGGAAA
The DNA here is from genome assembly GCA_022495995.1 of Adenophora triphylla var. japonica. Classification (NCBI taxonomy): domain Eukaryota; kingdom Viridiplantae; phylum Streptophyta; class Magnoliopsida; order Asterales; family Campanulaceae; genus Adenophora; species Adenophora triphylla. The sequence goes on from JAFEMH010000075.1 coordinate 676,706, forward strand.
GAGTGTCTATTTTTGTCATAGAAGGTGATTAGAACTTGTTTAGTAATTTCTTCTTTTAATTTTCACTTATTCGTATTTTTGTAAGCAACAAAAGTTTTTATAGTGAAAAGTTTTTAGCCGTAAGCCTAGTAAGCTGGTTTCAAAACCAGTGAGCGTATATAACTCCTGTGTTATTATTTTATTCGGTTGCATTATTTGTGGATGTGTGGACAGTTGTGTAACACATCTGTACTCATATTCGTGAACTGTTGAGTTGTTTGAAGCATCCTAGCTACACGAAACATTCATTATCAAATTTCATAAGTTATTTCTAAAACTGTGACTTTGATAATAATAAACTATTTTTAATTTTAATAGTAAAATTGCTGTCATATGTTGATTCATGTAGTATTAAAACTGTCAAAATTATTGTATTTAAATGTGTCAAATTAACTAGATAAATAATTGACAATTTTAAATGTAAATATGACAATTTATGGCCGGAATAATTAATTGTTAGGAAATTTAACAGAAAATATAACGGCTTCTTACAAGATAACGAAAAAACTAACGGCCAGAATAACAAACTGAAAATTAAGTCGAGGCTTGTGTTTGACACAATCTCCGTAAGAAGTATTGTCCCACACTGGTGCTGACGGTTCTCTGACAATCTCCTCGTAAGATGCAACGACTTTACAATCGTTAGTAGAAACACTTCAAACTAACGACTTTGGCGAACAAACTAACTGTTTGGAACTTCTGGACTTGAAAGGAATATTTATGCTACAATATGATTTTCTCTTAATTTCTATTGAATGCTAAATCACTGAATGAATGGAATGAGGATTGTCAAACTGCTGGGGACTATTTATAGATAATGAAGAGTTAGGGTGCCTCTTTGGAATAAACACTATTGGTACCCGATGGAATCCCAGCCATCGGATTAGATCAGATTGTAGGGAGGAGATCTGCTGGAGCAACCCAGCCATCCAACCCGCCCATTTGAAGAGGCGCGGGTCATGCCTTATCCGATCCATGACTGCTCGAATCGGCACGGACCAAGTTCAGTGAACCTGACCTTCCCATACTGGCGTCCTAATCCAATCGGGCCTAGGCCCATGCCACCGGCCCACTACCAATTGGTTTGGCCAAATCGAACCACCGTGCACACCTGGACTGAACCAAGCCCAAGCTGCCCAACCCACATGACCCACGAACTGGATACCATCGGACCTTGATTGATTTTCTTAAAAATTAAAGGCTCCAATAGCTCCTAGCAACTATGCGCACGTGCGTAGTGCAAAGTGCACCTCTAAAGCGCCCAATGCACCCTTCGCGGGCTTCGCGGGCTTTGCGGGTGTGGTCCAAATTGAGCTAGTATAAAACTGGCACAATTGGGCTACTCCTTGCATGGTTGGCCCAATGGTCCACCTAGGTTGGCCCAAGAAGAACATCTTGATGACTCCTCCTTGTTTGCATCCACTTATAAACTAGCATTACTTTACATCTCAAAGCAATGTGGGATAACTCTTTCATATCCCATAAACTCTTCATTTTCCCATTTCAAGTTACAATCTTTAGCCATTAATTTCTCATTCACCCGAAAATTGTTTTGAGTAAATAAATGCATTTTCTTAATCTACAACAAATGTAGATTATAATTTTGTAACTTATTTCATTAAAAAATAAATGAAACTCATTTGAAAATTGGGTCAAAACCTGGTCAAACCTAGTTTCTTAAACCCATTTCCAACAATCCCCCACATGAATGACAATTAATGCATGTATGTGAATTCGTCCAAAAGTTCCGACGGACTACTATTGCATCGGGATAGGTAGCTTATGGCCTTGAACCTTCCCTAGTAAAATACTATCGGATATACTAGCAAGTTGGTAGCGAGACGCTTTGAACCAGTGAATGTATAGTGTATACCAAGACAACAGTACTCACACAATAATAGCTCTAACAATTTTTGTTCTCATGTTGTATCCATTTTGGCCCTGGACCGTATCTCATTCATAATTGTTCATCTAGAAGCGACCTTATTACTTCTCACTTTTATAGGTAATCTCATACTATAAAGAGTATCCTGCTATACTCCACCCGTAGGTACATGAATTATTAAAATTTCTCAACTTATCCTCACCGCTGCTGCAGGTGCACACACTTGGATGTTCTGGGAATGAGTATGAAACAGGTTCCAAGTATTTCTACCGAACTCTTAACTTAGTTTTCTCATTGAATCAAGGGCCTGGGATCTCCATTTCTCAAGGTTGAGTGTCCACTATGAGTTCTTTTGTTGTGGGTTTTAAACCCATTCCCCTTAATAGTTTATATAGTTGATCTCTATTTAACCTTTCGTAAATGGATCCACTATATTATCATTTGACATTACATAGTCAATTGTGATAACACCATTTTTTATCAAATTTCTAATGGTATTATGTCTATGACGAATATGTCTAGACTTACCATTATACATACTGCTCTGTGCCCTTCCTATTGCTGATTGACTATCACAATGTATCATAACAGCAGGCACAGTCTTATTCCAACAAGGAATATCCTCCAAGAACTTCTTAAGCCATTCTGCTTCTTCTCCAGCTTTATCTAAAGCTATAAACTCAGATTCCATCGTGGATCTAGCTATACACGTTTATTTGAAGGATTTCCATGACACCGCTCCTCCACCAATTGTGAATACACATCCACTTGTGGATTTAGATTCTTTTGTGTCTGATATCCAATTAGCATGACAGTATCCTTCTAATACTGCTGGATATCTCTTATAAAGTATCCCATGATTCATTGTATACTTTAAATATCTCAATACCCTTAATAGGGCCTTCCAGTGATCCGCACTAGGATTACTAGTGAACCTACTTAGTTTGCTCACTGAATATGCGATGTCTGGACGTGTACAATTCGTTAAGTTCATCAGAATCCCAATTATTCTTGCATATTCCAACTGAGAAACTGGTTCCCCTATGTTCTTTGCTAAGTGTAGAGCCAAATCTACCGGTGTCTTAGCCGGAGGGTCATTAATGACATCGAACTTTCGAAGTTCATTTTCTAGATAATGGGACTGAGATAGAACTATCCCTTATGATGTTCTAGAAATTTTTATTCCTAATATGACATCAGCCAATCCCATGTCCTTCATGTCAAAGTGCTTTTTTAACAAGCCTTTGGTATTCATGATCAATTCATGAGTACTTCCCATTATCAACATGTCATCCACGTAAAGACAAACTATTACAAATGATTCAGATGTTCCTTTGATATAGACACACTTGTCACATTCATTTATCTTGAATCCATTTGACAACATAGCTCGATCAAACTTCTCATGCCATTGTTTAGGTGCTTGTTTGAGTCCGTACAACGACTTTACAAGTTTACACACCTTTTGCTCTTTACCTGGAACAACAAACCCTTCGGGTTGCTCTATGTAAATCTCTTCATCTAACTCTCCATTCAAGAAAGTTGTTTTCACATCCATCTGGTGTATCTCAAGATTATGCACGGCTGCAATTGCTATAAGAACACGTATGGATGTGATCCTTGTGACAGGAGAATATGTATTGAAAAAGTCAAATCCCTCCTTTTGTCTAAACCCTTTGGCTACTAGTTGGGCTTTGTACTTATCGATAGATCCATCAGCCTTATACTTCCTTTTAAAGATCCACTTGCAACCTAACGGTTTGCATCCTGGAGGAAGATCAACCAACTCCCAAGTATTATTATGCATTATGGATTCTATTTCACTGTTAATAGCTTCTTTCCAGAACGGACTATCCAGACCTGATAAAGCTTCCTTAACAGTAGTTGGTTCGTTTTCTAACATATATGATAGAAAATCAGGACCAAAGACTTTTCCACTCTTGCCTTTTTACTACGTTTTGGTCCTTCATCTTCTTCTTGAGATGGACTAGTTGTAGTTTCATAAGTTCTCTTATTAGAACTTACATCTTTCCTATCTTTGGCAGGAAAGATATTTTCAAAAAAACACAGCATTCCTTGATTCTATTGTCATTCCTTTATTCATATCAGGAATGTCTGACTTGTGCACTATAAACCTATGGGCACTACTATTGTTATCATATCCAATAAAGATGCAGTCAATTGTATTTGGACCGATTTTGACTTGCTTTGGCTTAGGTACTTCAACCTTAGCCAGACACCCCCACTCTTTAAGGTATTTATAACATGGCTTATGATTATGCCATAATTCGTAAGGTGTTTCATTAATTCCTTTCTTGAGTATCTTATTAAGAATGTAGTTTGAAGTCAGTATTGCTTCCCCCCACATGTTGTCGGGTAAGCCTGAACTGATTAAAAATGCATTCATCATTTTCTTTAGAGTGTGATTCTTACGTTCAGCTACTCCATTAGATTGAGGTGTATATGGAGCTGTCGTTTGATGAATAATGACAGATTCACATCATAATCCTTCAAACGGAGCTACATATTCTCTTCCTCTATCGCTTCAAATCTTCTTAATCTTTACATTAAGTTGATTCTCAACTTTATTCTTGTAAGTTTGGAAAGCGCCTAAGGCTTCATCCTTACTTTTCAATAGATATACATAACAGTATTTCGTGCAATCGTCTATAAATGTAATAAAGTACTTTTTCCCACCTTGAGTTTGCACTAACTTTAAATCACAAATATCTGTGTGAATTAATTCCAGAGGTGTTGTGTTTCTTATTACTGTTTCAAATGGCCCTTTAGTCATTTTTGCTTTAACGCAAACTTCACACTTATTAGTTGAATCAGATTTTTTTATTTGAATTAAATCTTGATTCACTAATTTCTTAATTGTGTTAAAGTTTACATGACCTAATCTATCATGCCATAAATTAGGACTATCCAACAAGTAAACATAAGAAACAATACTTTTATTCTTTGCTTCAGAGCGGATACATTCATTACATTCATCTTGAAAAGACCCTTCTCAAGGTAACCTTTTCCAAGGAAAAGACCATTTTTTGTCAGTACAAATTTATCAGATTCGAACACCAATCTAAAACCGGCCTTACTTAACAAAGCCCCAAAGACTAAGTTCTTGCGGATGTCCGGGACATGCAACACATCCATCAAAGTCAGCTCCTTGCCTGAAGTCATCTTCAGAACAACTTTTCCAATTCCCACAACATTGGAAGTACCAGAATTTCCCATATAGAGCTTCTTTTCGGAACAGGGAGTGTAGGAAAAGAAACTCTCCTTATCTGCACATATGTGGCGGGTAGCACTGGTGTCTATCCACCACTCTCTCAGATTATCATCCAACTTAGCCACATTGGCTTCAAATACCACAGCTGCAAAGTCAAGCTCCATATCATCAACAATGTTGGCTTGATTCCTATTGCCTCTATGGTCTTCCTTCTTCGGGTGCCGGCAATCCTTAGCTAAATGTCCGGGCTTGCCACAGTTGTAGCAAGATACTTTGAAATTCTTGGCTGGCTTCTTTCTAGCATTTCTTGAATGCTTCCTCTTCTTAATGTTGCTTGTGCTAGCTTCAGCAAGATTAACCTTTGCTTCCATCTTCCCTTTGTTAGCCTTAGCTTCAGCCTTGGCCTCATTCTTCCTGTTGTTTTCCTCAATCTGAAGACGAATAACCAGGTTTTCAAGACTCATTTCCTTACGCTTATGTTTGAGATAATTCTTAAAGTCCTTCCATGCTGGCGGCAATTTTTCAATGATTGATGCCACCTTAAATGGTTCATTCATAACCATTCCTTCAGCAGTTAACCCATGTAGGATCAACTGAAACTCATCAACCTGGCTGGCCACGGTCTTTGAGTTAACCATCTTGAAATCAAGGTACTTGCCAACAACAAACTTCTTTGAACCGGCATCCTCGATTTTGTACTTTCGCTCCAAAGTGTTCCATAACTCTTTGGCTGTCTCCACGAGACAGTACACATTGTATAGGCTATCATCCAGCCCATTCATGATGTAATTCCTACACAAGAAATTACCATGATCCCATGCCTCTTTGGCAATCCTCCTTTGATGGTCGGGATCATCAATTGGTATAGCAAGGGGATCCACCTTTAAGAACTTCTGCAGACTGAGGGTGGTCAAGTAAAACAACATCTTTTGCTGCCATCTCTTGAAGTCCACCCCAGTAAACTTGGCTGGTTTCTCACCATGAGCCGGGTGAGTTGGAGCAGGAGTTGCAACTACTTGATTTTTTGCATCTGGTTGTTTTTGTGTTGGAATTCCTGAAGACTGGGAGGTATCGGTTTCATTCGCCATCTCTTAAGAAACGTAGAATACTTCTTACGATTGTTAGGAAATTTAACAGAAAATGTATCGGCTTCTTAAAAGATAACGAAAAAACTAACGGACATAATAACAAACTGAAAATTAAGTCGAGTCTTGTGTTTGACACAATCTCCGTAAGAAGTATTGTCCCGCACGGGTGCTGACGGTTCTCTGAAAATCTCCTCGTAAGATGCAACGACTTTACAATCGTTAGTAGATGCACTTCAAACTAACGACTTCGGCGAACAAACTAACTGTTTGGAACTTCTGGACTTGAAAGGAATATTTATGCTACAATATGCTTTCTCTCTTAATTGCTATTGAATGCTAAATCACTGAATGAATGGAATGAGGATTGTCAAACTGTTGGGGACTATTTATAGATAATGAAGAGTTAGGGTGCCTCTTTGGAATAACCACTATTGGTACCCGGTGGAATCCCAGCCATCAGATTAGATCAGATTGTAGGGAGGAGATCTGCTGGAGCAACCCAGCCATCCGATCCACCCATTCAAAGAGGTGAAGGTCGTGCCTTATCCGATCCATGATTGCTCGAATGGGCACGGACCAAGTTCAGTGAACCTGATCTTCCCATACTGGCGTCCTAATCCAATCGGGCCTAGGCCCATGCCACCGGCCCACTACCAACTGATTTGGCCAAGTCGAACCACCATGCACACCTGGACTGAACCAAGCCCAAGCCGCCCAACCCACACGACCCACTGACTGGATTCCATCGGACCTTGATTGATTTTCTTAAAAGTTAAAGGCTCCAATAGCTCCTAGCGACGATGCGCACGTGCAAAGTGCGCCTCCAAAGCGCCCAATGCGCCCTTTGCGGGTGTAGTCCAAATTGAGCTAGTATAAAATTGGCACAATTGGGCTACTCCTTGCATGGTTGGCCCAATGGTCCACCTTGGTTGGCCCAAGAAGAACATCTTGATGACTCCTCCTTGTTTGCATCCACTTATAAACTAGCATTACTTTACGTCTCAAAGTAATGTGGGATAACTCTTTCATATCCCATAAACTCTTCATTTTCCCATTTCAAGTTACAATCTTTAGCCATTAATTTCTCATTCACCCGGAAATGGTTTTGAGTAAATAAATGCACTTTCTTAATCTACAACAAATGTAGATTATAATTTTGTAACTTATTTCATTAAATAATAAATGAAACCCATTTGAAAATTGGGTCAAAACTTGGTCATACCTAGTTTCTTAAACCCATTTCCAACATTAACAACGTATGCAATGTACTATATTTCGATTTCAATAAAGGTATTGTACTATCTAGTGAACACATAATGCAATCTACTTTCTAATTTTATTACAAATTATGCAATTTGTTTGCATTATTTGAGTCAAAATTAGAAAGTACATTGAAATGAAAATAATATGTAAATTGCATTATTTGTAACGAATTGATAAAATATACTCCCTTCGTCCCACACCAATTGATACTTATTTCCTTTTTGGTCCGTCCCACACCAATTGATACTTACCCAAAATAGAAAGGAATCTTAACTATTTATCCCACTCATTCACTCTCCTATTTTACTTTTTCACTCACAACATACTCTCTCCTAACTGTTCTTCCTACTTATTCTCTCTCCTATTTCACTTTTACACTCACAATATTCTCTCTCCACTTTTTCTCTCTCTTACCTTTCCTTAATCCGCGTGCCCATTTTTTTGGTATCAAATGGTGTGGGAAGAAGGGAGTATTGAATTAAGATGTCACTAAATAATAAATTACATTAATTGTAAAAATTATTAAATTACGTTGAATAATATTCTTGTCATTCACCCGTACCCATCTATGACCTAGAAACTTACTTTTTTTTCCAAGCATCACTTGCATGTGTTCACAAAATCTGGGAGTACCACTTGTAGCGTTATGTCTACTAATATTTTATTTTAAACATGTCAAATAATTTATTCTGTGCCAAATCAAAGAGAACATTTATGTCATGTACTCCCTCCGTCCCGTTCGAAAGGACAAAATTTGTGTCTTGTACGGAAATTAAGAAAAGTGATGTAGGAAAGAGAAAAAGTGGTATAGTGAAATAAATGTTGTGAGTGAAAGGTGATGTAGGAAACAGAAAGTGGAGTAGAGAATAGTTAGTGGATAATTATTATGAGAGTATGACAAGTGGGTCCTACAAATAAAGTGTAAATGATCACAATGATCCTCACAATGATCCTCCATCAATTTCTGATACTCACAATGATCCTCCATCAATTTCTGATACTTAGAATATTTTCTGTCATTATCTTATTCATTTTAGATATTTAGCATATCTCTTTTTTGTATTCTTGATAGTGTATATCTTCCTTGTATTTATGTTTCAAATTCTCAGTTTGTAACTATTTTGGTAGAAAAAACAATAATGCAGAATCTTAACTTTGACAAGTGTATGGATTTAAATAACAAGGAGGGGACTATGGAATTCGATTAAATGGAACAAAGACATGAAAAGAAATAATGACACAATGATTTGTTAACGAGGAAAAACCTTAGAGATAATAACCTCTTTGGAAAAAACCCCGGGAGTTAGGTCTCCAACCTTAAAAGTTTCACTGTGATAATTGATGTTACAACCGCGGAAGATGATGGAGAGGATTACAAATGAGATGTGCGTAGTGTGTGTAAAAGAACGTGTGTTTTTCCAACTCCATCTCCCCTTAAATAAGATTAACAACTAACGGGTAGGAAGTAGTTCCTAAAATCTCGGCGTCCAAGTTTATCCCTTCAACGTCCATAAGACTGAGTCCACTTTGCCGTTTGTAGAGAGGTTGAACGTGCTTGAAAGAGTCCCGTGTTTATCTCTCTTTTATTACTGTAAAATAATAATAAAATAAATTAGTAAATATGAAGTAATACTTACAGTGGCATAACATCTTGACAAGCAGGAGCAACTGGAGATGTCACCATGCTAGAAAATACCCACAACAATTTGTCCCCAAAAATATTTGTCTTTCTTGGCAACTGAAAAGGCAAATATTTTTCTTAATAAATACTTCAACTATCAGCTTGCATGATTGGACGGGTAAGGATACGTGGAGGCAATGGACGGTTGGGGAGTTAATTTAGGAAAAGTAGTTTTTTGGAATTAGAGCTCTTTTTAATTTAAATAACCGCTTGGATGGCTCCTTAATAAGCTTCTCAAACCTTCCTTTTCGCTCCTGCTTGCTACGGCGCTGTTCTCTGCAAGGTAAAAATTTCTTCGTTTCTTACTTTCATCCATTGTTTGCATCTCTCTTTTGCTTGTCAACCATGGGTAGGACAAGGTGGAGTTCATCCAAAACTAAGAGTGCCCCGATCCCACAAGGTCCCATAGAGATTAGCCTTGATGATTTTGTTTGTGAAAATCTCCTTGCAAAACCGGATGAGGAGACTTGTTTGTTTAGCGATGCCCAAATCGAGTCACTAAAACAACAATTCTACTTCCCTAAAGGTGCGATCTTTCACCCTTTTTCTGTAAATCTTAGGTCTGACTTTGTTTCCAACAAATGGATTTGCTTTCTTGAGTATTCCTTTCTTCTAGGGTTTAGCTACCCCTTCCCTTCGTTGATTTCTGAATTTTTTCAAAAGACTCAACTTGCTTATCCTCAACTGATGCCCATGGCTTGGAGAATTTTTGCTTTCATTATTGTTGTGGGCATTTTCTGACATGACGACATCTTCAGTTGATCCTGCATAACGAGATGTCATTACACTGTAAGTATTGTTTTAAATATTTACTTGTCCAATATTTCCTAATATTATTATTCTTATTTTTCAGTAATTAAGAGAGGAATGCGGAAACAACCTTCAAGCACGTTCAACAGACCTTCAAACGGCTAGGGCGACTTGGTCTCACGGAGGTTGAAAAGATAAACCACAATGCCGAGATTGTAGGAACCATATTTGACTCTTTCTTAGTTACTTGTATTTAAGGGGAAATGGGGACGGAAAATGACTCAGGCTCATACGCACACACTTTACACATAAACTCTTGTAATCCTCTCCATTATCTTCCGAAGTTGTAATTGTGATCATTATAGTGGAACCTTTAAGGTTGGAGACCTAACTCCCGGGGTATTTTCCAAAGAGGTTATCACCTCCAAGGTTTTCCTCGTTAACAAATCGCGTTGTCATTGTCTCGTTTTTTCATTTTCTTGTTCCATATAATCGAATTCCATAGTTCCCTCCTTATTATTCAATCCACACACTAAACATAGTTAAGATTCTACTCTATTGTTTTTTCTACCAAAACAATTTGGCGCCCACCGAGGGGCCTCGTGGTTTATCGGTTATTTGAAACATTTCCTAATCGAATTCACTATGTCTGCACCCACCAATGTGTCCACCGCCGGCAAAGGTCCCACCGTTGTTCCCACATCAGGAGGTAGAACCGGCTTGTTACCACCGCCTCCTCGCACCGGATCTCACCAACTCAACCTACGAAGACTCCACAAAAGGGGGCGACCCCTTCCAATGCAGATGCTGACATCCGGAGTATCCTAACCAGGTTGAATCAAAGGTTGGACCAGCAAGATAACAATTCGAAGGTGTTGACCAATTCCATGATTCAGATGCAGAAAGACCAACAACTCATAGCATCTCGGCTTGAAAACATATCACCATTGCGCGCAAGGGTTCTCAACTTTGACAACTCCGGAGGATCTACATTTCAGAATGAATTCATTCCAATGGGCAATCCTCCTCCGCTGACATCTTTCATGATGTCAACATCTTTGCCCGGGGACACCCCTTTGACACCATCTTCTGCAGGATTCACTCCATTCATCCCATTTATAGACAAAGACTGCGTCACGACTACTACGGACAACTCTGGTTTGCTTAATAATCTTTTCAATAATAATAATTTCAATCGTATTCCTATGGCCGACCCTTTTGCAGAAAACCCACTAGCTAAACAGATGCAGGATCTCACAGAATTAGTAATGAACGTACCAGGTGTGACTCCTCCAATTCAACCAGTAACGCAAAACTGCTACAATCAGTCTCGGTTTGTCCCAGCAATTGCAAATGTCGACATACCGAAGCGCTTCAGTGTACCATCTATGAAGTTGTACGACGGCACCACGGACCCAGAGGAGCACGTGGCACACTATCAAGAAAAGATGGACATAATCCATATTCCACTTCAATTCCGGAGGCTTGCTTATGCAGGGGATTTGGATCCACCTTATCTGGACCACTCTCAAATGGCCGATTAGGCAACCCCTGGGTTCAATTGGTTCATACGCCCAGCTCATCAACATGTTCTATAACCAATTCTCATGCAATGACAATTTGAAAGGTTGACAAGTGACCTTTACAATGTAACTCAGAAAGCCTAATGAAACCCTAAAGGATTACGTCCACCGGTTCAATAAAGAGGTGCTGGAAATTCCCAATCTTGACATGTCGACAGCCACGGAAGCATTCAAAATGGGGTTGAAGAAAGATTCGCAGTATTACCAAGATTTGGTAATGACTCCTTGTAAGCGGCCGGAGGAAGTCAGGAGTGTGGGGCATTGAGATTCATAAGACTGGAGGAAGATGAGCTGCGAAGATCAAAGTCATCATCCAAGACGTCGACATATGCACCATCCCGATAGAAAGACCGAATCTTCCCATCGCAGTAAACAACCGTCCCAATCCTTATCCGAGAATTGACACTAGCAAAATTAATTCAATAGACGGTGAGGATGAAGATAATGATAATGTGCCTAACATTTCTGATTATTGTTTTTCTGTTGATATTTCAGGTGTACTTTGCGCAATGGGCAACCTGGGAGACAAAGCCAGATGGCCAAAGAAAACGGACAAAACCACAGGATGGCGTGACAAATCAAAATGGTGTGCTTACCATGAAGACTTTGGGCATGTTATCAAGACCGCATCGCATTAAGAAAGGAGATCAGTTACTTGCTCTCCAAGGGACATCTCAAAGAGTTGCTGGGATCCAGAAAGAAGAAGGCTGAAAATACAGAAGCTCCTCATGAAGCCGAAAGACCAGTTTCTCCCCCAAAGATCAACAAAGGTGATCAACTTCATTAGTGGAGGCTCAGAAATATGTGGAACATCCTATTCTCGCCGCAAAACGACATGCTAAGGAGTCAAACGATGAAAAGCCAGAGAGACAGCCCAGTGATGTCGATACCTTGCCCAGACTCCAATTGTCTTTGATGAAAGTGATCGTGATAACTTGCTGGAACCCCATCATGACGGTCTGGTCATTTCCTTGCAGATCGCCAACTGTACCATACGACGTATTCTGGTAGATGGGGGCAGCTCCGTCAATCTTATTATGTTGGGTACCCTTAAAGAAATGAACATCCCGGAATCGGAGATTGTCAAAAAATCTTCAGTGCTGGTAGGCTTCAGTGGCGAAGTCAAAGAAACAGTGGGGGAGATAAAGCTTCCAATATACTCAAAGGGCCTCAACACCGTGGAACGGTTTTGTGTAATTGATTGCGCAACATCTTACAATGTAATTCTTGGAAGACCGTGGATTCATGGAATGAAGGCCGTACCCTCCACTTACCATCAATGTGTGAAGTTTCCAACACCTTGGGGTGTCGCTAAGATTTACAAAGTGATCAACAGTGGCCAAGGAATGTTACAAAACTTCAATGAAGGCGTCTACATCTCCAAAACAAGCATAGCAATTACCGAAGAAAGTACGTGAAGTCCCGGAAGCTAGGGAGGATGATGTGAAAGAAGTATTGTTAGATCCTTCCAACCCGACATCAAAGTACTTATTGGCACCGACATATCGTTAGATATGGAGGAGAAGCTTGTGAACCTATTAAGAAGCGTAATAAAAAGTTTCGCTTGGAAACATGATGACATGACCGGCATTAGCAAAGATGTCATCACTCACAAACTTAACATAGATCCCAAACTCTTCAAACCAGTGCACCAGAAACGTAGAAAGTTTGCAGAAACCAGAAATCGATCATCAAGGAGGAGGTAGAGCGCTTACTCAAAGCCAACATGATACGAGAGGTCGATTATCCAAGATGGTTGGCAAATGTGGTTGTGGTAGAGAAGAGAAACGGGAAATGGCGAGTTTGCGTCGACTTCACCGACTTAAATAAGGCCTCGCCCAAAAGATCCTTTCCCTTTGCCGCACATAGATTCATTAGTTGATGCCACCTCAGGTCACGAACTACTCACATTCATGGACGCGTCCTCGTGATTTCAACAAATTCGCATGGAACCATCCGACCAAGAAGACACCGCCTTCATAACCCCTCGTATTTATTGTTATATTGCCATGCCTTTTGGACTAAAAATGCAGGTGCAACGTATCAAAGGCTCGTCAACAAGATGTTTAAGGATCAGATTGGGGACACAATGGAGGTATACATCGACGACATGGTTGTTAAGTCTATGAAGGCCGAGGACCACATTAGCAATCTCTCTCAAGCCTTCGACATTCTGGATTGTTTCAATATGAAACTTAATCCAAACCTAAATGCAACTTCGGAATGAAAGCCGGCAAGTTTTTGGGCTATATGGTCACTAAAAGAGGCATTGAAGCCGCCCCAACAAATACGCGCCATTCTCAACTCCGTCATCACCTCAATCTGTCAAGGACGTCCAAAGACTAACAGGAAAATTGCCGCACTCACTAGATTCATTTCAAAATCCTCGTATCGATGCAAACCTTTCTACGACATCTTAAGAAAGAACAAAAAGTTTCAATGGGAGGATCAACATGAAAAAGCTTTTCAGAACTCAAAACTTACTTGTCGACACCTCCCTTATTGGCCAAACCTCGTATAGAAGAACATCTTTACATCTACCTAGCAAGATCCGAAGGCGCCTGTAAGTGCGCCTTGATAACGTAACGAGATGGCAATCAGCAACCCATCTACTATATAAGTAAGACACTCTTAGATGCCGAGACCAGTGTATTCTCATTTACAAAAATTAATTTTAGCTTTGATAACCGCTTCGTTAAATTAAGGCACTATTTTGAAACACATACTATTATTGTACGCACTAACTATCCTATTAAGAATGTCATGAGAAAACCAGAGATGTCGTCGAATGGCGAAATGGTCTCGTACGCTTAAGCACATACGACATCAAGTACGAGCCTAGAACCGCAATAAAATCTCAAGCCCCGTGCATTTTGTGGCCGATTTCAAATTCAACCCTACAACAAGAGGTGGAATTGGAAGTACAAAGAACTTCAAGATGATGACATTCTAAAAATTTGGACTCTCTACACCTGACGGTGCTTCCAACATGAGAGGTACAGTCTTGGAGTTGTACTAAAATCGCCACAAGGGGACATAATACCACAATCTATCGCCTGCAGCTTCAAGGCTACCAACAATGAAGCAGAGTACGAGGCACTTATCGCAGTTTAACAAGAGCCCAAGACTTAGATGTCAAGCATATCCAGGTGTTCATGGATTCATTACTAATTGTTAATCAATACAATGGGTCCTACGACGCGAAAAATGCTAAAATGACGACATATTTGGAAATTGTAAAAATTATTTCGGCCAAATTCAAAACATTTTCCTTGGAACAAATCCCGCGAGAAGAAAATTCTCAAGCCGATGCTTTGGCAAATTTGGGTTCGGCCTTCAAAAGCTTCTCACCAACCAATATCCCAATCGTGCATGTTGACATCCCAAGAATTGACAATCTCGAGATGTTCGTCCTAGATGTTGACATACCTTCCTCTCCCCGCATCAACCTCGGGATGCCCCTATTATCAAGTATCTCTTAGATGATACGATCCCAGTTGAGGAGAAGAATGCGAGAGCCTTCAGTGGTAAGAGTATCTAAATATGTACTTATTGATAATCTCTTGTTTAGAAAATCACCGCAGTCACTACTTAAGGTGTCTAGAAGCGTATAGAGCCCATCAGTTCTCAAGGAGCCGCATGAAGGAGATTGTGGAAATCATACCGGGGCGTAAGTTTACATACTAAAGCTCTAAGGTTGGGCTATTTCTCGGCCCACAATGAGAAAAAGACGCCATTGACTACGCAAAGAAATGCGATTCCCGTCGCCGACATGGGGACATCCCGCACTGCACCCACCGAATTGCTACATCCTATCCCGTCACCCCGGCCGTTTATGGTTTGGGGAATGGACATTGTAGGAAAACTTCCTGCAGCACCAGGGGACGAGTATTTCTTTTGGCCATGACAGACTACTTTTCTAAGTGGGTAGAGGCCGAGGCATATGTGCAAGTTCGTGATAAAGAAGTAATATCTTTTATCAAAATGAACATATTTAGCCGATTCGGAATTCCATCGAAATAATTTGTGACAACGGCTCTCGCTTATCAAGAAGAGGACCCAAGATTTCTTGACACTGGGGTGTTAAGATGGTAACGTCTTCGCCTGTTCACCCTCAAGCCAATGGACAGCAGAGTCTAGCAACAAAATAATAATCAAGAACTTAAAAGAGACTAAACCGTAAAAAGGACGTTGGGCGTAAGAATTACCAATGGTCCTATGGGCCGACAGACGACATCTAAGAATGCTACCGGTCAAACCCCTATTCACTTGTATTTGGAACCGAATCATGTTATTCCACAGGTCCTTGTACCAACGGCAAGATACAAACTTACTAACATCCGAACAAAATAAAGACATCTTGATACATGACCCGGGATACCGTGGACGAGCTAAGGGACATGGCCAAAGTTCGCATGGCAACAGACGCAAAGGGTAGCCCGATCATACAATAAAAACGTCGTGGTCGAAGGTTTCAAGTAGGAGACTTAGTCCTACGAAAGGCATTCCAAAATACCAAGGAGTCCAATGCAGCAAGCTCGCCCCAAAATGGGAGGGACCCTACTTGATAGATGCACAAGCCGGAAAAGGAGCATATCGCCTTGCAACCTTGGATGGCCAAATGATACCCCGAAGTTGGAACGCCATTCATCTCAAAAGGTATTACATTTAAATATGATTTCCCATGAACTCATCTTTCCGTGTATGAATCGTATTTTAATTCTTTTCTCCTATGTATCTTTTAATTATTTACATGATAAGATGTCTCTAACATGTTGTGAGAGACGTCAACCTTAGTCGGCGTCCGTTTTTAACGTGTTTCTATCTTATGAGGCATTGACACATTTACATGGGGACATATCGAAAGCATGCAAAGAACAACGATTTCTCCTCCGTTAGAGACCGGCCATCTCTTCTCAAGTAAAGGTACACAATCCCTTCTAAGGTTTAAAGAGTTAATTACCTCTTTCTTAAGAAGTTAGGTTACCACACCTTCGCCCGGAGCGCAAGTTATCTCACTAATTGAGGTGTGGGGTGGGCCTATATGGGTAAACTCATATAGCTTACCCATTCCCACTCGCTAGATGATTGATCTTAAGTACTATTCTTATGGTTATGGCATATTCGTGTCATCTAAGTATCTACGGTTTATGGCATATACGTGTCATCTAAGTATCTACGGTTTATGACGTATGCATGTCATCCTAAGTCCCTATCATTTCGACATACTATCATGTCACCTTATGAGCATAATAAAGGATCATCCAAAGAAAAATTCTATCCAAAATATAGCAAGCCTTGACACGCTTGAAAATCATTAAACCATAAAGTTATCATAAAAAGCATCCAAACTACTAAGCTTAAAGTGCAAAAGTGTTGGACCAACCCAACACATAAAGGAAATTGTCTTTGGTCCTTATGGACCCATTACATAACCAAACGAAAATAAAAATTGTTTTAAGGGATTCCCCCAAGAACATCATCAAAATACCAAGAACAAAGTTGTTTTACCTTCTTTTTAGGTGGCTTCGCCGCAGTGTGTGCATTTGGGTTAACTTCTCCATCTACGGGTGCATCCTTAACGACCGCTTCATACGGGCTTGACGACACCTCGCCCTCATCCATCACTTCACCAAATAACTTAAACAAACAAAGGCGCACTCTCTCGTTGATATCCCAAGTGTCACCTTCCCTTCTTGATACTCCTTCATCATTTTGATCTTGCATTGAGAAATGCTTTTGCCGCAGCCATTTGTGAACTCTTCACGTCCGTGATCTCTTTCGATGATCCTCCTCACTCTTAGCCAAACTATTCAAGCAAGTCCTTCACTCGTTTGTTCTTGCTCTCCCAACGACTTGCTTTGTTGCTCCAGTGGTCTTCTCATGTACCTTCACCTTGTTTTCTAACGCTATCTTCTCCTTCCTAACCAAAGCGATGTCACTTTGGACTTCTTCTTTAGCATTTCAATTTCTTTCACCAACTCCTCCACATACCCTACAGTAAAATAATAACTCGACATCAATAGATGTTTATAAAAACTTTTGCGTTAGTAAATATCCAATTAATAGTATCTTACCCTACCACAAAGCTCATGCATTTTTTCTTAAAATCTCCTACCGACATTCCATCAAAGGAATCTTCAACTTCGACTACCTCCTCTTGGCTAGCCTTTCGCTTCTTTACTCGGGAACCAATACCCGCACTATCATCCAAAGTTGGGGTCTTCTTAGGGGCGGGCGGAGGCTTCATCTCTATCTTCACAAGAGAGCCTCGTAAACATGGCTTCAATTTCATCGAGGTCAAAGTCCGATCCCGAGATGACCGGTTTGGAAACTACATTGACATATGAAGGACTCGTCAATAAGTATAGTGCATCAATTTGACAAACTAAACCGAGAGGATAACACACTTACCCGTGGACATAATAACGGAGGTGGAGGCCTTTTGTTCTTCCGGACAACCAAAGATGCCTCCAATAAGCCCTTAGGAGATCTTTTGTCCTGGAGAAAGCCCGAAAAATTCTTCAACCTTGGTTAGAGTGTCTTCAACAAAGGGAACAAGCTTCTCCCCAAATAATATCTCGCATAAAAGCAAGAACAATTACAATTCAGTTTGTCTCAAGAAAAGGAAGTCACAAAAGTGAGAATTTAAGTACCTCCCTTGTTCCACTCGCTTGAAATCCCATTTCCTTCTCCAATAGATGCCCTATCAACAAAGAAAATCTATTTTTCCATCCCCTATCACTAGATGATGTGGTACTCATTAGGGAACTCCTACCCGATCTCTTCCTAAAAGATATCTTTTGGAACCAAAGAGTTGAAGATCGTACGAATATGCAATTTCATGGAGCCCTAGGTTTAATCCATTCTCTCGGTTCACTTTAATGACAAAGGCAAAAACTCGCCAAGCCATCGGCATCAATTGAGCATAAGCGAGTTGGGTCTTTTGGAAGAACTCGAAAACCAATGAAGGAAAAGGGTAGCTAAACCCTAAAAGAAAGGGATACTCGAAGAAACAGATCCATTTGCGAGAAACATAATCGACCTAAGCTTTACGGAAAAAGGATGAAAAATTGTACCATTTGGGAAGTAGCATTGTCGTTTAATGGACTCTATTTGGGAATCACCGAACAAGCGTGACTCTTCGTCCGGTTTTGCAAGAAGGTTTTCGCAAACGAAATCATCGAGACTAATTTCTTTGGAGCTTTGTAGGGTTGGGACATTCTTAGATTTGGTCGAGGACCACCTGGTCCTACCCATGATTGACAAAGAAAAGAAAAAAGATAAACAATGGAGGAAGATGAAAAGTGGAGAAATGTTACCTTGAAAGATGAACAGCGCCGTAACAGGGTGAAAGAGAAGCTTGGAGAAGTTTATCCAAGCAAGCTTATTAAAAAGGAAAAGGATTCTCGTTTTCAAAAAGTTACTTTTCCAAACGTTTCTCCCCAACCGTCCATTTCAACGCCACGTCTTCCAAAAACGTCTCATCAAACAGAGCGACGCTTGGATCATTAATTAAAAGGAAAAACATTTTGCCTCTTCGCCTTGCCTACATAGTCAAATGTTTTTGGGGACAAATTGTTGTGGGCATTTTTCGACATGACGACATCTTCGCTTGATCCCGCATAACGAGATGTCATTACACCGTAAGTATTGTTTTAAATATTTACTTGTCCAATATTTCCTAATATTATTATTCTTATTTTTCAGTAATTAAGAGAGGAATGCGGAAACAACCTTCAAGCACGTTCAACAGACCTTCAAACGGCTAGGGCGACTTGGTCTCACGGAGGTTGAAAAGATAAACCACAATGCCGAGATTGTAGGAACCATATTTGACTCTTTCTTAGTTACTTGTATTTAAGGGGAAATGGGGACGGAAAATGACTCAGGCTCATACGCACACACTTTACACATAAACTCTTGTAATCCTCTCCATTATCTTCCGAAGTTGTAATTGTGATCATTATAGTGGAACCTTTAAGGTTGGAGACCTAACTCCCGGGGTTTTTTCCAAAGAGGTTATCACCTCCAAGGTTTTCCTCGTTAACAAATCGCGTTGTCATTGTCTCGTTTTTTCATTTTCTTGTTCCATATAATCGAATTCCATAGTTCCCTCCTTATTATTCAATCCACACACTAAACATAGTTAAGATTCTACTCTATTGTTTTTTCTACCAAAACAATTATCAAAGTGAACAGGGAGAATGGTTTAAACCTAGGGCTTCATGAGATATCCTATTCGTACGATCTTCAACCTTTTGGTTCAATAAGATATCTTTTTAAGAAAAGGTCAGGTAGGAATTCCTTAATGAGCACCACATCTTCGAGTGATAGGGGATGGAAAAATAGATTTTTCTTTGTTGATAGGGCATCCATTGAAGAAGGGAATGAGGTATCAAGCGATTGGAACAAGGGAGGTACTTGAATTCCTAACTTTGTGATTTTCTGTTCTTGAAACAAACTGAAATCGTAATTGCTCTTACCTTTTTTAAGATATTGACTGGGGAGAATTATTCCCACCGGCTGAAGACACCTTGGCAAAAGTTGACGAATTTTTCAAGCTTCCCTTGGACAAGAGATCTCCTAGGGGACTACTGGAATAACCTCTGGTTGTTCCGGAAGATCAAAAAGCATCAACCTCCGTCATTATGTCTACAGGTAAGCAATTTGTCTCTTTACTTTAGTTTATCAATCTAATGCATTATACTTCTTGACAATATTCATATGTCAATGCAGTTTCCAAACCAGTTGTTTCAGGATCAGATTTTGATCTTGACGACATTGAAGCCATGTTTGAAGACTCCGCTCTTAAGATAGATATGAAACCTCCGCCTATTCCTAAGAAGATCCCTGTTTTAGATGAGAGCGCAGGTATTGGCTCTAAGGTGAAAAAGAGAAGGGCTATTCAAGAGGAGGTAATTGATGTTGGAGATACTTTTGAAGGAATGCCAGTAGGAGAATTCAAGAAGAAGTGTATGAGTTTTGCAGCGGGGGTAAGATGTTACTAACTAGGTTTTGACTGATTCAAAAGTTTTTATAACACCTTTTGATGTCAAGTTATTATGTTACAGGCAGTAGGGTATTTGGAAGATTTGGTAAAGGAAATGGAGATGCTGAAGAAGAAGTCTAAAGCTGATGTTGCTTTGGATAAAAGGAGAAGATGATGTTAGAGAACAAGGTGAAGGGGCATGAAAAGACCTTGGAGCAACAAGCTAAGACGTTGGAAGAGTAGGAGAAGACTGTAAAGGACCTATTGGACAGTTTTGCAAAAAGTGAGGAAGATCACCTTAAGGAGATTGCAGAAGTGAAAGGTTCTTGCAAATTGGTTGCTGCTAAAACTGTTTCCCAGTGTAAGATCAAGATGATGAAGGAGTTCCAGAAAGGAAAGGCTCAGAATTGAGATATCAATAAGGAATATGCCTACTTGTCCAAGCTGATAGGTGAGCCAGTAGATGAGGGTGAGGTGTCATCAAGCCCACATGAAGCAATTGCAAAGGAAGCAGTAGAGGTTGGAGAAGTTACTCCCAAAGCAACACCTGAGGCGGACGCCATCTGAAGAAGGTAAAACAAGTTCATTTTGTTTTTCTTTTACTGGTATTATTGGGGTGAAATCCCAAAGACAATTTTAATTTGGTTGGTTATGTAATAGGTCCATAAGGACCAAAGACAATTTCTTTTACGTGTTGGGTTGGTCCAACACTTTTGCATTTTAGCTTTATCAGCTTGGATGTTGGATTATTGTCTTAACTTTTAGGGATGTTCTTATGCTAGTTTTAGAAAAAAATTATGGTTTGGTAATTTTCAAGCATGTCAAGGCTTGTTTCATTTTTGATAAAATTTTTCTTTGGATGGTCATATGTTATGCTCGTAAGGTGACATGATAGTATATCAAAACAACAGATACTTAAGATGACACGTACATGTCATAATCACAAGAATAAAACATGAGATCAATCATTTAACTGAGTGGGAATGGGTAAGCTATATGAGTTTACCCATATAGGCCCACCCGACACCTCAATTAAAGAGATAACTTGCGCTCCAGGCGAAGGTGTGGTAACCTAACATCTTAAGAAAGAGGTAATTAACTCTTTAAACCTTAGAAGGGATTGTGTACCTTTACTTGAGAAGAGATGGCCAGTCTCTGACGGAGGAGAATTCGTTGTCCTTTTGGCTTTGAGTACTTTCGACATGTCCCCATTATCGTATGTCAACACCTCACAAGACAGAGACACATTAAAAATGGACGTCAACTATGTTGACGCCCCTCCACAAGTTGTGTTAGTGACATCTTAATTTGTAGAGAAGTAATATGGAAAAGAAAACAGTAAATAGGGAAATGAAAGGTTAAACCTAATAAATAAAGGATTGTCCATACCTTGGGATGAGATGAGTTAAAGGGGGCATTGTTTAGATGTAATACCTTTTGAGGTGAATGGCGTTCCAACTCCGTGGGATCATTTGACCATCCAAGGTTGATAGGCGATACGCTCCTTTCCCGGCCTGTGCATCAATTAGGTAAGGTCCTTCCCAATTTGGGGCGAGCTTGCCCGCATTGAGCTCCTTTGTATTTTGGAATGCCTTTCGTAGGACTAAGTCTCCTACTTGAAACATTCTAACCCTTACATTTTTGTTGTAAGACCTGGCTACCCTTTGTTGATATGCTTCCCTCCGAACTTTGGCCATGTCCCTTAGTTCGTCTACGGTATCCAAGTCATATGTCAAGATGTCTTTATTATGTTCAGATGTCAACAAATTGTATCTGGCCGTAGGTAGAAGAACTTCTGCTGGAATAACTGATTCTGTTCCAAATACAAGTGAATAGGGAGTCTGACCAGTAGCATTCTTAGATGTCATCCTGTCAGCCCATAAAACCTTTGGTAACTCTTCTGTCCATCTTCCTTTCTTTTGGTCCAGTCTCTTTTTTAAGTTGCTTATGATAATCTTGTTGCTGGACTCTGCTTGTCCATTCGCTTGAGGGTGAACAGGTGAAGATGTCACCATATTGACTCCCCAACAATTCAAGAAATTCTGGGTTTTCCTACTAATAAACTGGGAGCCGTTATCACAAATAAACTCTAAAGGTATCCCAAACCTGCTGAATATATTTCTTTTGATGAAAGAGATAACTTCTCTATCTCGGACTTGCACGTATGCCTCAGCTTCTACCCATTTAGAAAAATAGTCTGTCATGGCAAGTAGAAATACTCTTCCTCCTGGGGCCCTGGGTAATTTTCCTACGATGTCCATTCCCCAAATCATAAACGGCCATGGCGACATGATAGGATGTAGCAATTCAGCTGGTTGATGCAGGATGTCACCATGTCATTGACATGAGTCACATTTCTTTGCATATTCTGCGGCGTCTCTTCTTATTGTGGGCCAAAAATAGCCCATCCTAAGAGCCTTGGTATGCAGAGTTCTGCCCCCGATATGATTTCCACACTGTCCTTCATGCAGCTCCTTTAGAACCTGATGGGCTCGCCGCTTCTGCACATCTTAAGTAGTGACTGCAAAGCATTTTCTAAACAAAAGGTTATCAATAAGTAAATATTTAGATACTCTTACCCTAAAGGCTCTAGCATTTTTCTCCTCGGCTGGGATTGTATCATCTAAGAGATACTTGATAATAGGAGTTGTCCAAGAAGTTGCTGCCGGAGGGAAAGGTATGTCGACATCTAGAACGAACAGCTCAAGACGATCAATTGCGCGGATGTCAACATGCACAATTGGGATACTTGTCTGTGAAATGCTTTTGAAGGCTGAACCTAAGTTTGCCAGAGCATCTGCTTGAGAATTTTCCTCACGTGGAATCTGCTCCAAAATAAATGTTTTGAATTCGGCCGCCAGAATTTTAACAATATCCAAATATGTAGTCATCGTTGCATTTTTTGATATGTAGGACCCGTTGTAATGGTTAACAATTAGCAAAGAATCCATAAACACCCGGATATGCTTGACATCTAGGTCCTGGGCCGCTGTTAAACCTGCAATTAATGCCTCATATTCTGCTTCATTATTAGTGGCCTTAAAACTGCAATGGATTGTGGTATTATGTCCCCTTGTGGCGATTTTAGTACAACTCCAAGACCTGTGCCTCTCATATTGGAAGCACCATCTGTGTAGAGCGTCCAAATCTTCAGGATGTTGTCATTTTGAAGTTGCTGAACCTCCAATTCCACTTCTTGTTGCATGGTTGGACTAAAGTCAGCCACAAAATCAGCTAGAGCTTGAGATTTTATTGATGTTCTGGGCTCATATTTGATGTTGTATGTGCTTAATTGTACAGACCACTTAGCCATTCGACCTGACATCTCTGGTTTTCTCATAACATTCTTAATAGGATAGTTAGTACGTACAATTATAGTATGTGTTTCAAAATAGTGTCTTAATTTAATAGAAGCAGTTATCAAAGCCAAAATTAATTTTTGTAAATGAGAGTACCTGGTCTCTGCATCTAAAAGTGTCTTACTTATATAATAGATGGGTTGCTGATTACCATCTCGTTCTGTCACCAAGACTGCACTTACAGCGCTTTCTGATACTGCTAGGTAGATGTAAAGATGTTCGCCCTCCTGAGGTTTGGCCAATAATGGAGGTGTCGACAGGTAACTTTTGAGCTCCTGAAAGGCTTCTTCATGCTGGTCTTCCCACTGGAACTTCTTATTCTTCCTCAGGATGTCATAGAAAGGTTTGCATCGATCCGAGGATTTAGAAATGAACCTGGTGAGTGCAGCAATCTTTCCTGTCAACCTTTGGACATCCTTGACAGACTAAGGTGACGACAGGTTGACAATGGCACGTATCTATTCTGGGGCAGCTTCAATGCCTCTTTTAGTTACCATATAACCCAAAAACTTCCCTGCCTTTATTCCAAAGTTGCATTTAGTTGGATTAAGTTTCATATTGAAACAATCCAAGATGTCGAAGGCTTGAGATAGGTTGCTTATGTGATCTTCGGCTTTCTTGGATTTTACTACCATGTCGTCAATATATACTTCCATTGTGTCCCCAATCTGATCATTAAACATTTTGTTGACGAGCCTCTGATATGTTGCACCTGCATTTTTAGTCCAAAAGGCATAGCAATATAACAATAAATACCTGTAGGCGTTATGAAGGCGGTGTCCTCCTGATCAGATGGCTCCATCTGGATTTGTTGGAATCCTGAGGATGCGACCATGAAGGTGAGGAGCTCATGTCCCGAGGTGGCATCAACTAACAAATCTATGTGAGGCAAAGGGAAAGGATCTTTTGGACATGCTTTATTCAAGTCGGTGAAGTCAACACAGACTCGCCATTTCCCATTCTTCTTCTCAACCACAACCACGTTTGCTAACCATCTTGGATAATCTACCTCTCGGATCATATTGGATTTGAGTAAGTGCTCTACTTCTTCCTTGATGATCTGGTTTCTTATTTCTGCAAACTTTCTACGTTTCTGGTGCACTGGTTTAAAACTAGGATCAATGTTAAGTTTGTGAGTGATGACATCTTTGCTGATGCCGCTCATGTCATCATGCCTCCAAGTAAAACTCTTTACTCTGCTTCTTAATAGGTCCACAAGCTTTTCTTCTATATCTGATGGGATGTCACTGCCAATAAGTACCTTGATATCCGGATTGGAAGGATCTAGTAATACTTCTTTCACATCATTCTCTCTAGCTTCCAGGACTTCACGTACTTTCCTCTGTAATTGCTATGCTTGTTTGGGAGATGTCGACGCCTTCATTGAAGTCTTATAACATTCCTTGGCAACCTGCTGGTCACTGTATATTTTGGCGACACCCAAAGGTGTTGGGAACTTCACACACTGATGGTAAGTGGATGGTACAACCTTCATCCCATGAATTCACGGTCTTCCAAGAATGACATTGTAGGATGTTGCACAATCAATTACACAGAACCGCTCCATGGTGTTGAGGCCCTTTGAGTAGATTGGAAGCTTTATTTCCCCCACCGTTTCTTTGACTTCACCACTGAAGCCTACCAATACTGAGGATTTCCTGACGATCTCCGATTCTCGGATGTTCATTTCCTTGAGGGTGCTCAACATAATGAGATTGACAGAGCTACCCCCATCGACCAGGATGCGCCGGATTGTACAATTGGCGATCTGCGAAGAAATAACTAGGCCATCATGATGGGGTTCCAGCAAATTATCTCGATCACTCTCATCAAAGGTGATTGGGTCCTGGCAAGGTATCAACATCCTGGGTTATCTTTCTGGCTTCTCCTCTTTTAACTCCTTAGCATGTCTCTTTGCGGCAGAATAGGATGTGCCACAAATTTCTGAACCTCCACTAATGAAATTGATCACCTTTGTTGATGCTGGGGGAGAAACTGGTCTTTCGACTTCATGAGGAGCTTCTGCATTTTCTGCCTTCTTCTTTCTGGATCCCAGCAACTCCTTAAGATGTCCCTTCGAGAGCAAGTAACTGATCTCCTTTCTTAGTTCGATGCAATCTTCAGTAACATGTCTAAAGTCTTCATGGTAAGCGCACCATTTTGATTTGTCACGCCATCCCGTGGTCTTATCTGTCTTCTTTGGCCATCTGGCTTTGTCCCCCAGGTTGCCCAGTGCACAGAGTACACCTGAAATGTCAACAGAAAAACAATAATCAGAAATGTTAGGCATATTATCACTATCTTCATCCTCACCCTCTATTGAATTAATTTTGCTGCTATCAATTCTTGGATAAGGATTGGAACGGTTGTTCCTGCGATGGGATGATTCAGTCTTCCTGTCTGGGTTATCATATGTTGACAACTTGGATGAGGACTTCGATCTTCGTAGCTCATCTTCCTCCAATCTTATGAATCTCAATGCCCTGCTCCTGACTTCTTCCAACCGCTTACAAGGAGTCATCACCAAATCTTGATAATACTGTGAATCTTTCTTCAGTCCCATTTTGAATGCTTCTGTGGCTGTCGACATGTCAAGATTGGGAATTTCTAGCACTTCTTTATTGAACCGGTGGACATATTCTTTCAGAGTCTCATTAGGCTGCTGGGTCACATTGTAGAGATCACTTGTCAGCTTCTCAAATTGTCGACTGCATGAGAACTGGTTATAGAACATGTTGATAAGATGGGCGTATGAACCAATTGAACCTAGGGGATGCCTAATCAGCCATTTGAGAGCTGGTCCAACAAAGGTTGATCCAAATCCTCTGCACAAGCAAGCCTCACGGAATTGAAGCGGAATATGGACTATGTCCATCTTTTCTTGACAGTGGGCAACATGCTCCTCTGGATCTGTGCTGCCGTCATACAACTTCATAGATGGAACATTGAAACGCTTCGGGATGTCGACATTTGCAATTACTGGGACAAACCGGGATTGATTGTAGCAATTCTAAGTCACTGGTTAGATTGGAGGAGTTATGCCTGGCACGTTCATTATCAGCTCCCTGAGATCCTGCATCTGTTTGGCTAGTGGGCTTCCTGCAAAAGGGTCAGCCATAGGAATATGATTGAAATTATTATTATTGAAAAGATTATTTAGCAAACCAGAGTTGTCCGTGGTAGTTGTGACAGTGGTGTTGTCAGTGAATGGGATGAACTGGGTGAATCCTGCGGAAGGTGGTGTAATTAGGGTGTCCCCGGGCAAAGATGTTGACATCATTAAGGATGTCGGCTGATGAGTTTGAGGCAGACTACCCATTGGGATAAATTCACTCTGAAGCGTAGATCCTTCGGTGTTGTCGAAGTTGAGGTTCCTTGCACGCAATGGTGAGATGTTGTCAAGCCGAGATGCAATGAGCTGTTGATCCTTCTGCATCTTAATCATGGAATTGGCCAGCACCTTTGAATTTCTGTCTTGCTGATCCAGCCTCTGATTCAACCTGGTCAGGATACTCCGGATGTCAGCATCTACATTGGAAGAGGTGCTTCCTTTTGTGGAGTCTTTGTAGGTTGAGTTTGCTGAGGTCCCGTCTGAGGAGGTGGCGGCAACAAGCTGGTTCTACCTCCTAATGTTGGAGTGACGGCGGTACCCTTGCCGGCGGCGGACACATTGGGAGGTGTAGACATGATGAATTTGCTTAGGAAATGACCCAAATAACCGATAAAACACGTCGCCCCTCGGTTGGCGCCAAATTATTTTGGTAGAAAAAACAATAATGCAGAATCTTAACTTTGACAAGTGTATGGATTTAAATAACAAGGAGGGGACTATGGAATTCTATTAAATGGAACAAAGACATGAAAAGAAAGAATGACACAATGATTTGTTAACGAGGAAAAACCTTAGAGATAATAACCTCTTTCAAAAAAAAAACCCCGGGAGTTAGGTCTCCAACCTTAAAAGTTTCACCATGATAATTGATGTTACAACCGCGGAAGATGATGGAGAGGATTACAAATGAGATGTGCGTAGAGTGTGTAAAAGAACGTGTGTTTTTCCAACTCCATCTCCCCTTAAATAAGATTAACAACTAACGGGTAGGAAGTAGTTCCTAAAATCTCGGCGTCCAAGTTTATCCCTTCAACGTCCATAAGTGAGTCCACTTTACCGTTTGAAGAGAGGTTGAACGTGCTTGAAAGAGTCCCATTTATCTCTCTTTATTACTGTAAAATAATAATAGAAATAATAATAAAAATAAATTAGTAAATATGAAGTAATACTTACAGTGGCATAACATCTTGACAAGCAGGAGCAACTGGAGATGTCACCATACTAGAAAATACCCACAACAGTAACTATATATTGATTTGTTGATAATTGAAAATACAACTTTTGCCAAAACCTTTTATGGTATCAGAGCCAGGTTCCGATCATGGGACCTGTGGGTTATGGGCCCACCATTGTCTCTCTCATCTCCAAGATTGGCCTCACTTACGGACTGTCCATCTTGCGGGGGCGTGTAAAGGATCACAATGATCCTCACAATAATCCTCCATCAATTTCTGATACTCACAATGATCCTCACAATGATCCTCCATCAATTTCTGATACTTAGAATATTTCTGTCATTCTCTTATTCATTTTAGATATTTAGCATATCACTTTTTTTGTATTCTTGATATTGTATATCTTCCTTGTATTTATCTTTCAAATTCTCAGTTACAAACTGAGAATTTGAAACATAAATACAAGGAAGATATACACTATCAAGAATACAAAAAAGATATATGCTAAATATCTAAAATGAATAAGAGAATGACAGAAAATATTCTAAGTATCAGAAATTGATGGAGGATGTAACGACCCTAACCCTAGGCACTAATTTAACATCATACTGTGTGCTTTTAATATTATTGTTAATATTTTGTGTTCATTCTTATATCTTTAAATTTCTTATATTAGGATAAAATGATAAGAAAATAAATAATGTTCTAGAGGAAAAATAATAATTAGAAATAAATAAAGTAATAGAATGTAGTAGTAATAAATGGACAAATAAAATGTTGTTGGGTGGAAGAATTATTTAAATTGATGAAAGAATTTTGTAAGGAATTATTTTGTGTGGGGACAAATTCCCCAAAACCCTCCTCTCACTCCCTCCTAGGCCGGCCCCCCCCTCTCCTTTATCCAAATATATACTCAACCTCCCTCCATCATCCTCCCCATTTTCACTCTTCACCTTCTCTCTCTCCACCTTTCCATCCATGGAAACCCTTTGATGAAGCTTTCTTCCAAGGCTCCTACCTAGATCAATTCTTCATCATTTTTCAATCCGGGAGCACTTTTGGAATCGGGAGACCAAGAGGAGTTCATCAAGCTAAAGAAATCCTTGATCCATCTCCGATTTTTAATGTGAGTTATTATGACCCTTCCCTTCTATGAATGCTCATGAATTAACTAATGTTGTTCTTGTGATGTTAATGGTTGTTTATTGCTTTAGAACTCTTTTGGACTTGAGAATGTGATGAATGGCATAGAATGATGTTATGGTTCTTAGGGGTTGATTTGATTGTAAGAAATGGGTGAAATTAGTTTAAAGGAATTGACTTGAATTGTATTGGTGAAGGGGTTGGAAATCTTGTGGGAGTAATCTAGGTTTATGTTAGTTGGGTTAATTAAACTAAGAAATTTATACTTAGAATGTGAGAGTGAGATGGGTAGTGATTTAAAAGAGTAAATGATATAAGAGTAAGTCATTTTGGGTTCATGGTTTAGTAGGAAAGTTATGAGGTAGTAAGCCCTTTAAATTTCACCAAGTTGAGCATGTTTGGGTTTAGAATTTCTTCCTTTGAAATCTGGCAATTTTCCTTGTGGGCGGTCGCCCATGGGTGATGGGCGGTCGCCCATGACCTCGTAAACATCCCCCTTGTTACACTTGCTTGGGCGGTCGCCCATGACCCTTTGGGCGGTCGCCCATGATGGCAGATTTGTCCCAATTCCCTATTTCGCTGAATTTTACTAGTAACCTCCGGGCACGATCCTCGAACAAAATAAAGTTGGAACTAAACCTTTCCGGATACGAATTAATCCTTTTAACCTAGGTTATACTTAGAACAATTTGTATCATTTAATGACACCTTAAATGGATTAAATTGGAAATACGGAAGCATTCTATCTCCGACTTAGAAAGCACTTGGCAGTTTATTAGAGGTGAATCCAACTTGGTAGAGTTAACTTGGATCCTTGTAGAGATCATATATTGTCGTATAATAACCTAGTAAGATGGGTTGGAGATATCTCATCATCTTAATTGTGTACCTATTCATAACTGGTATTATGCTTAGTGTATTAAATAAATGCTGCACTCTGATTATTGGTTGAACATGAGTATATATTACCATGTAATTATATTGCTTATTTATGCATAGTGTGTTAAAGAAATGTTGCACTATGATGTTGGTTGAGCATGAGTATACTTTACCATGTTGCTATGTTGTTTATCCCCTTTGTGGATTATATTTCAAGTATCTATTATGTGCTTGATAATGTTGAATACTTGATATAGTATTGCTATCTTCATGATATCTTTGTTGTGGTATGTATCCCTACTTTGGATCATACAATGTTTGGTTAAGCAAGTATGTTATTCTTTAATGCTTAGTTATGTAAATCCAAATTGGTATTGATTTATTTGTTGTTGGACAATGTATGGAATTATAATGGCATCGAGCCAAGTTCATTATAATTCATACATTGGTAACCCAATTGTCCCCCTTGTGTTGGATTTGTGGGCTAGCATCTCCTTTTGAGGTAGATGGTCTAGTTTCACCTGGATATGACTGTGTGTCGAATCCCTATGGTATCATATCGTTCATGGTTCCGGGACCGCTTCATCAATCTTCTTTGCTCGGATGTGTATATCCTTTTGGGAGTTAAAACCTTGGCTCAAGTATCCTTCTAAGTGTTACTTTATCGTACTTATGTGTTGTGATATATTCATAATGAGAGTGGTCGTTGTTTCCAACCGGTATGGGACGGTTGGCGGCGAGCCTCTCGATAATGTGGATATGTCTTTTGATGTGTTGCATCTTATATGGCATATTGCTTTGCATTCATAATAGCTTGCCGAGATTTATTCTCACCCCTCTCCCCTTTCTTGTTTTAGGATTCCGAGACAGTTGGACCGATCAAGTAAGGGCGGTGAGGAGTTTGGAGGTTATATTGTGGGAATTGTCGGGGTTTAATTAGGTTGGTATAGAAAGTGTATTTTGGTATAATTCATTTATGGGAATGTATTTATAAATCTTTATTTTATGCTATAACCGAGGCCTTTTTGTAATTAAAATAGTTCTTACTTCCTAAGTTAGTCAACTATTTCTCCATTGTGAAAAGGTGTAGATTTATATTTTGAAAGGGTTATAATAATTGTATTTATTTTTAAAAGCTAATTAAAGATTTTAAAAGTTAAGAAATTTGGGTTAGTTTGAGGACGCTCCAGCTCGGGACACGTGTAGGTTCCGGGTCGGGGTCCTCACAGAGGATCATTGTGAGGATCATTGTGAGTATCAAAAATTGATGGAGGATCATTGTGAGGATCATTGTGATCCTTTACATAAAGAAGTAATAAAAAACTTTCCATTTTTGGGTTGTGCCATATCAAATGGGACGCTCAAAAAGAAAATTTATGCCCTTTTGGGCGGGTTGGAGGGAGTAGAAGATATACTCCCTACATCCTATTTGAAATACTATTGTTGTCCCATATTAAAATTAAGAAAACAATAAAAGATGGATAGTTATTTCAAGTGAATTTGAATATAATTATTCAAAATAATATTCATAATACAAGTGAGTAAAATTTAGGTAATGAAGTGTTAGTTTTTTTATATTACACAAGCATTATTAGGAGTCAAGGACATAGTTCTCCAAAATACTATTCATCATTTGTCATTTTGAAAATGAAACTTTTACTCTAGGGCGTACTAAAATGAAAACTAAGACCCTTACTCGTGGACAAAAGGAGTAAGATATTTTGGAATGATACAGAGATTAAAAAAAAGTGTTAGTTAATTAGGTGTCGTGAGTATGAAAAGTGAAATATGAGAGAGAAAGTGAGATATAAAATAGTAAGTACAAAATTATTGTGAGTGTAAAAATGGATTCCTCTAAATAAAATATTTTTATTTTGAAATTGCCTACTTTGAGTCGCACAAAATAAAAAAATATCCTAATTTAAGTGAGACAGAAGGAAAGAGTTGGGGATATAGGATGCGATGAAATAGTCATCTTTTAGTTACTCCGCAAACTAGTGATCACAATGCAAATAATTTTATATTTTATGAAATGTGTGATTAAAATTAATTTTGAATATGTTGGAACAACGGAACACTCAGTAACTCTCCTAAAAAAAACGTATTTTTCTAATGATTGAAAAAAACGTATTTTAAATGCACGAAGACATTTATGTAAATAATTGAAACTTTTTAAAAAATGATCACACTTTTGTAAATAATCGAAACTTCTCAACACCCTCTGTCATTGTTCAACACATGAACTGAATTTCTGTAACAACAATCTGGTTATCTCAAAAAATATCACTGACCATCTTTTAACACTTCATTTATAAAAATTTCAAATACCCGTTTGATAACCTAAATGACGTATTTAGCAGATTTTAAATCCCTTAACATGGAGCGAAGCCTTGTGACTTTTGTATGCCTTGTAATTTTCTTCGCCAGCAAACCTTTTATATCAGTCTCAAAGTTTTTGTATATCAATTTCAAAGTTTCTGGATATCCATAAACCTTTAACATTGATATTCAGAAGATTTGTTTTTGGTCATGAACCCAGTGTGCACGAAATTTCACTTATATATAAATCTTCTGAGTATAATTTTCAAAAGTTCTAGATATCAATTTTAAAGGTTTTTGATATTCAGAAACCTTAAATTTGATATATAGAAGGTTTGTTTGACATGACCTTGTTCAAATGTGTTTTTAATTTATATTCAAAAGTCTTTAATATTGTTTGGGGTAGAATTTTTACTCAAGACACTACTGACATCTTGGATAGTATGGTTCTTTAGTATCTTGATTCTTCAACATCTTTAACATAACATCCTATTTTTGACAACTAGAAGATGCAGGTTCAACCGTTCCTATTTTTCAGGAGACAATCACTACGCAGAGATCAACGACCAAGTCTTACATATTTCAAATGCATTTCTAAGGAAAGATCAAATCATGACAAAGGTCCCTTATCTTCAACAACCTGATCTGGATTTATAGGGATTTCGGTTACTTATAAATTCTCTATTATTTTTGGGGTATAAAAGGAGAGCTAGGGATAGGCGCCATATACGGCAATTTTTGTAACTCTCTCTATACTTTCACTTTGTACTCACTCAACAAAATTTATAAACATCTTTGGTTTTAGGTAGGTTTCCTAAAATCTCCCGAGGTTTTGTGCCGGAGATCAATTGATCAAGGGCTTTCCTCGTTATATCTTGGTGTAGCATCTTGAATTTTCTCATTCTTATATTCTATTAGTGCCCGAAATCATTCCACTAAAGTTCAATTTCAAAACATAGAAGAAATTGACTAAAACAATTTGGCGCCATCTTTGGGAACTTTGGTTTTTTATGTTTGCAATGAAAATTCCAAGATGAGCAATCCCAGTTCTGGTCAAGATACTCAGAATATTTTAGGAAAGGACTGGAGCACTTAGAACATCTGGAGTCCAAGTTTCAAATACACTTGGAATGCCTTCTCAAAAATCTTTACCGATTGTTACCTCTTCTGCCGTGATTCCTCTGGAGCTGATCTTTGATTTTATCACTAACCTGATCAAGATGATGGATTACTTGAAGAATCAACAAGAAACTCAAAAGCACACCAACTAGATGTTGTTCAATGCTATTTCCCATCTTCAAGGAGCATCTACTAAAAGTCCTGGAACATCTCTAGTGTCAAGCACAATATCTCCCCTACAACCTAGACGTTTCAGCTTTGCAGGAGATTCAGAACCAGGAGGTTCAAGAAGCCACGTGACGCAGACTGATAACATCATCACTAATCCGTGCTCCACTTTGCCAACCTCAATACCATCATTTCAGAACCACCATTATTTTCTAAACCGAAACAAGGTGAACCACTCCTTGTATATCTTGCTGTCTCAGAAAATGCCGTTAGTGCCGTCCTGGTAAGAGAATTACAAGGTGAACAATATCCTGTCTATTATATAAGTAAGTCCCTCCTAGATGTTGAAACCAGGTACACTCATCTTGAAAGCCTTGTCCTTGCATTAATAATTGTTTCAATTAAATTATGTCACTATTTTGAAACGCATCCTATATCTGTGAAAACTAACTTTCCCATTAGAAATGTTATGAGAAAACCAGAATTATCAGGAAGGATGGCAAAGTGGTCCATACAACTCAGTACATATGACATCCAGTACGAGCCTAGGACAGCTATCAAATCCCAATCTTTGGCTGACTTCGTAGCAGACTTTAGCCACAGCTTACAACCTGAAGTAGAGCTGGAGGTACAACAACTTGAAGGTGACATACACTCAACATGTTGGACCTTGTACACTGATGGTGCTTCCAATATGAAAGGAACGGGTCTGGGCATAGTATTAAGATCCCCACAAGGTGATATCTTTCCTCAAACTGTGTCGTGTGAATTTCATGCACGAACAATGAGGCCGAATATGAGGCCCTCATTATGGGTTTAACAACTACTTTAGATTTAAATGTTAAACATATTAATGTCTATAGTGATTCCCTATTACTGGTTAACCATTTCAATGGATCTTACGCAACTAAAAATTCTAAGATGACTGTATATCTTCAACATGTGAAGATTCTTGCGAACCGCTACATCACTTTCACCTTTAAACAAGTGCCTAAGGAGAAAAATACAGAAGTAGACGCATTGTCTAATCTAGGGTCATCATGTAATGCGATGATAAGCAATACAATCCCTATTATTTACGTCAAATATCCAACTATAGGGCAGCCTGAAGATTGTAAACAGATTGATGATCCAGCAACGTCATCAAAAGATAACAATCAAGAAGCATCTTGGACTCACTATTATGAGTACCTTCACAACAATATGATTCCTCAGGATCCTAAGGCAGCAAGGGCTTTCAGAATGCGGGCATCTAGGTTTACTCTAATTGAGGGAATACTCTTCAGGAAGTCATATTTGTTGTGGGCATTTTTCAACATGGCGACATCTTCAATTGATCCTGCATATCGAGATGTCATTACACTGTAAGTATTGTTTTTATATTTACTTGTTCAATATTTCCTAATATTCTTATTCTTATTTTTCAGTAATTAAGAGAGGAATGCGGAACAATCTCCAAGCACGTTCAACAGACCTTCAAACGGCTAGGGCGACTTGGTCTCACGGAGGTTGAAGTGATAAACCAAAATGCCGAGATTATAGGAACCATATTGACTCTTTCATATCTACTTGTATTTAAGGGGAAATGGAGACGGAAAAACATATTCATGCTCATACGCACACACTCTACACACAAGCTCTTGTAATCCTCTCCATTATCTTCCAAAGTTGTAATCGTGATTATTATAGTGAAACCTTTAAGGTTGGAGACCTAACTCCCGGGGTTTTTTCCAAAGAGGTTATCACCTCCAAGGTTTTCCTCGTTAACAAATCGTGTTGTCATTTTCTCTTTTTCATTCTTTTGTTCCATATAATCGAATTCCATAGTTCCCTCCTTATTATTCAATCCACACACTAAACCTAGTTAAGATTCTACTTTATTGTTTTTTCTACCAAAACAATTTGGCGCCCACCGAGGGGCCTCGTGGTTTATCGGTTATTTGAAACATTTCCTAACCAAATTCACTATGTCTGCACCCTCCAATGTGTCCACCGCCGGGAAAGGTCCCGCCGTTGTTCCCACATCAGGAGGTAGAACCAGCTTGTTACCACCACCTCCTCAGACCGGGTCTCAGCCAACTCAACCTACGAAGACTCCACAAAAGGGGGCAACCTTTTCCAATGCAGATGCTGACATCCGGAGTATCCTAACCAGGTTGAATCAAAGGTTGGACCAGCAAGACAACAATTCGAAGGTGTTGACCAATTCCATGATTAAGATGCAGAAAGACCAACAGCTCATCGCATCTCGGCTTGAGAACATATCACCATTGCGTGCAAGGGTCCTCAACTTTGACAACACCGGAGGATCTACATTTCAGAGTGAATTCATTCCAATGGGCAGTCCTCCTCAAACTCGTCCGCTGACATCTTTAATGATGTCGACATCTTTACCTGGGGACACCCCATTGACGCCATCTTCCGCAGGATTCACCCCATTCATTCCATTTATAGACAACACTACTGTCACGGCTACTACGGACGATTACGGTTTGCTAAATAATCTTTTCAATAATAATAATTTCAATCGTATTCCTAATGGGCCGACCCTTTTGGCAGAAAACCCACTAGCTAAACAGATGCGGGATCTCGTAGAGCCGATAATGAACGTGCAGTGTAACTCCTCCAATTCAACCAAAGTGACCCAAAACTGTTACAATCAATCCCGGTTTGTCCCAAGAATTGCAAATGTCGACATCCCGAAGCGTTTCAGCGTACCATCTATGAAGTTGTACGATGGCACCACGGACCCGTAGGAGCATGTTGCACACTATCAAGAAAAGATGGACATAATCCATAGCCCGCTTCAAGACGGGAGGCTCGCTTATGCAGGGGATTTGGATCCACCTTGTCCGGACCAGCTCTCAAATGGCTGATTAGGCAACCCCTAGGTTCAATTGGTTCATACGCCCGGCTCATCAACATGTTCTATAACCAATTCTCATGCAATCGACAATTTGAAAAGTTGACAAGTGATCTCTACAATGTGACCCAGAAACCTAATGAGACTCAAGGATTATGTCCATCGGTTCAATAAGGAGGTGTTAGAAATTCCCAATCCCGACATGTCGACTGACCCTACGAAGCATTCAAAATGGGGTTGAAGAAAGATTCACGGTATTATCAAGATTTGGTAATGACTCCTTGTAAGCGGCTAGAAGAAGTCGGGAGTAGGGCATTAAGGTTCATAAGACCGGAGGAAGATGAGCCGCGAAGATCGAAGTCGTCATCCAAGACGTCGACATATGACCATCCCGACGTAAAGACCGAATCGTCCCATCGCAGAACAACCGTCCCAATCCTTATCCGAGAATTGACACTAGCAAAATTAATTCGGTAGACGGTGAGGATGAAGATAGTGATAATGTGCCTAACATTTCTGATTATTGTTTTTCGTTGACATTTCAGTGTACTTTGTGCAATGGGCAACCTAGGAGACAAAGCCGATGGCCAAAGAAAACGGACAAAACCACAGGATGGCGTGACAAATCAAAATGGTGCGCTTACCATGAAGACTTTGGACACGTTATCGAAGAATGCATCGCGTTAAGAAAGGAGATCAGTTACTTACTCTCGAAAGGACATCTTAAGGAGTTGTTGGGATCCGTAAAGAAGAAGGCCGAAAATGCGAAGCTCCTCATGAAGCCGAAAGGCCGCTTTCTCCCCAAAGATCAACAAAGGTGATCAACTTCATCGGTGGAGGCTCGAAATATGTGGAACATCCTATTCTCGCCGCAAAACGACACGCTAAGGAGTCAAAAGAGGAAAAGCCGGTAGAGACAAAGCCCAAGATGTCGACACACCTTGCCCGATCCAATTACCTTTGATGAAAGTGATCGTGATAACTTGCTTTGGAACCCCATCATGACGGTCTGGTTATTTCCTTGCAGATCGCCAACCGTACAATACGACGTATTCTCGGTAGATGGGGCAGCTCCGTCAATCTTATTATGTTGGGTACCCTTAAGGAAATGAACATCCCAGAATCGGAGATTGTCAAAAAGTCTTCGGTCTTTGGTAGGCTTCAGTGGTGAAGTCAAAGAAACGGTGGGGGAGATAAAGCTTCCAATATACTCAAAGGGCCTCAACACCATGGAGCGGTTCTACGTAATTGATTGCGCAACATCTTACAATGTCATTCTTGGAAGACCGTGGATTCACGGAATGAAGGCCGTACCCTCCACTTACCATCAGTGTGTGAAGTTTCCAACACCTTGGGGTGTCGCTAAGATTTACAAGTGATCAACAGTGGCCAAGGAATGTTACAAAACTTCAATGAAGGCGTCTACATCTCCAAAACAAGCATAGCAATTACCGAGGAAAGTACGTGAAGTCCTGGA
This sequence comes from Adenophora triphylla var. japonica, assembly GCA_022495995.1. Taxonomy (NCBI): domain Eukaryota; kingdom Viridiplantae; phylum Streptophyta; class Magnoliopsida; order Asterales; family Campanulaceae; genus Adenophora; species Adenophora triphylla. The sequence continues at coordinate 714,833 of JAFEMH010000075.1, forward strand.
AGCTAGGGAGGATGATGTGAAAGAAGTATTGTTAGATCCTTCCAACCCGAACATCAAAGTACTTATGGGCACCGACATCCCGTCGATATAGAAGAGAAGCTTGTGAACCTATTAAGAAGCGTAATAAAGAGTTTTTCTTGGAAACATGATGACATGACAGGCATTAGCAAAGATGTCATCACTCACAAACTTAACATAGATCCTAGCTTTAAACCAAGGCACCGAAACGTAGAAAGTTTGCGAAACCAGAAATTAGATCATCAAGGAGGAGGTAGAGCGCTTTACTCAAAGCCAACATGATACGGGAGGTCGATTATCCAAGACGGTTGGCGAATGTGGTTGTGGTAGAGAAGAGAAACGGGAAATGGCGAGTTTGCAAGGTCGACTTCACCGACTTAAATAAAGCCTCGCCCAAAAGATCCTTTCCCTTTGCCGCACATAGATTCATTAGTTGATGCCACTTCAGGTCACGAACTCCTCACTTTCATGGACGCGTCCTCGGGATTTCAACAAATTCGAGATGGAACCATCTCGACCAAGAGGACACCGCCTTCATAACCCCCACAGGTATTTATTGTTATATTGCCATGCCTTTTGGACTAAAAATGCGGTGTGCAACGTATCAAAGGCTCATGTCAACAAGATGTTTAAGGATCGGATTGGGGACACAATGGAGGTATACATCGACGACATGGTAGTAAAATCCAAGAAGGCCGAGGATCACATAAGCAACCTCTCTCAAGCTTTTGACATCTTGGATTGTTTCAATATGAAACTTAATCCACTAAATGCAACTTCGGAATGAAGGCCGGCAAGTTTCTCGGGTTATATGGTTACTAAAAGAGGCATTGAAGCCGCCGTAACAAATACACGCTATTCTTAACCTGTCATCACCTCAATCTGTCAAGGACGTCCAAAGATTGACAGGAAAAATTGCCGCACTCACTAGATTCATTTCCAAATCCTCAGATCGATGCAAACATTTCTACGACATCTTAAGAAAGAACAAGAAGTTCCAATGGGAGGAACAACATGAAGAAGCTTTTCAGGAGCTCAAAACTTACCTGTCGACACCTCCCTTATTGGCCAAACCTCAGATGGAAGAACATCTTTACATCTACCTAGCGGTGTCCGAAGGCGCCGTAGCGCAAATCTTGGTGACAGAACGAGATGGTAATCAGCAACCCATCTACTATATAAGTAAGACACTCTTAGATGTTGAGACCAAGTATTCTCATTTACAAAAATTAATTTTAGCTTTGATAACTGCTTCTATTAAGTTAAGGCACTATTTTGAAACACATACTATTATTGTACGCACTAACTATCCTATTAAGAATGTCATGAGAAAACCAGAGATGTCGGGTCGAATGGCGAAATGGTCTGTACAGTTAAGCACATACGACATCAAGTACGAGCCCAGGCTGCAATAAAATCCCAAGCCCTGGCTGATTTTGTGGGCGATTTCGATCCAACCCTACAACAAGAGGTGGAATTGGAAGTACAACAACTTCAAGATGATGACATCCTAAAACTTTGGACTCTCTACACGGACTGTGCTTCTAACATGAGAGGTACGGGTCTTGGAGTTGTACTAAAATCGCCACAAGGGACATAATACCACAATCTATCGATTGCGGTTTCAAGGCTACCAACAATGAAGCAGAGTATGAGGCTCTAATTGCGGGTTTAAGCTGCGGCCCAAGACTTAGATGTCAAGCATATCCGGGTGTTCATGGATTCATTACTAATTGTTAATCGGTACAACGGGTCCTACGTCGCGAAAAATGCTAAGATGACAACATATTTGGAAATTGTAAAAATTATTTCGGCCAAATTCAAAACATTTTCCTTGGAACAAATCCCACGGGAAGAAAATTCTCAAGCAGATGCTCTGGCAAATTTGGGTTCAGCCTTCAAAAGCTTCTCACAAACCAATATCCCAATCATACATGTTGACATCCCAGCAATTGACCATCTTGAGATGTTCGCCCTGGATGCCGACATACTTGCCTCTCCTGCAAAGCAACCTCTTGGACGGCTCCTATTATCAAATATCTCTTAGATGATACGATCCCAGTCGAGGAGAAAATGCAAGAGCCTTGGGGTAAGAGTATCTAAATATGTACTTATTGGTAATCTCTTGTTTAGAAAATCTGCTGCAGTCACTACTTAAGATGTCTAGAGGCGGATAGAGCCTATCGGGTTCTCAAGGAGGCCGCACGAAGGAGATTGTGGAAATCATACCGGGGCAGAAGTTTACAGACTAAAGCTCTTAGAATGGGCTATTTCTGGCCTACAATGAGAAAAGATGCCGTTGACTACGCAAAGAAATGTGATTCCTGTCAACGACATGGGGACATCCTGCACCCGGCCAATTTGGCTTGCTACATCCTATCCTGTCACCATGGCCTTTTATGGTTTGGGAATGGACATAGTAGGAAAACTTCCCATAGCACCGGGGGACGAGTATTTCTTTTGGCCATGACGGACTACTTTTCTAAATGGGTAGAGGTGAGGCATATGTGCAAGTTCGTGACAAAGAAGTGATATCTTTTATCAAAAAGAACATATTCGGCCGATTCGAATTCCATCAAAGATAATTTGTGACAACGGCTCTCAATTCATCGGCAAGAGGACCCAAGATTTCTTGACATCTTGGGGTGTTAAGATGGTGACATCTTCGCTGTTCACCCTCGAAGCCAAAGGACGAGGCGAGTCTAGCAACAAAATAATAATCGGCAACTTAAAAAAGAGACTAAACCGAGAAGAAAGGACGTTGGGCGGAAGAGTTACCAATGGTCCTATGGGGTGACAGACGACATCTAAGAATGCTACCGGTCAAACCCCTATTCACTTGTATTTGGGCCCGAATCTGTTATTCCGGCGAAGTCCTTGTACCAACGGCAAGATACGGCTTGCTTGACATCTGAACATAATAAAGACATCTTGATACATGACTTGGATACTGTGGACGAGCTAAGGGACATGGCCAAAGTTCGCATGGCAGCGTATCAGCAAAGGGTAGCCCGATCTTACAATAAAAACGTAAGGGTTAGAAGGTTTCAAGTAGGAGACTTAGTCCTACGAAAGGCATTCCAAAATACCAAGGAGCCCAATGCAGGCAAGCTCTCCCCAAAATGGGAGGGACCCTACTTAATAGATGCACAAGCCGGAAAAGGAGCATATCGCCTTGCAACCTTGGATGGCCAAATGATACCGCGAAGTTGGAATGCCATTCATCTCAAAAGGTATTACATTTAAATATGATTTCCCATGAACTCATCTTTCCAGGTATGAATCGTCTTTTAATTCTTTACAACCTTTCTTTTCTCCTATGCATCTTTTTTATTATTTACAAGTTAAGATGTCGCTAATACACTTTGTGGAGAGACGTCAACTTTAGTTGGCGTCCGTTTTTAACGTGTTTCTATATTATGAGGTATTGACACATTTACATGGGGACATATCGAATGCACGCAAGGAACAACGATTTCTCCTCCGTTAGAGACTGGCCATTCTTCTCAAGTAAAGGTACACAATCCCTTCTAAGGTTTAAAGAGTTAATTACCTCTTTCTTAAGAAGTTAGGTTACCATACCTTCGCCTGGAGCGCAAGTTATCTCACTAATTGAGGTGTGGGGTGGGCCTATATGGGTAAACTCATATAGCTTACCCATTCCCACTAAGTTAGATGATTGATCTTAAGTATTATTCTTATGGTTATGGCATATTCGTGTCATCTAAGTATCTACGGTTTATGGCATATACGTGTCATCTAAGTATCTACGGTTTATGGCATATACGTGTCATCTAAGTATCTACGGTTTATGATGTATAAATGTCATCCTAAGTATCTATCATTTCGACATACTATCATGTCGCCATACAAAAAATTATCCAAAAGAAACAAGCCTTGACGTGCTTGAAAACTATTAAACCATAACTAAACTAAAGAAACCATAAAGTATCCGAACTACCAACAGTAAACGTGCACAAGTGTTGGACCAACCCAACACATAAAAAAGATTGTCTTTAGTCCTTATGGACCCATTACAAACCAAACGAAAATAAAAATTGTCTTAAGGGATTCCACCCCAGTAAACATTAACAAAATACCAAGAACCAAGTTGTTTTACCTTCTTTTTGTTTAGGTGGCTTCTGCCGCAGGTGTTGCATCTGGTGTCACTTCTCCAACTGCTGATGCATCCTTGACAATCGTTTCATACGGACTTGACGACACCTCGCCCTCGTCCGTCACCTCACCTGTCAACTTGAACAGATAGGCACATTCCCTATTGATATCCCAAGCGCCAGCCTTCCCTTCCTGATATTCCTTCATCATCTTCACCTTGCATTGAGAAACAGTCTTCGCTGCAGCTAGTTTGCAAGAATTCCTCACTTCTGCTATCTCCTTGTTGTGGTCATCCTCACTTTTTGCCAGACTATTCAATAAGTCCTTCACTGTCTGTTCTTGTTCTCCCACTGACTTGCTTAATTGCTCTATAGTCTTCTCATATTCCTTCACCTTATTATCTAATGCTAACTTCTCCTTCCTGACCAAAGCGAGGTCAGCTTTGGACTTCTTCTTTACCATTTCAACTTCTTTTGCCAATTCCTCCACGTACCCTACAGTCTGAAAAATGACATCTTGATATTACTAAATGTTATAACAACCTTTGAAACTATTCAATATCCAATTAATGGTGTCTTACCCCATTAGCAAGGCTCATGAATTTCTTCTTGAAATCTCCCGCTGACATTCCATCAAAGGAGTCTCCAACCTCGATCACTTCCTCTTGGCTAGCTTTTCTCTTCCTCACCCTAGAGCCAATACCAATGCTTTCGTCGTGAACGGGACTCTTCTTAGGAGCAGGTGGAGGTTTCTTTTCAATCTTGACAACGGGTTCGTAGAAGCGGGGCTTCAATATCATCCAGTCAAAGTCGGACCACGAAACTACCGGTTTGGAGACTGCATGGACATAGAGATATTGACAATAACGAATAACACATCAAATTGATGACAGGTTATCAAAGGTAACAAGATACCAAGCTTACCGGTGGACATAATTACAAGTAGAAGCCTTTATATCCTTTGGAATAGTCGACGAAGCTTCCAACAAACCTTTGGGAGACCTCTTATCGAGAGGGAGGCGAAAAACTCTTCGATTTTGGCTAGAGTGTCTTTGGCGGTGGAAACAATTCTCCCCAATCAATATCTACATAAAAGCAAGAACAATTACAATTCGGTTTGTCTCAAGAACAGAAGTCACAAGAGTAAGAATTTAAGTACCTCCCTTGTTCCATTGCTTCGATATCTCATCCTTTTCTCCAATCGACGTCCTATCAACAAAGAAAAATCTATTCTTCCATCCCCTATCACTGGAGGATGTGGTGCTCATCAAAGGATTTCTACCTGATTTCTTTCTAAAAAGGTACCTTTTGGAACCAAAAAGTTGAAGATCATAGGAATAGGTAATTTCGGGAAGCCCTAGGTTTAGTCCGTTTTCTCGGTTTACTTTGAGGACAAAAGCAAAAACTCGCCAGGCCATTGGCATAAGTTGAGCATAAGCCAGTTGAGTTTTTCGAAAGAACTCAGTAACCAACAGAGGAAAAGGGTAACTAAACCCTAGAAGGAAGGGATATTCAAAGAAACAGATCCATTTGAGGGAAATGTGGTCAGACCTAAGTTTTATGGAAAAAGGATGAAAAATTGCACCACTTGGGAAGCGACATTGTTGTTTTATGGACTCTATTTGAGAATCGTTGAACAAACAAGTTTCTTCAGTTGGTTTAGTGAGAAGATTTCCGCAAACAAAATCGTTGAGATTAATCTCTACGGGACCTTGTGGGGATGACGCTTTCTTGGGTTTGGACGCAGACAACCTCGTTTTACCCATGGTTGACAAAGCAAAAAGAGAAAAATAAACAAAGAGAGAAGGCGAGAGACGGAGGAATTTTACCTTGGAGACGAACGGCACCGTGGGCCAACGGAGGTGAAAAGAAGCTTTGAGAAGATTAATTTATCCTCTCAAGCGGTTAATAAAAAGAAAAAGAGTTCCTTTTCAAAAATAACTCTTCTCCCCAACCGTCCATTTCAACGCCACGTCTTCCAACACGTCCCATCAAGCAGAGCGGACAGTTGGACCATTAATTCAAAAGAAAAAAACATTTTGCCTCTTCAGTTGCCAACATAGTCAAATGTTTTTGGGGACAAATTGTTGTGGGCATTTTTCAACATGGCGACATCTTCAATTGATCCTGCATATCGAGATGTCATTACACTGTAAGTATTGTTTTTATATTTACTTGTTCAATATTTCCTAATATTCTTATTCTTATTTTTCAGTAATTAAGAGAGGAATGCGGAACAATCTCCAAGCACGTTCAACAGACCTTCAAACGGCTAGGGCGACTTGGTCTCACGGAGGTTGAAGTGATAAACCAAAATGCCGAGATTATAGGAACCATATTGACTCTTTCATATCTACTTGTATTTAAGGGGAAATGGAGACGGAAAAACATATTCATGCTCATACGCACACACTCTACACACAAGCTCTTGTAATCCTCTCCATTATCTTCCAAAGTTGTAATCGTGATTATTATAGTGAAACCTTTAAGGTTGGAGACCTAACTCCCGGGGTTTTTTCCAAAGAGGTTATCACCTCCAAGGTTTTCCTCGTTAACAAATCGTGTTGTCATTTTCTCTTTTTCATTCTTTTGTTCCATATAATCGAATTCCATAGTTCCCTCCTTATTATTCAATCCACACACTAAACCTAGTTAAGATTCTACTTTATTGTTTTTTCTACCAAAACAATATTCAGGTCTGTATATGAGATGTGTAGAACCTGATCAAGTTGTTGTTATCTTAAAAGAACTTCATGATGGCGAATATGGGAATCATTCAGGGGGCAGATCGCTATCATCTAAGGCTCTAAGGTCAGGATATTACTGGCCAACTATAAGACAAGATGCTGCGGCCTATGTCAAAATATGTGACTCTTGTCAAAGGCATAGCAACATTTTACATCTGCTTGCAGAACCTCTGTATCTTATAGTGTCCTCCTGGCATTTCATGCAGTGGAGGATGGACATTGTGGGAAATTTACCTAAAGCTCATGGGGGTAAAGTATTCATGTTGGCAATGACAGACTACTTTTTGAAATGGATTGAAGCAGAATCGTATGTTCAGATAAGAGATAAAGAAGTTATTTCCTTCCTGAGCAAGTTTGGGATTCCATCAGAAATTATTTGTGACAATGGATCACAATTTATCAGCAAGAAAACCAAGGACTTCTGTGCAAGATGGGGAATAAAGCTGATAATGTCAACTCCAGTCCACCCTCAAGCAAATGGACAAGCTGAGTCAAGCAACAAGTTGATTATTAACAACTTGAAGAAACGTCTTGATCAGAAGAAGGGAAGATGGGCTGAGGAATTACTTTTTGTACTTTGGGCAGATAGGATGACTCCCAAGAATGCAATAGAGCATACTCCTTACTCACTAGTGTTTGGGACAGAAGCAGTAATACCTGTTGAAATTGTGGTACCAACCGCAAGATATGGTCTCACTACTCCAGATGGCAACCAACAAGCTTTGACACAAGACTTGGACAGTGTGGACAAATTAAGAGATATTGCTAAGATTAGGATGACAGCTTATCAACAAAGGATAGCTAGAGCCTACAATAAAAATGTTCGAGTAAGAATATTTCAAATTGGAGACTTGGTTCCCAGAAAGGTCTTCCAAAACACTAGGGAATTAAATGCTGGGAAGCTAGCTGCTAAGTGGAAAGGACCATATCTTATAGATGCTGAAGCAGGAAAAGGAGCATATTGGTTATCAAGTCCAGACGGTATGCGAATTCCAAGAAGTTGGAATGATATTCATCTTAAACATTACTTCATGTAAGTCTAAACATGTTAAAATCCAGTCCAAATCAGGTACGCATTGTTGAATAATTTAATTTTTTCGTCTTTCATTTTTATTTATTATCCCTTTTATAACAAAACTAACTTAAGCATCGGAGGGGTGTTAGCTAAGCTAACACCCAACCCTAACATATGTCTGTCTTGTAAGGTATTTCATAGTTACATATTCAAGATATAAGACAACTAGATCTATTTTCGAAAGGATGAATATAATTTACCTCAGTCAATCTATTACATAAACTGAAGTTTAAGGTATACACCTTCTAAGTGCTTAAAAGATTATTCATCTTTTCTCTAGCATAACTGGTTATCAAAACCTCGCCTGGGCGCACGTATTTCACACAATGTGAAACAAAGTTCTAAAGGTTGTAACATTTTCTTGTTACTCACAAAGTTCAAGAAGTTAAACACATTCAGTGTTTTCATACGATCAAAGGAGTTACTAGATCAAAAAACTAACTGCTTACCTGCTAACATACCAAAAATAATGTCATCAACATGACATCCTAAAAAAACCATAAATGCCAACAAAGGAATACCAAAATATTACAAGACCAAAAACTTGTTCTGAGGACATACCCTCATTTTAATCAAATTAATTGTTTTAAAAGAAAACATACTATCCTTCTCATTCTGTATTATCATCTTGAGTATCTCCAACCTGCTCAATTTCCTCTACATCTTGAGCCTTGGAGTTTATCTCACCCATTTTTTCACTAATGATCTTTTGTAAAGCTGCATATTCTTCTTCTAGATTCCATTTTACGTGTTCCCCAGCCTGGTACTCCTAATCATCTTGATCCTAGCCTCTAAGACTGATTTCGTAGCCTCAGTCACCATGTCATCACGAAACATCTCCATATCCGTAGCATGTCTCCTACCAGCCTTAGCAAGTCTGACTACCCATTTTGAAATCTCATTATCCTTAGCCTTAATTTCTTCTTTCTTCTCTTTCAGCATCTTGAAAGCGGACTTTAAATCTTCCTCGTACTTCGTCCTATCAATGTGTAAAGTATCAGCCTTTCCTTTTCACAACTTGATCTCCTTAGCCATCATCCTGGTAACTGTTACAGCCTATTATCAAAGAATAACAACATTTAATCAAAATATGGAAGGATATCCAACAATATCAAAGTAACATATTATCTGATTCTCTAAAACCTCTTCGCTTGGTGTTGCCTTCTACTTGGTTACTTCTCTTTCCTTTTAATACTACCTTGTTATCCGCCTTCAAATTAGGCAGACTCCCTTCAATCCTCATCTTATTTTTATACTTAGCCATAATATCACTTACTGCAAATCCAGATTTATAATGAGTCACTGCAAAGATGAACATCAAAATATATTAGTACGGAATACGAATGAACTCTTCGGACAAATTGATGATTTCCAGGAAAAATACTTACTGAGGAGATTTTTCAGAAGGTGATACCGATTGACTTGCAATCTATAAGAAAACGGAAAGCTTGAAAGAGATTTGAAAGGATTTGTTTTCCTTTTAAACCGTACAAAATATATTCAAACAGTTATAAAACTCTAGGCCCGTTACATCTCTTCAACTCCTCGAATAACTGTCTAAACCAGCCCACGGAAGTGAATCGACATTTGGCAAAATATTAGGCTTTTCGAGTTCCACTTGGAAAATCCAAATATTTTGGGGGCAATTGTTTGGGGTAGAATTTTTACTCAAGACACTACTGACATCTTGGATAGTATGGTTCTTTAGCATCTTGATTCTTCAACGTCTTTAACATAACATCCTATTTTTGACAACTTGAAGATGCAGGTTCAACCATTCCTTTTTTTCAGGAGACAATCACTACGCAGAGATCAACGACCAAGTCTTACATATTTCAAATGCATTTCTAAGGGAAGATCAAATCCTGGCAACGGTCCCTTATCTTCAGCAACCTGATCCGAATTTATAGGGATTTTCGATTACTTATTAATTCTCTATTATTTTTGGGGTATAAAAGGAGAGCTAGGGATAGGCGCTATAGACGACAATTTTTGTAGCACTCTCTATACTTTCACTTTGTACTCTCTCAAAAAAATTTATAAACATCTTTGGTTTTAAGTAGGTTTCCTAAAGCCTCCCGAGGTTTTGTGCCGGAGATCAATTGATCAAGGGCTTTCCTCATTACATCTTGGTGTAGCATCTTGAATTTTTTCATTCTTATATTCCATTTGTGCCCGAAATCATTCCACTAAAGTTCAATTAAAAAACATACAAGAAATTGACTAAAACAAAGATTGATATATAGAAACTTTTAATGTTGATATTTAAAAGGTTTGTTGGTAATAACCTTATTCAAATTTGATTATTAATTTATATCTATAATGGTTTAATATTGTTATCAAAAATCTTTTGAACTTGATGTACAGAATGCTTGTTAGTAATATCTTTGTTCAAATATTCTTGTAAATTCACATCAAGAATGATTTAATATTGTTAACCAAAATCATTTGAGCTTTATAGAAGATTTATTGGTTATGGTTACAGAGAGCACGAAATATTATTTATTTACAAAAAAAGTCACAAACGAAGTTTCTCCTAATAACTAAAAAAACGCATTTTTATCTAAATTTTCTCATTGAGATGATTGTGCATTAGAAAAAGGATATAATTATGTCCCTCCTTTACATTTTTCATATAATCATCGAAAAGTTGAAATAAAGAGCCCAAAAAAAAAAAAAAAAGGATGCACCGCATATAAACATGTGCAAGAACTTGACCTACTATCTATAGTATAAATGAGAGAAGTTGGATGAATAGTTGTATGAATAGTGCCAAATTTTTTTTTTCCATTTTATCCTCACTAAATTATTCCTTTTTCATTTTGCTCTTACTTTTAATTAAAAAAATATCGCGTGTCCTCGAACACGAGCTTTTATTTTACTAGTTTAACTATAACTCGGACCTAAAAAAAATTCTTCAATCATCAAAAAGTAATTATTGTTGTAATCATCAAAAAGTTAAAACCGAAGACAACAAATAAATGATAAGTCTCATATAGACATATGCTAAGGACATGACCTATTTTTATTAAAAAAAAAAAAAAAGGCAAGGACATGACCTATTTTACTATGATTAGGACCTAAAAAAAAATTCTTCAATCATCAAAAAGTAATTATTGTTGTAAATTAAAGAAAAAAATGAAAATTTTGCACTTTAAAAATGCAATTGACTCTACCTTTATGTGTACTCATTCCATTTCATTATAAAAGACACAGAATTTTGTATAAAATTAAGAAAATATATAGTAGTAAGGTATGAGAGAGAAATTGGGATAAAAAATAGTAGGTCAATAGATAATGTAATTATGACATGTAAGTCAAATAAATAAAAAAAATATTAAAAATTTTACTTTTTAAACTTGGGTCTTTTGTAACAAGACATTAAAATAAAATAAAAAGTTACCTTTTATAATAATGAGACGGATAGAGTATTATTTATCACTCACTCCATAATAACATATTTAGTATGCTATGAAATAAGTAATATATTTTTAAAAATAAATATTTTAAATAATTTTATTATGATAAAAATAATTTATAAATAAAAAAAATATAATTTTAAGTACGTTTAAATTTAAATGTTATGAAGTACACACTTTCTTCCTTTCGAAAAATAATCCTGTTTCTAGTGATAAATTTTATTGAATTTCAATAAATATTTTGCATTAGTTTAAATTATTTTAATAAAAACTAAATATTATTATTGATAATATTTGTAAAAATTAATTAATAACAAAATTAGAACTCATTAAAATAATTACTCCCTCCGTTGCATATTAATATAGACTTTTGCCAATGCACGAGAATTAAGGAGAAAGTATTATATTGAAAGTGTTGTGAGTGTGAAAATAAAATAAGAGAGAGAATGAGTGGAGAGAATAGTAAATTATAATGGTGATGTGAGTATTAAAATAATGTAGGAGAGAATGAGTGGAGAGAATAGTAAAGATTTCTTTCCATTTTAGAAAAGTTATATATTATTGTGGAATTCCAAAAAAGAAAAATTTATATATTATCAGGAAACGAAGGGAGTATATTTTTGTCATTTATATATGAAATTCAATAAAATTAACCTAAAAATGGAAGTATATTATTTAAAAGGTGATGATTAGGAGGGCAATGAAATGAAATGAAATGTTAATGTGGAGAGGAATTGGTTGTCTTGCATGAATGCAACATTGATTGTGACTACACGACAGAATAATATTTTATTTGGTAATATCTAATTTATTGATTCTCTCCACGAAATCCTGTCTCTTGACCCTTCCCTCTTGCCTTTATTGAGATCCCCTAAAGTCATACTTACTCTAAATTAATTGTTGATTAACCCTAGCTTTCTTAGCCATTCATTAGTCGGTGGGTGTGTTTCTTCTTCTTTGTCATCAACTTTCTTTTTCGGGTGTACTCTCCCTTCATTTTAAATTGAGAATTTTTTTTTATTAAACACTATCTCATAAATATGTAATTTAAAAAAAAACTTAAATTATATTTTTACAAAGAAATACTTTTTTTTAATGGGCAAAAATTTATTATATATAACTGATAAATGATAAATACATTTATCAATTAAATAACTGACTTGTCATTTGTTTAATCAAATACCAAGCACAAAATATTATTTACAAAATTGATAAATGCATTATTCATTTATAAACTACTGATAAATGATATTTAAAAGTCAAAAACTTGTAAAAAACGCGTTTTTTCTAAGCTTATGAAAAAACGTGTTTTCCCCCTTCGACGGACTCAACGGACGCCCACCCTTTCTCTCTCTATCCGTTAACTCCTTCTCTCTCTCCTCTCTCTCTCTATACGCAGCAACCGCTCCCTCCATTGCCGGCCCGATCTCCTCCCTAACCTAACCTTCATCAACTGCGGCCTCCTTCACCAACATCAATCCTCCCTTCTCCGGCCAAACCTTCACCCAATTCCATCCCAATCAATCGGCAACTCCCTCCTCATCACCACCGCACCATCTCCCTCGCCATTGCCGTCCTAACTTCAACTTCCCTCACCAAATCCCTCACCGGCGACCTCAATCAAATCAATTCCTTCTCCCTGTGTCGTTCTCTTCATCTACAACCACAACCGCCATCACCTTCTCTCTCAATCGTAGCCCTTACACCTGGAGCAACTCTAACCCTAATCTTACTGCGTTGATTGCTCGGAACCTGCTGAGCGTTGTTCGGTGATAGGGACGATCGTTTGCAATCTACTTCCCGGCGACGAATTACGAATACGGCGAGGCAGAGCTAAGATTTTACAGCAATTGGAGCTTACTAATTTTTGTCAGTGCCAGTCCATTTTAATTCAAATGCCAGTCCACGTGTTTTCAAATGCCAGTACATGTTTTTTGGAATGCCAGTCCATGTTTTTTTGAATGTCAGCAAAAATGATTATCAGTGGTTTTTGAGTGCCAGTGTATGTGTATTGGAGTGCCAGTCCATGTATTTTGGAGTGCCAGTTAGTGTATAATAGAGTGCCAGTAAGTGTGTAACTGAGTGTCAATGTATTTTTTGAATGCCAGTTCTTGTAATTTTGAATGCCAGTCCATGTTTTTTTGAATGCCAGTTCATGTTTTTTTGAATATCAGCAAAAATAATTATCAGTGTTTTTGAGTGCCAGTATATGCATTTTTGAGTGCCAGTAAATGTGTTTTCAAATGTCAGTCCATGTATTTTTGAATGCCAGTGCTTGTATTTTTGAGAGCCAGCAAAAATATTAGTGTAACAAAGTGCCAGTGTTAGTGTAACAGAGTGCCAGTGTGAAGAGTGCCAGTTCATGTATTTAAAAGTGCCCGTGTAAAATGTGCCAGTTTCATGTTTATAAAATGCCAGTATGAAATCACTGATCATTTGTAATAAATTAACTTTGATTATTTAATGTTTAAATGAAATAAATAGGAGTTGTGTAGTAAAATTATAATATTGGAAAATTTAAATAAGAGCTTATAGAATAAGTGAGGTGCTAAAGTGTGAGGTTGGAACTTGAAGAAACATAATTGGATCAACTAATGCTTAGAGGAGCTTAAATGGAAATTCTCTCATGTTTATCTTTCTTTGATGAGTGAAGCCTCTTCATAAAAACAAAAACCTTCATCTGAAGTTTCTCTCCTTGGTTCCATGAAGCAAAACCTAGGTTTTCACTCATAAATTTCCTATAAATCCATTTCTTGTCCGTTTGGCGATCCGTTTGCGTCTAAATGTTCGGGAAGCCGGGGGGATCATTTCTATCCGATTGAAGTTTTCACTTTTTCGTATTATTTTTGGTAAGTTATTATGTCCTTCCCTTCAATTTTTGCTCAATTAATGTTTAAGTTTGAAATGATGGAAGTATAATGGTTGCATGTTGCATTTACACATTTTACATGGTTTTGGAATGGTAGAAATTATTTTGGAATGAGTGAAAATGGTTGGGATGTGCTATACTGATGTTTGGGTATAGTATTGTTGCTTAAGGTGAAAAGGGTAGGAGTAAAATGAGATTTTCCAATGCTTTGCTGATGTTCCAAAGCCAGTTCTGATGTTTTGCTGATGGGCATGAGTCGTGCCCTATGTCACGAGTCATCCCCTTCCCCAGTCGTGGCAACGAGTCGTGCATTATTGTGCACTCATGCTGCTTTTGAGTGGCACGACTCGTGCTGTTTCTGAGGTATTAGTTTTCAAGCCAAATAAAGCCTAACTATCTAATACATCTTTTAACACAATTTGACTCTAATCCTAGTACAACATATTAGCTATCCATAGATGTCTTAACTTGTCAAAAAGAGTATTAGGAAGATTATTAAATATTGTCTTGAAAATGGTTGAAAGGCATTATGGAAACTTCACTAAAAGTTGATCAAAACTTGGTAAATCAATCTTGAACCTTTTATGAAGGGTGCTCAATGTTGTGTGTGGGTATGTAAGACTAATTTGTGTTATATTGTGCCTTTTCATGGTTGCACATTCGTGGTGTTGTGATTCAATAGTGTTGAAGTGTAAGTTGCACTACTGTGATGGTTTTAACATGAGTACTAATACCATGTTGTTGGATTGATATCCCAATTGTGGATTTATTTTCAACTAACTGTTTATGTGCTTGAATGTGTTTATCAGCTAATGTTCAGGGGTATAATTGTGAGGGCTCTCCCCAACTCCAGGACCTATAACCCGTGTTCCAAGATGGAGGGTCCTCAAAATACACCTTTTAAAAAAACTTTTCCTTTAAAAACTTGAAAAGTATATTAACCAATTTTCAAAACAATTTCAAAATAACCCCTCTACATGGAGGTAATATATAAACCTGGTTTCAAACCACAACCTGTTTAACACAAATAGTACAATTATACCGGCTTACACAAGCCAACTTTAAAACAAACCAACTTCCAGATTTAATTACAAAACGACATACTGGAAACCTGTTTATAACAGTTTTATATAAAACATTTCCCAAAAGAATAACCTCCACAACAACCCCAACTCCCAGACCACAACATACCCTGACAACCCAAAAGATGTCCAAACTCCTCCCCGGCCTCACCGGTTCGGTCCTCCTGTCTCAGCTGGATCTAAAACAATAAAGGGAGAAGGGGTGAGAATAAATCTC
The DNA here is from genome assembly GCA_022495995.1 of Adenophora triphylla var. japonica. Taxonomy (NCBI): domain Eukaryota; kingdom Viridiplantae; phylum Streptophyta; class Magnoliopsida; order Asterales; family Campanulaceae; genus Adenophora; species Adenophora triphylla. The sequence continues at coordinate 730,375 of JAFEMH010000075.1, forward strand.
AATAAGTCATTATACATGCAATAATATGCCAGATAACATGCAACACATAAATAGGTTGCTCACAATTGGGAAAATAGTAAACACTTTACGTTACCTTTACCACCTGAATAATCAGTCATATAGAACATATAAGTCTCCCAGCTATCTGTAAGGTAGATGGCACAATACAAAAGTGGCCAATTATAATATAACAACTCTCATTTATCTGTAAGCCGTTTGGCACGATACAGTCCCACATCAAGTGGCCAATCCCACATCTGTAACTACAGATGTGCCATGTCACAATATCATGTAATGCAATTCAATCACTTATAGAACAAATCTATACTTGATTGTATTCCACTATATCCACAACAATAGTTCATATAACCATATTCAAGTACATAAACAGTTACTTGACATTACATCCACACATAGGGGTATCAATATATAACATGTTAATATTAATGATGTCAAACCATTTCCACAGTGTAAATTAACTTGTAAACACTTTTGAATAATGCCAAACCAATAACATGTATAATACTCATGCTCAACAAATAAAGTAGTGCAACACGTATTTAAACACTATGTGCACAACCAACCATGAATATGCTATAACATATGGGCACAATATACATCAAGTAAGCCCTACATATTCACGTCGTACTATTTCACACCTTCTATAAAGGTTCCATAACAATTTACCAAGTTTTATTAACTTTGGTTCAATTTTCACAATTGCCTTTCAACCATTTTTTGGATAATATTTAAAGCCCTTCTCAATATCATTTTGGACCATTTAAGGTTCCATTCTATAGTACTAAAGTTGTACTAAAAGTATAGTCACAAAGGGACTCAATCCAAGCTAAGTTACTAAATGCTACTAGCTTGCAAAGTCAGTACCAAGACCATGTCCTGGTCATGACTCGTGCTAAATGGCATGAGTTGTGCCCAAACCCCGCACGACTGCCTCAGTTTTCACGACTACCCTTCACGATTTCAACCCATGTTGACATGTAGTGTCACACAACTCCATAAACCTTGGTCACGACTCGTGCTAAATGGCACAAGTCGTGCCCCACCAGAATCACTGTTTCTTGGCTGAACCACATCAGTACAACAAAATAACTATCATTTCTCAGTACCAGCCATGACAAAGAGACATAAACCAACTCTAATAGCAATATATGAGTTGCAAAACAATCAAACCTACTCCCTCCATGCCATATAACATATATACATCACAACCATATCAATCCAAGCCCAATACTTAGGCCATGGATTCACAGTTGAACCAAACCCATTTTCTTTCCATTTCAACATCAAAATAAAATGATCCAACTTTACCAAAGATCATTTATATCACATATTAACATCATTTACTTGGAATGAACAATTATTTGAACAAAACCATAATAACTTACCAAAATTTACCGAAATGAAAATAGGATTTGATCGGCTCTAAATGATCTACTCGCTTCACTGATCAGTAATATACTATCAGAATCAAGAACGGAGCGGCGATTGAATTTATATAAATTTCCGAAGTTAACCTAGGGTTATAGGAATGAAACGTAGGAGAGAAGATACTGATTTTGTTAAATGAACTTTCTGGGATAAATTTGAAGATTTATATAATGATATTTACAATTAAACTCCTCCAAATATAAGGTAACCACAAACCACCCCCTTATAGTTACATTTACACTTTAGCTCCTTCATACTTTTTATAGCATTCCATTTGAAATTCAAATGCCATAACTTTAACACATTAATTCCCATTTGGTCCAATTGGACATTATACAATTAAATTTACTATATTCCCAGCCTAAATCACATAAGTTGGCAAAATATATAAAAATAACCACATAACAGTGCAATGATCATTTAATGTCTACCATGAGATGCAATGCACCCCACCCCCACGTGCTCCACGTGTGCCCAAATTGGTGCTTAAGATTAGGGTCGTGAAACTCACTCCCCTTTAAATAAAATTCGTCCCAAATTTGGACTTTACTTACCTGAATGATCAAACAAATCAGGATACTTTTGCCTCATCTCAGACTCCAATTCCTAAGTAGCTTCCTCAATGGTGTGATTCTTCTACAGAACTTTCACCACAGGAATACTCTTGGTATGCAATTTTCGGACCTGCCACTCTAGATTCCGCAATGGTACCTCCACATAGGTCATATCCGCCTGGACATCCTCTGGAGGAGAACTCAAAACATGAGAGGAATCATGACAATACTTCCTCAACATGGAAACATGAAACACATCATGGAGAGAAGAAAGAGATGGAGGTAGAGCCAAACGATAAGCTAACTCTCCCACATTATCTAACACATCAAATGGACCAACAAATCTAGGAGCCAACTTCCCTTTGTTGCCAAACCTTTTAATCCCAGTTCTTGGTGAAATCTTCAAGAATACGAAATCACCAACCTGAAATGATAACTCTCTTCTTCTGGTATCGGCATAACTCTTCTGTCGACTCTGGGCTGTCCACAATCTGTCACGAATCACTTTGATCTTCTCAGTTGAGTCTCTAACCAAATATGGACCCCAAAGTCTAGCCTCACCAACCTCATCCCAACACATTGGGGACCTATATTTCCTCCCATACAATGCCTCGTATGGTGCCATCTCGATACTGGATTGGTAGTTGTTGTTATAAGCAAACTCCACTAAAGGCAAATGGTCTTCCCAAGATAAGTGGAAGTCCATCACACAAGCCCGTAACATGTCCTCCAGAATCTGAATGGTCCTCTCAGTCTGCCCATCAGTCTGAGGATGAAATGATGTACTAATACTCAACTTTCACCCTAAGGCTTCATGCCAAGCCCTCCAAAACCGCGAGGTGAATCTAGGATCCCTATCAGAAACAATGTTGACAGGTACTCCATGCAATCTCACAATCTCATAAATGTACAAATGGGCCAATCTCTCCAATGAAAACTTGGTTGAAACAGGTAGAAAGTGAGCTGATTTGGTCAGTTTATCCACAATCACCCATATAGCATCCATCTTCCTCGAAGTAGGAGGCAATCCAGTCACAAAATCCATAGAAATACCTTCCCACTTCCACTCCAGAATATCCAATGGTTGCAGTAGTCCCGCTGGCCTCTGATGTTCCGCTTTGATCTGTTGGCAAGTCAAACACTTTGAGACAAACTCAGCAATTTCCTTCTTCATACCATTCCACCAATACCCTCTCTTCAAATCCTGATACATTTTGGTGCTTCTGGGATGAATAGCAAACCTGGACTTGTGGCCTTCCTCTAACACCTGTCTTTTGATCTCTGGGGAAGAAGGTACACAGATTCTGCCCCTGAATGTCAAAATCCCATCTTTGTTCAATGAAAACTCTCCAGTCTTTCCATCTTGTATCTTTCCCAGAATTGTCTTCAATTCATTATCATTCTGCTGAGCTTCCAAAAGATCCCCATATAAAGTAGGAACAACTCTGACATTTGCAAACAACATATTACCTCTCAATTCCCAAGATACCAGGGATAATAGATGAGTCTTGCGGCTAATGGCATCAGCTACCACATTAGCCTTCCTGGGATGATATGAAATAACATAGTCATAGTCCTTCAGAAGTTCCAACCAATGACTCTGTCTGTTGTTCAGTTCCTTTTGGGTAAACAAGTATCTCAAGCTCTTATGATCTGTAAATATCTCAAACTTGGCGCCATACAAATAATGTTTCCACTTATGCAAAGCAAAGACAATAGCAGCTAACTCCATATCGTGGGTAGGATAATTCTGCTCCGCTAGTGATAACTTCCTCGAAGCATACGCAATTACCATCCCATTTTGCATAAGGACACAACCCAATCCCTCTTTAGAGGCATCACTGAAAATAACAAAATTCTCGCACCCTTCTGGAAGTGTAAGAATAGGAGCTGAAGTCAATCTCTTTTTCAACTCTGTAAAGCCAGCTTCACACTTGGCATTCCAAACAAATGGTATATCCTTTCGAGTCAGTCTAGTCAATGGAGTTGCAATTCTCGAGAATCCCTCTGTAAACCTTCGACAATACCCCGCTAAGCCAAGGAAACTACGAACCTCTGTCATAATAGAAGGTTGTTTCCAGTTGATTACGACCTCAATCTTTGCAGGATCCATAGCAATACCAGTACTGGATACCACATGACCCAAGAAAGAAATCTGTTCAAGTCAAAATTCACATTTACTGAACTTTGCAAATAACTGTTTCTCACGAAGCACTGATAACACAATTCTCAAGTTCCTCTCGTGATCTTCCCTGAATTTTGAGTATACCAGGATATCATCAATAAAAACCACAACAAAACTGTCAAGATACGGCTTGAAGATCCTGTTCATCATGTCCATAAATAATGCTGGTGCATTGGTCAACCCAAAAGGCATAACAAGAAATTCATAATGTCCGTACCTTGTTATGAAAGCTGTTTTAGAAACATCATCTGGTTTAATTTTCAACTGATGGAATCCGCTACGCAAGTCAAGCTTGGAATATATAACGAAACCTTGAAGTTGATCAAATAAATCATCAATATGAGTAAGAGGATATTTTTTTTTGACAGTCGCTTGATTAAACAATCGGTAATCAATACATAACCTCAAAGTACCATCCTTCTTCTTAACAAATAAAACTGGTGCTCCCCAGGGTGATTTGGGCGAATGAAATCCCTGTCTAACAATTCCTGCAACTGAATTTTCTACTCTTTTAACTCGGCTGGAGCCATTCTGTAAGGTGCTTTAGAAATAGGTGAAGTACGTGGAAATAAGTCAATACAGAACTCCACCTCTCTATCCGGAGGAATAGAATACTCAGTTGAGATTACATCACTAAATTCATTCACAACTGGAACACAGGATAACTCAGGAGACTTCTTACTAGAGTCTAAAACATATGCCAAGTATCCCTCACACCCTTTTGATAACATTTTTCTAGCCTTTAATGCAGATATAACATGAATGCCAAATAAAGACTTATCAGCATCAAATATAAACACAGGCACATCAGGCATAGAAAAGGTGACTCGCTTTCTGCGACAGTCCACCAAGGCATGACAATAACTCAACCAGTCCATGCCCAAAATAACATCAAAATCTTGGATTGGTAACTCTACCAAATCCACTGGCAATACATACCCACATATAATCACCTCACAATCATGATAGATCAAGGAAGATTTGAGGTACTCTCCCACAGGAGTAGAAACTTCTAGCACATAAGGCAATAACTTAGGCAACTTATGCAATGTAAATGCAAAATGAGATGCCACATATGAATGGGACGATCCAGGGTCGATAAGAATACGAGCCCTGACACCTGAGATAGGGACAATACCTCTAATGACCGCGGTGGGATCTACCGCGCCACGACCCAAGGCAAACACTTTACCTTGCACCCTCTCTTTAGGCTTTCCCTCAACATCCCTCTTGGCACCAACTCTTGGCTGGTCACCCTGCTGTTTGTTACCTGGAGCTTGACCCCATCAAGGTTTAGGACAATCTCTCCTGAAATGCCCAACTTCTCCACAATTCATGCACTTTCCTTGCTTTCTCCAACAACTGTCTTCAGAATGCCCTACCTTCTTATAGAAGTTGCAAACAGTCCCAAACTGGCCAGATATAGAACGAGTAGAAACTGTAATATTTCCCCCTTTAGCCACTCAAGAAGTTGAAGGCTTTGGCGGTACTTTGCTCTGCCCTGTACTCAGACCTGAAAGCTTAGGTTTAATTCCACTACCTTTAGTTTTGCCCCGATGTTCCTCAATGTCATTTTCAATTCTGTAGGCCATGGTTACTGCTGCCTGGTAGTTAGGAAAATCTTGAGTCAACAACTGCTTGCGGAACTCCACTCTAAGTCCCTTCACAAATCTATAAACTCTCCTGCCTTCATCTGGTATCAAATGTAGACAATACCTCGCCAGCTCTGTAAATTTTGCAGAATATTGGGCCACTGTCATTGACCCCTGCTCAAGCTTCAGAAATTCAAATTCCTTCTTATCTTTAGTAATCACGGGGATGAAATGCTCCTTGAATATCCCAGTAAAGTTGTCCCAAGTTTGGGGCATGTGGTCCCGCTCCCAACTTTCCTTAAGAATTTGCCACCAATGTTCAGCAGGACCCTCTAATTTGAACACTGCACATCTAACCTTTTCTTCATCTGTACTTTCCATTGCCAAAAAGATTTTATCCATAGCTTCCAACCATCTCTCAGCTATCGTTGGATCTGGATCCCCGTTGAAGCTTGGTGGAGCCAATTTGATAAACTTTTCAAACCCTTGCATTGGCCTTGCCTCAGGTTGCTACTGTGCTTGACCCTGAGCTGCCATATTCTGAAGGAAGACCCAAAACATAGCCATCATCTCAGCGTTTTGGTTTTCCCCAGCACCCAAATCACCAATGTTTCCCTGTACCCTCTGCTGGTCATCACCAGTCCCAGCCATTTCACCAATCCCTGCATTAAACACTCGGCGTCAGAGATCGCACACTCCCCCTTAGACTAGACATCTACTCTTGACTTCTAGCCATGGCTCTGATACCAACTGTGAGGTCTCTCCCCAACTCCAGGACCTATAACCCGTGTCCCAAGATGGAGGGTCCTCAAAATACACCTTTTAAAAAAACTTTTTCTTTAATAACTTGAAAAGTATATTAACCCATTTTCAAAACAATTTCAAAATAACCCCTCTATATGGAGGTAATATATAAACCTGGTTTCAAACCACAACCTGTTTAACACAAACCGTACAATTATACCGGCTTACACAAGCCAACTTTAAAACAAACCAACTTCCAGATTTAATTACAAAACGACATACTGGAAACCTGTTTATAACAGTTTTATATACAACATTTCCCAAAAGAATAACCTCCACAACTACCCTAACTCCCAGACCACAACATACCCTGACAACCCAAAAGATGTCCAAACTCCTCCCCGGCCTCACCGGTTCGGTCCTCCTGTCTCAGCTGGATCTAAAACAATAAAGGTAAAAGGGGTGAGAATAAATTTCAATAAGTCATTATGCATGCAACAATATGCCAGATAACATGCAACACATAAATAGGTTGCTCACAATTGGGAAAACAGTAAACACTTTACGTTACCTTTCTCACCTGAATAATCAGTCATATAGAACATATAAGTCTCCCAACTATCTGTAAGGCAGATGGCACAATACAGAAGTGGCCAATTATAATATAACAACTCTCATTTATCTGTAAGGCTTTTGGCAGGATACAGTCCGACATCAAGTGACCAATCCCACATCAAGTGGCCAATCCCACTTCTGTAACTACAGATGTGCCATGTCACAATATCATGTAACATTCCCTGCTATCTGAAAGGCTTTTGGCATGATACAGCAATGGCTAATCCCAAGTCTCTGGCCAACAGACAGGCCAAGTCATAGGTATAATGTAATTCAATCACTTATAGAACAAATCTATACTTGATTCTATTCCACTATATCCACAACAACAGTTCATATATCCATACTCAAGTTCATAAACAGTTACTTGACATTACATCCACATATAGGGGTATCAATATATAACATGTTAATATTAATCATGTCAAACCATTTCCACAGTGTAACTTACCTTGTAAACACTGTTGAATAATGCCAAACCAATAACATGGTATAAAACTCATGCTCAACAAATAAAGTAGTGCAACACGTATTTAAACACTATGTGCATAACCAACCATGAATATTCTATAACATATGGGCACAATATACATTAAGTAAGCCCTACATATTCACGTCGTACTATTTCACACCTTCTGTAAAGGTTCCATAGCAATTTACCAAGTTTTATTAACTTTGGTTCAATTTCCACAATTGCCTTTCAACCATTTTTAGGACAATATTTAAAGCCCTTCTCAATATCATTTTGGACCATTTAAGGTTCCATTCTATAGTACTAAAGTTGTACTAAAAGTATAGTCACAAAGGGACTCAATCCAAGATAAGTTACTAAATGCTACTAGCTTGCAAAGTAAGTACCAAGACCATGTCCTGGTCACAACTCGTGCTAATTAGCACGATTCGTGCCCAAACCCCGCACGACTGCCTCAGTTTTCATGAATACCCTTCACGATTTCAACCCATGTTGTAATGTAGTGTCGCACGACTCCATAAAGCTTGGTCACAACTCGTGCTAAATGGCACGAGTCGTGCCCCACCAGAATCACTGTTTCTTGGCTGAACCACATCAGTACAACAAAACAACTATCATTTCTCAGTACCAGGCATGACAAACAGACATAAACCAACTCTAATAGCAATATATGAGTTGCACAACAATCAAACCTACTCCCTCCATGCCATATAACATATATACATCACAACCATATCAATCCAAGCCCAATACTTAGGCCATGGATTCACAGTTGAACCAAACCCATTTTCTTTCCATTTCAACATCAAAATAAAATGATCCAACTTTACCAAAGATCATTTATATAACATATTAACATCATTTACTTGGCATGAACAATTATTTGAACAAAACCATAATAACTTACCAAAATTTACCGAAATGAAAATAGGATTTGATCGGCTCTAAATGATCTACTCGCTTCACTGATCAGTATTATACTATCAGAATCAAGAACAGAGCGACGGTTGAATTTACATAAATTTCCGAAGCTAACCTAGGGTTATAGGAATGAAACGTAGGAGAGAAGATACTGATTTTGTTAAATGAACTTTCTGGGATAAATTTAAAGATTTATATAAGGATATTTATAATTAAACTCCTCCAAATATAAGGTAACCACAAACCACCCACTTATAGTTACATTTACACTTAAGCTCCTCCATACTTTTTATAGCATTCCATTTGAAATTCAAATGCCATAACTTTAACACATTAATTCCCATTTGGTCCAATTGGAAATTATACAATTATATTTACTTTATTCCCAACCTAAATCATATAAGTTGGCAAAATATATAAAAATAACCACATTACAGTGCAATGATCATTTAATGTCTACCATGAGATGCAATGCACCCCACCCCCACGTGCTCCACGTGTGCCCAAATTGGTGCCTAAGATTAGGGTCGTGACAATAATGGAATTCAATCAGTTGTGGAAAATGTTCTCTAAGTTGATCGAATTACATTATACCTGTAACTGTCCCCTTCTGTGGCCACAGTTGGGGTGATAGCTTCCGTATTTAGCCAAAATCATTTACAGACAGTGAGTAATCTTATATGGTTCTCTAAAAAATAAGTCTTAAAAGATGTGAATATGCTAAACAGTTCACAAAAGAGAGGAGTATTACTCCCACGGTATACAACATATTGTTCAAACGGGAAAGGTAAACTAAGGTAACGTAATGTGTTTACCGCTTTAACAAGGTTTTGTGAGCAACCATGTTATTTGTTCATATTATATGGCATCTTGTTGCATCATAATAGCTTGCTGAGATTTATTCTCACCCCTTCTCCCTTTTACTGTTTTAGATTGCGCTGAGACAGGTGGCCCGAACTAGTGAGGCAGAGAAGGAGTTTGGACTACTTTCTTTTGGGATTTATCAGGGTATGTTTAGAGTTGTTATGTTTGGGAGTAGCATTTTGATAATACACTTTTGGAGACTTGTATTTAGTAATATTTTGTAAAATGGTTTCTTATGTGTAAATGATGTAACTAAAACAGGTTGTTTTACAAACTTGCCTCCAAGTGGAGATTATATAGTTGGTTTTATGTTGGTTTATGAAAGTTGATTTTGTATATTTACAAGTTAAACAAAAGTTTTTAAATTTAGGTGATTGATCTAGTAAGGGGACCCTCCCGCTCGGGGCACAAGCTATGGTTCCGGGACAGGGTCCCCACAGTTGGTATCAGAGCTCGGTTTAGAAGTCAAGGGTAGATGTCTAGATTAAGGGGGAGTGTGTGATAACTGACGACGAGTGTTTGATGTAGAGAATTTGTACAATGGCTGGAAATGATGATGATCAGAACAGAGCTCCTGAGCATGAGGGTAATGTTGGGGCAGGTGGAAATCAGAATGAGGAAATGATGAACCTGTTCAGAGTCTTCTTACAGAATATGACAACTCGGGGACCAGCTCCGAATTAACCCGAGGGACGTCAAGGCCATGGGTTAGAAAATTTTGTGAAGATGATCCACCGAGTTTCAATGGAGATCTGGAACCATTAAAAGCAGAAAGATAGCTAGAGGCAATGAACAAGATCTTTGCGGCTATGGAAAGTCTCGATGATGAAAAGGTTAGATGTGCAGTCTTTAAACTTGAAGGTCCAGCGGAGCATTGGTGGCAGATTTTAAAGGAAAGTTGGGAGCGGGATCATACATCCCAGACATGGGAGAATTTCACTCGGAAGTTCAAGGAACATTTTAATCTCAACAATTGCTTCCTGAATTCCAGCCTCAAACCTTTCACAAAATGATAAACTCTTATTTCTTCATCCGGTATCAAGTGAGTGCAATACCAAGCCAACTCAGTAAACTTGGCTGAGTAGTGAGCCACCGTTATAGTTCCTTGCTCTAAATGTAAGAAAGAAAGATGGCACGTTGAGATTATGTATTGATTATCGATTGTTGAATCAAGCTGCCATCAAGAACAAGTATCCTCTTCCGCACATTGATGATTTGTTTTATCAACTCCAAGGTTCCATGATATATTTTATGCTTGACTTGCGTTGTGGGTACCATCAGTTGAAGATCAGACCGGATGATATTTCCAAGGCAGCTTTCAGGACAAGGTATGGCCATTACGAGTTTGTTTTTATGCCTTTTGGGTTGACAAATGCCCCGGCTGTGTTTATGGATATGATGAATATAATTTTTAAGCCTTATCTTGATAGCTTTATGGTAGTCTTTATTGATGACATACTTATTTATTCAAAGTCCCGAGAAGATCATGAGAACCATTTGCGAATTATGTTATCTGTTCTTCGGGAGAAGCAATTGTTTGCGAAGTTTAGCAAGTGTGAATTTTGGCTCGAGAAGATTTCATTTCTGGGTCATATGGTTTCAAGTTCGGGTATTGCCGTTGATCCTTCGAAGATTGAGGCCGATGTCAACTGGAAACAACCTTCGACAGTGTCAGAAGGCTATAGTTTTCTGGGTTTGGCAGGTTACTATCTGAAATTACCCAGGATTTCGCGCGGGGCATGAAATGCGGTTTTCTTTCACGGAGGGTTGGTGTCTGAGACCTCATTTTCGGGAAGGAGAGGAGTTGCCACGCGGTTTTTGTATTTTGAGCCCAAAACGTTGAGAAACGGCTATTGGTTGAAAAAGGAGTCGTTTTTATTGGTAGCAAAAACTTAGGAAAAGGCTTTTGAAAATGGGGAGTCATTTTTATTGGCAGCAAAAACGAGTAAAAAGCTTTTTAGTACCAGAGATTGTTAGGTTCGGAGGTCACTTTACGTTTCGGGAAGAGTATGTTGAGATCACCCGAAATGCCTCGTATGACGAGTCTTTCTACCTTTCTCGAAATCGTGTGCGTGTGTGTGTATGTTTGAATTTTGAAATGGGGGCTTGAATGACAAGCTTAATCTTGGTTTGAATGTCAAACGTTGATTATGGGATCTTGTTTGAAAAGGCGAGCATTTGAATGACAAACGTCGGTTTTGAAGTTTTAGGAAAAGTGGCGCGAATGCTGATTTTAACTGTTTATCTTAAGTGTCAAATGTTGACTTTTAAGAAAAGAGCGCTTGAATGTCAAACATCGGATTTTGAGTTTGAAGATGAGCGTTTATATGCCAAACGTCATTTCGCGCATTTTGAAAGAGAGTTCGAATGTCGAACTCCGATTTTGAACCGGGCATTACATTGTTAACGATTTTACAGGAAAAACGTATTAAATGATTTTGAATGTCAAAAATTGGCTTTTAAGTTTGAAGATGAGCGTTTGGATGCCAAACGCCATTTCGCGCGTTTTGAAAGAGAGTTCGAATGTCGAACTCCGGTTTTGAACCGGGCATTACATTGTTAAAGATTTTACGGGAAAAAAGTATTAAATGACATGCGATCAACGAATCGGGTTGCGACTTGGACTTTGAAAAGTAAATACTATCACGATCCAAATGGCTCGAACTTGTAAATGACAGTATTTAAATGCGGTATCGACGGATCAAACGGTCCGGAATTTGTAAAGTACGATCGACGAGCCAAACAGCTCGGAATTGTAAAGTACGATCGACGAGCCAAACAGCTCAGAATTGTAAATTTGCGTGAAAGTAAATGACGTTTGACGGATCAAAGGGTCCGGAATTGTAAATAACAAAAATTTAAATGACGATCAACGGATCAAACGATCCGGAATTGTAAAAGACAAAAAAAGTAAACGGAACGGGGTCGGAACGCCGTTTTAACCCGAGATTACTTCTCTTACGGGAAGAGAAGAGGATCAAGGGGATAAAACGTATCGGACCCCGTTAGACGGAGGTGTCTACATTTCAACAACGTCATCCGAAATGGTTGTAGCGACTGGCGCGTAAACCGAGACAGAACGAGAGTTTTAGAGAGAGAGGGAGCTACCTGTGGCTACGGTCGGCTCCTTTGGCTCGGTGGGCGTATACGGGATACGAAAGTGTGTTTGGAATGGTGTTTTGAAGTGGCAGGGGTTGTATTTGATCGAAATACAGAGTTTTCACGCAAAACGAGGTAAAACGGGGCTCGGGAAGGGGGAGAACCAGTTTAGGCCGTGAGTGTTTTGGTGAAAGGGAGTGAAATTTTTTGTTGTAAATGGCTTTGACAGCCTCTGTATTTATATGTGATTTTTCAGGATCAGTCCGGACGGACTGAGGGTGAAAACCAGGGGGTTTTGTGAAACTTTGGAAATTGGAGGGACTTGCTGGCAATTCCAAATTTCTTGCAAATGAGTCCGGCCGGACTGAGACTGCATACCAGGGGTATTTTTGTCTTTTCACTCTGAATTTGATTGAAAGGTGATGGGGGAGCTATGGCATGTGAGCCACGTGTCCCTGTGACTCACAGGCCATGGGAGTTCGTGCCATTATTTCCCGGTTTTGTCCGTTTTTAAAATAACAGTCCGGAAAATGTCCGAAACGCCCCCGGAAAGTGCCGGAAAGTGCGTTTTTCAGGGAAAGCCGTACTTTTACGTGCAACGACGTGTGTTGAGTACGCTTTGACGTCGGGATGCACGGGGCAGTCCCGGGATGTCTCGTTGGCTTGGCAATAGGGAGCTTAACGGGTTCCGGTTAATCTGGAGCGGGCCAGTTAACGGATTTTGGTTAACTTTCTAACGGATTTTGGCAATCCGGATTTGAGTACTTACAGTTAGCCCCTCAGCGACGTCACTTCCGAAGGAGGTAGGGTCGTTGAAAAAAGATAAGGATCCAAATCGGGGGATGCCTTACTTCGTAAGAGACCTGGGCGGTCAGCTGGCTGGACCCTTAGCGAAAGGATTCCTATGTATCCCGAGCGGGAATCAATTCGGTCGTAGTTCGTAGGTGCAAGGAGCCGCGCGTGGGGACCTTGACCTGAGAGAGACTGTTGTGAGGCGTCTAAACCTGAATGAGACCACTACGAGGTACCTGGACCTAAATGGAGACTATTGTGTGGCGTCTGAACCTGGGATTTCTGAAACCTTCGAGGGCGTGTGGCATCTCAGACAAGAGTTGCTGAACATACGAGGGCGTGTGGCGCCTCAGACCGGAGTTGCTAAACATACGAGGGCGTGTGGCGCCTCAGACCAGAATGGTGGAACATACGAGGGCGTCTGGCGCCTCAGACCGGAATGGTGGAACATATGAGGGCGTGTGGTGCCTCAAACCAGAATTGTGGAACATACGAGAGCGTGTGGCACCTCAGACCGGAATTGCTGAAACATGCGAGGGCGTATGGCGCCTCAGACCAGAATGGTGGGGCATACGAGGGCGTGTGGAGCCTCAGACCGGAATGGTGGAACATACGAGGGCGTGTGGCGCCTCAGACCAAAATTGTGGGACATACGAGGGCATGTGGCACCTCAGACCGGAATTGCTGAAACATGCGAGGGCGTGTGGCACCTCAGACCGGAATTGCTGAAACATGCGAGGGCGTGTGGCGCCTCAGACCAGAGTTGCTGAAACATACGAGGGCGTGTGGCGCCTCAGACCGGAATTGCTGAAACATGCGAGGGCGTGTGGCGCCTCAGACCAGAGTTGCGAGGATGCGCTTGTCCTGAGATGAAGGCGTTCGTGCCTTGAGATTGATAAGGCGTTCGTGCCTTGGGTGCTGGACTTACGATGACGGCCAGGTTTATCCGCCGGGGATAGGGTGGCAATGATGGGAATGGTTGTGTTAAACTGGCATTATTAACAACACGGAAGGATTGACATTCTAACAATGGGGTTAGGAACGGGATGTGGTCTCAGGAGAAACTGACACATCGCTGGGGAACAGCATCCAGAGTTCTGACGGGGTCAGTTAGGAACTGAGGGGATTGATTGACGTTTCTTCTTAGGATCCTGCTGGGGAGGAATGTTCGGGTTTAGGTGATGGCCGAAGAGGGATTGTTGTGCGGGCTTACCTTGATGGCCGCTGTAGTGGGACGATCGGGCTTACGACTGGCGGCCGGGGAAGTGAACGTTGGTGAAAACTGATAGAAATTTTGGCGTCGTGAGACGGAATTGTGACTTGAATGTCCGGAGATAGGATGGAGAGTTTGAATGTCAAACGTCGGTTTGGGGCTGGAATGAGCGTTTGAATGTCAAACATCAACCTGAGATGTCAATGAGCGTTTGAATCCCAAACGTCAACTTGAGATGGAAGTGAGCGTTTGTATGTCAAACATCAACTTGAGATGGAAGTGAGCATTTGAATGTCAAATGTCAACCTGAGATGTCAATGAGCGTTTGAATGTCAAACGTCAACCTGAGATGTACATGAGCATTTGAATGTCAAACGTCAACTGGGGATTGAGAATTTAACGTTTGGAGACGGGCGTTAGTGAGAACTAACTGGGAATGGATCCTCGGGGGGATGGGCATTAGTGGAAACTAACAGGGAATTTAACGTCTGGAGACGAGCGTTAGTGAAAACTAACTGAGAATTTAACGTCTGGAGATGAGCATTAGTGAGAACTAACTGGGAATTTAACGTCTGGAGACGAGCTTTAGTGAAAACTAACTGAGAATTTAACGTCTGGAGACGAGCGTTAGTGAAAACTAACTGGGAATGGATTCTCGGGGGGATGGGCATTAGTGGAAACTAAAAGGGAATTTAACGTCTGGAGACGAGCGTTAGTGAAGACTAACAGGGAATTTAACATCTGGAGACGAGCATTAGTGAAAACTAACTGGGAATTTAACGTCTGGAGACGGGTGTTAGTGAAAACTAACTGGGAATTTAATGTCTGGAGATGAGCATTAGTGAAAACTAACTGGGAATGGATCCTCGGGGGATGGGGTGTTAGAAATGTCTAACTTGGGGGAATTTACACTTTTGGGGGCCAAAAGGGGTAAAATTGAAACTGCGAGAAGTTGGGGGCTAAATTGGCAAGGAATCTTTCTGCTGCAGAAAGAGTCTGACCGGATTGAACCTGAAGTTGACCAGGTTCATTCCAGCGCCGAGGCAGAGGCAGAATTGGCCATTTTATTTCATTTATTCCGGCGAGAGGGAGAGAAAGGAGGAGAGAAAAACCATTCCAAATTGTGAGGTTTGCTCAAATTTGTGAGGGAAAATCAACATGTAAGGTGATTTGGAACCAATGGCTCGTCATGGAAGGACCGATGACGAAAGAACGTGATTGGTTCGGACCATTCGAACCATTACTCTTCCATTGAATCCGGCGGAGTTCTACCCGGTTAGGGAGAATCACAAATCCAAAGGAGGGATCGAGAGACATGTAAACTTCCTTCAAATTCCATTAATTTTAAGAATGTGCATTCTTTAAATGTTAGAAATTTGACTAGAAATGAGTTAGGGATTTTGGTGCCCGAATTGGGGCTTTTGACTTTGCTATGTGCCTTTATCGAAATTGACTAGGGTGTAGTTCAATTGACACTATGGGTAGATGACATAAAAATTTTGGTTGTAAAATTCCATGCCTAGATGTGTTTTCCGAATTTAAAGTATGTTTAAATCGGGACGGAGTAAATTTTCGAAATGTTCGAAAGGATTCGAAAATTCCGATTTCGACGGAGTTTTTGCAGTGCTTTGAAAGTTCCGGATTCGACGGAGTTTTCGAAGTGTTTTGAAAGTTCCGGGTTCGACGGAGTTTTTGAAGGGATTTGAAAGTTCCGGATTCGACGGAGTTTTCGAAGTGTTTTGAAAGTTTCGAATTCGATGGAGTTTTCGAAGGGCTTTGAAAGTTTGGACCGTTAATATTCCAACCGGGATGGAGATATTTTAGGAAGAAATGAGAACTATATCTGCGTTGCATCCTTTAGATATGCGTTCGTGCACTCTGTTGATGTCGCTTATGTGCTTAACGTATTCTTGCCTTGTTCACCTGCAGGGGCGAGGGACAGTTGACGTTCATACCCTGAAGAGTCAGGGAGCCTTTGAGGCAGTTCGAGTGCTGTGGGAGATACTCCCGGATGAGCCTCGAGACGAAGAGAGGAGTCCATGGCAGCTTGTGGTTGACTCCGATTTGGCTGGGTTTATCAGTGCGGTAGCCGCGGTGGCTGTGACGCAAAGGGCGAGGTCCATGTACGTAGCTCTGAGTGAGTACTGGTGGGACACGACCCACACTTTTCATTTTAGATGGGGGGAGGCGACTGTGACTCCCACTGACTTTGCAGCTATCACTGGGTTGCCGACCTGGGGCAACGCGCTGGTGTGGGTGGACGGCTATACTCCAGGGCAGTTGTCGGAGCTGCTGGGTTTCGATATTACCGATGCCAGGGGCTTAGGTATTCGGTACAGGCCGATGGAGAATCATCTGAGGGAAGGTATCATTTCTTATGGGGAGGGGTCCCCTAGGATGACCGCTGAGTGTCTGGCTCGAGGGTTTCTATGGTTCGCGCTGTCAGCGACTCTGTTTCCGACTTCCGACACATCCTGTCACTTCCCTTTGTTCGGGTCGCTGACTGATTTGGACGCTGTGAGGGGGTTCGCATGGGGGGAGGCTGGACTGGCCGAGCTCTACCACGCCTTAGACATGTTCTCGTGGGGAGAGGAGACCACCTTGTGTTGCTTCTCATTTGCTTTGGATGTGAGTTCACGTCTTTTTCTCTTCCTTGTCTCATTTCTGTACTCGTATGTATCTGCTCTGTAGCTGACATAACTTTTCATTTGCTTGACAGGTCTGGTGCTTTGAGGTGTTCAGCTCGCAGTGGTGGGAGATTAGGGAGGCGTACCGATCCTTCTTCCCTGCCATGTTGTCTTGGCAGAAGAGGGCAAAGAAGGCGGTGTCGTCGAGAGAGGGAACTCGAATGTCGTACGAGGAGGTGTCTTAGGCCCTGAGTCGAGAGTTCTCCGAGCGGATCCAGCTGACGTGGTGGAGCCGGATTCACGCTGGCGTGGTTCAGGTTGCTAGTGAGGTTACGCATCGGCGGAAGCTGCTGGTGGGACTTCACTGCGATGCGATGTATCTGGGGGAGAGGGTGACCCGTCAGCATGGCCCGGGGTCCCTTCCTATGGTGCCGGTGGATCCGCCTCTGCACATGCAGCATCCTTTGTAGATGCCAATGGAGGAGTTGGAGCGGTATAGACAGGGTGTGTTCTATACCGAGTATGTCATAGCGGGCGCCGACTATGACACTTTCTTGAGGATGAGGCTGAGGAGCCCACAGGTGCAGCACAGGGAGGACGAGGGCCCTGGATATCCCCGAGATCTCCCGCTCACACGCGCTAGGATGGCGTACGAGGGGCTGGACGGTTCGCGTAGGTGGCTGGTGATCCCTATCCCGGAGGAGCCGAGACCTCAGTACAGGGTGGACCCCAACGCTTCGGTGAGTGCCTTTGATTTTCTGCATTTGATAGTAGCATTCTTCAAATGTTGCATCTGTACTTTCTGTTTGCCTTTTGACGACTTTTCAGGTTTGCAGGTGTCTGGCCGCATGTACAACCAGGCTATGAGACAGTTGGACGGGTGGGCCAACTACGCTAGGAGGCTCGTGGAGTTCCTGAGGTGTAGTTCCCGGAGGAGTGTGGCTGTTCGTGAGCCGAGACTGTCTAGGCCGAGAGGTTCGTCTTTGTACAGGGATTTGGCCAGTTCTCGGGCAGAACGGCGGGGTTTGGAGCTCGTCCTCCTTCGCACTCGGGGCACGAGCGGGGAGAGTCCTAGAGTTCGCAGGCGCAGAGGAGGCCTTTCGCGTATTCCCGCCTGGAGGAATTCGGAGATTATCTGTTCTCGACGGATCCGGCTGTTGCGGAGCAGTGCATCGAGTGCTCGGATAACGAGTAGCACTCTGAGTAGTCCTCTTTTATTGCTTATTAGACAAAATGTATGTATTGTCCGGAACAATTTGACTTGTATTCGAAAAAGGCGCCCTTGAGGCGGAACCTGTATTTCGCACATCTATTTAGTGATTACCTTCTTTTTATTTTCTGCAAATAAACAAGTAGGTTGATCAAAAAATAAATAAAATGAAACATGCATAAAAAATTGAACGGGTCAAAATTTATGCCTATATGCACTGTTTTTTAATTAGTTGCACAGTTGCACGAGCCCGGGGCGGAAGTGGTGTTGGCAGTGGTTGATTGAAACCATGGGAGCACGCACATTCACAAAAGCATGACCAGGGCTTGGTTTGGAATTGTTTCCAATTTAAGAGCAGCTGGCTGCAGAGTTGACCAAGTCAACTGCAGAAAGAGTCCGACCGGACTGAGGATGAATTTCCAGAATCTTTTAAATTGCAGTTTCAGCTTTGCAATTTGTTAAGAACTACGCATTTACCTTTGATCCATTAGCTGAATTCTCTCAAATTCCTAAGGTTTCTTTCCCTCTTTCCATGGCTCCATTTCCTAAGCTATCGTCTCGGATGCAAGAGCGATACTTGGAAAATTTCCAGTCGTGGGTACCGAACCACACGAGGCAAAACAAGGGGTTTTTCGAGGGTTGTTACGGGATGAAATCTGTTTGGGTTTTGAAGTAGCTCATTCAAGATTGGGATCTTTTGAGAGCCGTGGCTCGTTTCTGGGATGTACGGAGGAATGTGTACAACTTCTCATACAACGAAATCACTCCTACGTTCAAAGATTTCCGGGCCATTCTGGGATGACCTGATACGGAACAGCTAGTTCTTCCCTATGCGGGTGGCATAGCCACTATTGAGAAGTTAGTGTCTCTGCTTGGTATCTCGGCTGGAGAAGCATACGGGATGCTGATATTGAACACAGTCTATGTCGACATTTCGAGGCTGCCCGATAGATTTGCTAGTGTTGAGGGGAGCGTCTTCATGTGGGATGCGTTTGCTCTGTGCGCGATTGCTACTTTATTGACATTCATGTCCTTGGGTGTGTGCCATCACAGCGTACTGGACCTGGTGAGGCAGTGCCGGAGCAGAGGGGACATCATGCCTTTGGCCTTGGGCGAGACGTTCCTGGGCATAGGTCGGATGGCGACCGGCAGGCGATACATGTGGGGAGAGAGTCCTGCTATGCTTACCATGTGGTTGAGGGAGAGGTTGCAGATGATGCCCGAGGTGCCAATGTCTTGTGATGCTTGGTCCTTTTCTCGACATCCTTTGGTGATAGGGGGTGATCAGGCTTAACTGGAGCTCCGGATGGCTAGACTCCGCACGCATCACTTGCGGTGGTGGGTTCCTCACTGGAAGTTACAGACTTGTCAGACCGTTCAGGAGGGTCTCTCGGTTGTCAGAGTGCTAGGGCTGTCCCAGACGTCCTTCTACATTCCAACTTTGGTCTTTGCGACGATGCAGTGGAGCAAAGCCACTGACGGGTTTAGTTCACGCTGCTACCTTCGAGGTGGGATCTCTGCTGATGGAAGATCCTTCGACGCTATTGCTGCTCACACGGTTGTGGCAATACACGTCCTTTCCTGCCAGGGTTCTCTTTCACCGGAGAGGGGGCACTGTTCTGTCTACGCAGTATCTGAACTGGTATGAAGAGTGTATTGGGGAGACACAGATGGCCATCTCATGGAGACGGAATGAGCTGTTGGGTGTTGATTACCTTGACTGCTCGACCTTGAGGAGGGCCGAAGCGGGGGCTAACCCTCAGAATCGTACTGGGGACGACATGGCTGACTATGAGGCTAATGCTGATCAGGAGGCCGATCAAAGCACGGTTATGATGACTCGAAGAGAGGCTGCTCAAGATAGAGCTAGGGAAAGGGCTGCGTTGGTAGCTGCCGGTTTGACGGAGGCATCGGGAAGGGTCCCTGAGCCAGGTAGAAGGACTACGGGAATATTCCCTGTGAAGGTGAAGAATACTCGCCGCAGAAAAGGGAAGGGGAAGAAGGATGAAGGACCAAGTACGGGAGACTAGGTTGACCTTGCTGTCCTGAGTATCCACCCACTGTCATTGCAGACACATTAACTGATTAATGTTTTATTTTAGTTTTGCTAGCGTGTAGCGAGTCAAGAGTTGACCGTGCTTGAACTCATCAAAGATTGTTTTAACCGTAATGAATTTGTAGGTTAATTGAAAAGAGTTTTTCGAAACACAAGCAATTGATGCTTATTTGTTTTTTTTTTTTTGAGAAAAGCAAAGACAAAAGAAGTGCGACCCTGTTTTTTACCTGGATCATTGTTGGGAATGTATCCAGTTGGGTATTACTCTTTTAGCACTTTAATTTTACTAAGGGGTGGTGTATGGGGAAGGAGAGTTGACTCGTGCTCTTCCTCAAATGAAGTATCTGCGAAGCTTGCTTCCGTTCACGGGGTTAATGAAAGGGTTCCCGTCCAAATCTGCTAACTTCATGTCTCCTCTGGAGAAGATTCTTTGTACCACAAACGGTCCTATCCAGGTAGGCTCCCACTTTCCGAGGGGATTGGTCTGCGTAGGAGGCTTTTCCTTTAGCACCAAGTCGCCTTCCCTGATGTCTCGGATCTTGACTTTCTTATCGAACGCTCGGGCCATTCTGCTCTGGTAGGCTCGAGTGTGTTCCATGGCTTTCAATCTGCGCTCGTCGAGTAGAGCAAGTTCGTCGTGACGGCTCTGTAGCCATTCGACCTCATTGATCACGTTTTCCAAGAGGAATCGGAGGGATGGAATTTCCAATTCCACGCGTAACATTGCTTCCATTCCGTAGGTAAGTGCGAACGAAGTCTCCCCTGTGGCAGTTTTGACTGATGTTCTGTATCCCCAGAGGGCTAGATGTAGCTTTTCGGGCCAGTCCCGACCTCTGGTGGTCATCATTCTGATTATCATTGCGAGAGTCTTGTTTGCTGCCTCTACTGCACCATTGGTTTGTGGTCTGTAGGGAGAAGACTTGTGACGTGTGACTCTGAATTCGGTCAGTAGTTGGTCACGATCTCCTTCGAAGTGGGTCCCATTGTCGGATTTGATCTCATTGGGCACTCTGTATCGGCACATGATGTTCTCCTTGATGAACTCGGCCACCTTCTTGGAATTCAGTACCTTGTATGATCTGGCTTCTACCCATTTGGTGAAGTAGTCGACTGCGACTAGAATGAACTCGTGACCATTGCTCCCTGGTGGAGTGATTTTGCCGATGACGTCGATTCCCCATGTGGCGAAAGGCCATGGCGTAGTCATGCAATAGAGTTCGTGAGGAGGGATGTGATTGAGGTTAGAGAATCATTGACATTTGTCGCAGATTTGGATGAACTGGATGTAGTCTGTTTCCATCGATATCCAATAGTATCCCATACGGAGGATGATCTATGTCAATGCTCGGGCGTTCATGTGCGGACCGCAGGTTCCGTTGTGAACTTCGTTCATTAGCTCCCTGGCTTTTTTTTTGTTTACACACCGAAGGAGTAGCCCTTGGTGGCGCTTCTTGTACAACATACCCCCAAAATGACGAAAAAGGATGCCAGGCATTTTAATGCCATCATGTTTTTGGCTTTGATCCCTTCTTTGTATTTTCCATCTTCATTTGTGAAGGAAGCTTCTCCGTTTTGGAGGTACTGGTATATTTGATTGTACTAGGGTTCGTCGATCGTTTCATTTTTTATTTCGATCTCACAGCAATAAGCGGGTGTTTCCCGTCTGCCTATTCTGAGGGGTTTTACTGATTTCCCATCGGGGATTTCGACAAGAGATGCAAGGGTTGCCAGGGCATCTGCGAAGCGGTTCCTGTCTCTTGGCAAATAGTGGAAAGAGATGTCCTTGAACTGAGCAATGAGCTCCTCTATGTACGCGTGGTACTTCTGGAGGCCAGAATCTATCGTCTTCTATTTGTTGGACACTTGATTAATGATCAATGCTGAGTCTCCGTATACTTCCAGTTCTGAGATGTTGCGCTCGAGGGCGGCTTCCACACCGGCTGCAGAGGCTTCATATTCTGCTGCATTGTTGGTTGTTTCAAAATTCAGTTTGATGGTTATGGGAGTATGCTCGTCCTTGGGATCGACAAGGAGCATTCCAATACCATTTCCCTTCTTGTTGGCTGCCCCATCGAAGAAGAGTTGCCAGCGGTTTGCGCTGTCGAGTGAGAAGATTCCGTCGTTCGGAAACTGCGGATCAGGACCCTTGGGCTCACTGCTTGGGAAGTCTGCCAGCTGATCTGCCATTACTCTGCCCTTTGTTGATTTTTTGACCATTTACTTGATGTCAAACTCAGCCAGCAAGAATGACCACTTAGCTAGTCGCATTGACAGGGATGGCTTGTCAAAGAGATATCGGACGGGGTCCATTTTGGAGACTAGGAGCACTGAATGTGACTGCATGTAGTGTTTCAGTTTCCCAACTACTCATACCAAGGCGGTACATGTTTTCTCTAATGCTGAGTAGCTGAGTTCACTTCCTTGAAGCTTTCGGCTTACGAAGTAGATTGCATGCTCAACCTTGGAATCTTTCTGTTCTTGTGCAAGCATTGCTCCGATTGACGTGTCTGTTACTGTCAAGTACAGGAGTAGTGGCTTGTCTTCATGTGGTAGGCACAGAATTGGGGGATTCACCAAGTATGTCTTGATTTTTCTCGAAAGCCGTGTCGGCACTCGGCGTCCCAATTGATGTCGGCATTCTTCTTCATCGGTTTGAACAATGGGCTCACAGAAGATGTCAACCGGTTGATGAAGCGGCCCGATGTACCGAAGTCTTCCCATAAAGCTTTTCACTTGTCGTAGTGCGAGGCGGCTTCATGTCGATGATGGCCTTGATTTTCTTGGGATCGACTTCGATATCTCTTTCGTAACCATGTACCCCAGTGCTTTGCCTCGCTTGACGCCGAAGGTGCACTTCGCGAGGTTCAATCTCATGGAGTGCTTTACGAGTCTCGTTGAAGAACTTTCTCAGATCTGTCATGTGCCGCCCGTCCGATCCTCTAGAGTGGATGATCATGTCGTCGACATATATTTCGATTTCTTTTGTGAATCATGTCATGTAAGAGAGGCATTGCGGCCCGGTAAGTAGCCCCAGCATTCTTCAGACCGAACGGCATGACCGTGTAGCAGTATGTCCCCCACTGAGTGTTGAAAGCAGTCTTGGCTTGATCTTCCTCGGACATTTTGATCTGGTTGTATCCAGCGAACCCATCCACGAAGGATTTTACCTCGAAATTTTCCGTGGTTTCGACTAGCATGTCGATGTTAGGCAGTGGGAAATCATCTTTAGGGCTGGCCTTGTTGAGATCCCGGAAATCTACGCAGCATCTGACCTTTCCATTGGCCTTGGTGACCGTCACGATATTGGAGAGCCAGGTCGGGTACTCAATCACTCTGATGAAACCAACTCAGAGCATTTTCTCAATTTCTTCTTTCACTTGCAAGGACCACTCTGGCTTGATGTTGCGCAACTTCTGTTTGACAGGCTTGGATTCTGGATCCAGGGGAATTCTGTGCTACACGATTGAGGGATCGAGTCCTGGCATGTCCTGGTATGACCAGGCGAACACGTCAACATACTCCCGGAGGAGGTTTATCAGGGCTTCCATTTATGCATCGGCGAAGAAACTGCCCACTTGTGTCTCTTTAGGCTCTTGCACTGACCCCATGTTCACTTTGGTCATAACCTCTTCGGCAGCTTGCGCCCGGTTGTCCTCTTGGTCAACTACACGCTTGAGAACTTCTTTAATGTATTGTTCGTTTAATGTGTCTGCTTCTTTATCAATTGATTCGTTATTACCGTCTATTAAGTTGTTTGTTAACTTATCAATTGTTAAAGTGGCAATGAGGGGATACTCCGAAAGATCAGATTTTTCATTAGATGCGAATGGAAATACATTGTTGGCTACATTATCATAGTCCTCCGGCGTAAGGCCGTTGGACGACTCAGAGGACTGGACTCTGACAAGGACTGACTCAAAGGGTTCGAGATCGGGTTTAGGGAGATGTGGGTGCGGGCCCAGCTTGTCATCCAATTCTGCCTAGCTTGCCCTTGGTCCAGTGAAAGTTACCCAGTTCTTCAGTGGCATTGCTGGATGCTTGATGAGGGTTCGGGGGTCGAGAGGCTTGGCTTCTGCTGTCCCAATCATGGCGATCATGCTGTTTTCGGAGCCCCAATCAATCAGGTTTGGCACCTCCATGACTTCTTCAAAAAGACTCTGTGGAGCTGGTCCACTGAGAGCGTCTTCTATGAATTCTGTTTCCTTCTACTTCAGAGTTACTGTCTCGAATGTGGCCTCGGCGGCTGATTCGAACAATTTGTTTCCCATGGAGATTGCCTCGAGCTGCTCTTCCAAGTCTGGGATTCCCTTGAATGTGTGCTCAGGTTGGACTGTGGTGGCAATTGGTCCAGGTAGAGTTGTGATGTCGAGGAATGCTCCCCTTATCGGATTAGCCTTGAGTCCTCTGAAGCGCTTGAGGCCCCGTGCTAGGCTTTTCCATCCTTTCAGAAGTTTCGTCTTTGACTATCCACTGCTTCTTTCTCATCTTCATCGGTTCCACTATCGGTCCCCTCGATTCTGCTGTCGGTTCAGCTGTCGGTCCCCTCGGTTACGCTTTGTCGGTTCCCTTGTCGGTCCCCTCGGTTCTGGCTGTCGGTTCCCTTGGTGAAGTAATGAGCGAGGTCGAAACTGTAAGGTCGGAGGTTGGGTGTACCGTCGGAGGTTCCCTTTTTGCGGGCTGCTGTCTTGGTGTGGGCGAGCCTCTTGTCTTCCCTGATGTCAGCCGGTGTTGGCACATAACCAAGCCCCTGGACCGTGGTGTGGTCCTTGACTTCAATGACTTGGTGTTGGTCCTGTAACCTTTTGCCGAGCCCCAGTCCTGGGATGAAGTTTATGAGTTTCATCATCTTCATGGCGGGAGGAATCTTGTCTTGAAATAGTGGAAGGTCCACGCTGCATATTTGGATCTTGGAGGTCTCTAAAGTGAATCCAGTTAATGCCATGTCGTCATTATGCTTGATTTCTAACACTGGAATGTCGTTGGTGCTGGTCCCCTCAGTGGTGACGCTGTCGCCGTAGACTGTGGTTAGCTCGTTGCCTTGTATGAACTTGATGCACTGATGAAGGGTGGATGCCACGCCATTGATTTGATGCAGCCAGGGACGCCCCAGAATGGATGTGAAAGTGATTGGAATGTCCAATACTTGGAATTCGGTGGAAATCATCCGCTTGCCAAACCAGATGTTTAGAGTAGCAACCCCGAGAACTGTACGGGAAGTAGAGTCATAGGCCTTGACAATGTGGTCTGAAGGCTTCAGATCTGTGGACTTGGCCTGAGAAGCTACATCTAGCGCTCTAGGGATACAGAACATCAGTCAGAACCGCCACAGGGGAGACTCCTTTCGCACTTACATACGAAATGGAAGCAATATTACCAGTGGAATTGGAAATTCCATCCCTCCGAGTCCTCTTGGAAAACGGGATCAATGAAGTCGAATGGCTTCAGAGCCGTCACGACGAAATTGCTCTACTCGATGAGCGCAGATTGAAAGCCATGGAGCATACTCGTGCCTACCAAAGCAGAATGGCCCGAGCATTTGATAAGAAAGTCAAGATCCGAGACATCAGATAAGGCGACTTGGTGCTAAAGGAAAAGCCTCCTACGCAGACCAATCCCCTCGGAAAGTGGGAGCCTACCTGGATAGGTCTGTTCGTGGTACAAAGAATCTTCTCCGGAGGAGCCATGAAGTTAGCAGATTTGGACGGGAACCCTTTCGTTAACCCCGTGAACGGAAGCAAGCCCCGCAGATACTTCATTTGAGGAAGAGCACGAGTCAACTCTCCTTCCCCATACACCACCCCTCATTAAAATTAAAGTGCTAAAAGAGTAATACCCAACTGGATACATTCCCAATAATGATGCAGAGTGGCTCATTGTGATCAGCCCCAAATTTTGGAAGGTCCAAATCTGTGAAGGTGATAATGTTGCCGTAGTGGATGTTGCCAATCATCTGAATGACCTCGTCTGGGGTTGCGTCCACGGGGACCATGGTACGGGCCAGACTTTCCTCTAGATTAAGCTTGTGAGGATACGAGGATGTGAGCAGGGACCAAAGGGAAATGTTTGCCTGGGTCTGCTTGAGCTGAGTAAGGATCGGGTCCTCTTTTACAGAACTTGTGTCTTCGGGCAAGCCGGGTTGCGGTTCTGGCTCCGTTGGCTTTTTGGTAGCCTTAGGTGGTAATGCATGAATTTGACCTGATCGGTTCAGGACGCTGACATCAGGCTTGCTCCCTTCTGAACAGGCCACTCTGAGTTGAGCCATAGTCAGAGGAGGATTCCTCGTAGCGTAGGGCCATATGTCTTCCCTCAATTCATTGATTGTAGATGTGTTCCCGGGAGCTTCGGCAGCTTTTCGGATTCTGTCCCGGGATACGCTTAGGTTCCTCAGGGAGGTAGTTTATGGATTGCCGCAGCTGTTCGAACGTCAATGCGCAACAGTGGTTGCCAGGACTGAACTGTGCGTTGCTGACCCTCCGGGGGAGGTTGGAGAGTTCTTGGTTCATGCGAACTGTCTCCTTGATCTCTTCACGGTATACCGCGCTCCTTTCCTTCTTGCTGAGCATGCTCAGGGCATTCTGGAGTTGGGTTTGGCGATATTCATGGTTTGCTAATTTTCCTCCACTCTTGGCCCAGATCAACTTTCTTGCAGCAGAGCCTGCGTCGAGAGTTAGCGCATGCGTTTCTTCCCACGTGAGAATAGCCAGTGCTTCCTTGAACTGAATGCGGCAGTCTAGGTAAACCTTCATTGGAGAGAGCTTTCCCTTCTTCTTTATCTAGGTGGCGGGTATATCGGATGGTGAGTACACGACTTCCCGAACATCTGCCCGTGTAACTGGTTGCTGTCCCAGTTGATCGTTTCTGCAAACAAATTCCGCAGTCTGTGGAATCTCCTTGAGCAGTTGTTGGAGATGTATTTCCATCTTTCTTTTCCTTTTGAATAGACCCTCCTCCCTCAGTTGGCCTTTTAGTTTGAGAGCGAAAATGATCCGTCCCCATCCTCCCAGGACCCTTGGGATTCCGATTTTGTTGACTTCATGTCTGGCTTGGAAGAGAATGGTTATATCGTCTTTGTCGTCGCTTTCACAGAGAACTTGCTTTCCTCAGGGAGATAAGCGTTGGTATTCGTTCTGCTGTGCCATTCCATCTCCTAGGTCATCGGGACCGTTGACCGCCCTCCCTTGGCAGAGGGGGTTGGATGAGAACAGACGGTAGTCCAGGAAATTGCCATGAGCAAAACCCTTGAGGTCGAACTGGTCTAGAGTGGCCTCTAGCTTTCTATCTGAAGCTGCTTGTGACACTTTAAAGACTTGGTCCCTGTGGGTCTTTTGAGCTTGGTTTTCGTCCCAGAGACGGTTCTCTTGAGCGGCTAGTTCCATGAGGGCTTTCCTTGCAAGAGCTAAACAGTCTCCGTAGGTGCGCGCCGTCTGACTAGTGTCTAGAACTGTGATCACATCCAAATCCCCGAACGGTGGAAACACTTGGATTATGTTGACGACGGAAGTCGGGCTGGGACAGTCCATGCGGCCCTCCTTGATCTCGGTTACCAAGAAGTTCGCCCATATCTGCTTGATTGAACCCACGGGGGTGTTGAATTCTGTGATGTTGATAGTCTCGTGATCTCGCTGGATCGCCAAGTCTATCAAAGCTAGCAGTTTCTTTGGCGGGATGTTTGAATCCGTGGCCATGACGGCGGGAGCGGGAATTGAAATGGAGCATGTTGATGCTAAGGTGATCATTCCCTTCGTCGAAAGTTGACTCTGTCTTGCGGGGAAGACCTTTGCAGATGTTTTTAGGGTGGCTCTTTGGAAGCGTTCTGAGGTTGATCGATTTGTAGCGGGGTGAGGAGCTTTGTCTCCTTATTTGTGCCTTTGGCCTTGGCGCGCTTGTGGGGAAGCTTGGCTGACGACGGCACGGGCCGGTTGCAGCGGGGGCAGTAGCCGGAAGTGATGAGGAGCTCGAGCTCGATTGGCCGGGGCCTCGTTTACCATGAGCGGCGATCGTCGAGGTAACTTTGGCATTGCGAATCGATAATAAGGACCGGATCCTTGGTATCATCGGGATATACGGAAAAGATGATGTTGACGAAGTCGTCGTCGAGTCACTTGATCGAGAGGGTTCTTTGTCGTGTCAACTTGATTGTTTCCAATTGTCGGATAACCGCACATGTACGGGATGTTGAGCTTGACAATTTCCATGGTATTAGAGCCGTGGTCGTAGGTGACATCATCGGGCTGGTGCCGTCCTCGAGCGAGCATATGTATGTAGGGATGCGCCGCGGATGCCGCGTCCTTGACTCCGTAGAGTCCTGATTCATCACCGTCTGACGGCTCAACCCAGACGTAGGGATGCCTCGCATCCTGCTGTGCTGCTGGAGCTGCTAGAAAAACATCATGCCCTTCACTGGAGAAGAGGGGTTCAGCGGGTAATTCCTCGTGGAGGACGTCGCATACGACTACCATACATTTATCACGAGTGTGACGATGCTTGTTAACCTTTATGACGAAGATTTCCTCGCCGGGCGGGGCCAGAGAGTAGGATTGAAGGATGCTGACAAATCTCCGATCGGAGACAGGGGGTTTATGTGCCCGCATCATGGCGATGCTCAGTGTTTCTTTCCAGTCTGCCTCAAATGTTGGAAACGACAATTGAACTTGATGTATCGGACGCCGAGTGCACTTTTGCTCGAGGACGTTGACATTGTTAGCATCTCCGGACTCTGAGGGATTCTGATGAGATTTGCCCCGGTAGTCCCTTGGTCGATTTGAAGGAAGTAGCCCCGGTGCCTGGCTGCCGGCACGCTTGGCTGTTGTCTCGGCTTCGTTCCCTATGAGGAAACTGTCCCTCTGATGACTTCAAGATCTCCCTGACGGTTAATGAACTTGATGCATTGATGTAGACTGGAAGCTATGGCTTTCATGTGATGTAGCCAAGGGCATCCCAACAGAGCCGTGAATTCGAACGGAATGTCCATCACGTGGAATTTTGCTGGCACCATTTGGGTTTCGAGCCAGAGCTCCAGAGTCACCGTCCCCAGGATGGGACGAGACGTGCTGTCGTAGGCCTTGATAGTCCGGGTAGATGGAATCAAGTGGCCTTCGTCAATGCGTAGGGCTCGCATCATGCTGAGAGGGAGGACGTTAACGGCTGATCCGTTGTCTACCAATACTCCGGGGAGCGATATGGTGTTGAGCTTGAGAGTGATGTACAGAGCTTCATTGTGCCCCGAGGCATCTCTCGGCAGGTCCTCATCACAGAAAGTGAGCGTACTGCCATACAGTCGAGAATCGTAGATCTGGTCTCTATTCGGTGACCATGTATCCCAGGACTTTTCCTTTGACCACCCCAAATGAGCATTTTACGGGGTTAAGCCTCATCTTGTGTTGTCTTAGTCGATTGAAGAATTTTCTGAGATCTCTGAAGTGCGTATGTACAGAGCTTCATTGTGCCCCGAGGCATCTCTCGGCAGGTCCTCGTCACAGAAAGTGAGCGTACTGCCATACAGTCGGGAATCGTAGATCTGGTCTCTATCCGGAGAAGGAGAGTCATCAAGCCATCCGTTTCCTGTCTTCCTCTTGCGAGGTAAAGCCTTTGCTGGTGCCTCAGGATTGTGTTGAGGCTATTTGTGGCGGTTACCGCCCTTGGTTAGCGCATTGATCGAGTGCGAGTGCCAAGCTGACTTTGATCATCCTTTACCGGCCCGTGCTGTGAAGCTGGACATATTGAACCTTGGCTGATCTCGCGGGGGGTTAAGCTTCGGCGCGGTAAGATTACCAAGATGCGAGGTATTCGGAGCCTTGAGGCCTGAACTCTAGTGTCGGCGGGACTTTTCGGCTTTCCACACATGCTGCTCTAAAGCACCATGGCCTGGAGGAAGGGAGGGTGGTGGAGTAGAGTACGTAATGTCGAACCTCCAGGATGGCTCTCAGAGTGTACCCACCTTGGTGTCTCCGGCTTCATATCTTTCTCTCGGTCTACGGTTGAGAGGACTTCTTCTTACATTTTACGGGGAATTACCATTGATCATGTCTTGGGACTCGTACTCCCGGGCATGCGGAAGCGATCCACAAACATCGTAGGCGATATAGACATTCGATGAGGACCCGATTTGGAAGAAGCGGAGGAAGCGCTCTGCGGCAATCTTCTTGGGCACCCATTCAATGGAATTCACCTGTTGTTGTTCGGAAAAGGGTTTCCGTATTGGAGCCACGGGGGCGCTCCAACTTTCCTTGCTCTATCGGGTTACGAATTTCGTATCGTAACCCCACACGGTTGTCGGTGGTATGGCCATGATGCGATGGAAGGCGCGATACTTGCTCTTGTTAGCGTTGACTACGGGATTCTTGGGTTTATAATTTGCAACGGGTTTAAGGAGACCTTCCTTGATTAACCCTTCCAGCATCTTACACAGCGGCATGTCCAACTTGTCGAAGTGTACGGCAGGCTACTTCGAAGTGGAGTTGTTGCTTTGTGGGGTGGGTTTTACATTACCCGATTGCTTGTCACGATGGATGTAGTTGACAGACGTATCTTTCCCTTTATCGGGGGCCGGTGCGGGATTGAATGCAAGCTGGATCGGTATATGTATGGGCGTACGGTAGCCAACTTCTCCTTGAGATCCTTCTCGAAGCGTGAGCCGGCATTGACCATGGCCCGGAGATGCAGGAAGAAATGATGGCCCGATGAGAGTTCGATGGACGGTCTTAAGCGGGACTTGAAGATCCGCATCTGTTCATCCTTGGAGAGTGGCTCCATGATCTCGGAGAGTTTCCAACTCCACCTCTTGTAGAATTCTCCGACGCTTTCATCTGTTTTCTGCTCAGTGGTGATTAAGTCCTCACGACTCGTTTCCCACTCTAAGTTAGATCTGTACCGCTCTAGGAAGATGTTACTGATCTGATCCCAGGTGTGGCGATCTGCAGGCTTGACCCTTAGGAACCATCGTAATGCTGAACTTTTGAGCATATGCTGGAAGTGAACGGCCATTTGCTGGAGGGTTGCTCCTTTTGCTCTCATGCCGAGAACGTAGGTGTCGAAATGCGTTTGAGGACATTCGGTTCCGTCGAATCGGTCCATCTCTGGCATTCTGAACTTGGCAGGGAGAGGCGTGACCATTCCCGGATCTGTGGATTTGAGCGTTTCCTGCTTTGAGCTGCTCATGGTGGCTTTCAGGTCTTTCATCTGTTCGACCATCCAGGCTAATGTTGGGTCCAGTGGTAGACTTTAAGGCTCGGCGCCGGGTGCTACCATGTGAGCTGTAGTGGTTGGAGGTGGAAGGCTTGATATATGGGGATATATGGGGGCCTTTTCTGGACTATATCGGGGTTTGTTCCCGGTGTTTTGGGATTCGTGTATAGGCAACGGGATGAACCAAGGAGGGTATTGAAGGATATTGGCATATGTTTGAGATGGTCCAGCGGTGCGCTGGTGGTACTGAGTAATGGGAGTAGCACTAGCTTGGCCATATATGACGGGGTTGCCTTGAGAGGTGGCAACGTGAAGCCTAGGTCGGCTGTTTCCTTGGTTCGAAGGCATCCCGTAAGTTGGCGGGGGAGGAACCTGGTTGAAGGTTTAAGGAACTGGTTTTGGGAAATCGTCGTCCTCGACTAGGACGAAAGTACTGTTTGACTGGGGGATAGCTGCTATGCCTCGCTCATTCAGAAGCTGTACCACGAAATTCTGCTGAACTTCTTTCTGCCTCTTGTGAACCTCACAAGCCCGGATGACTTCTTCCAATGTCATATCTGTTACAGGTGGCGGGGGTCCTTCCCCGTCACGATTTCTCAATGAGCTAGACATGTCGGATATTCTGGCTGAGGGAACTGAGGGAACCGAAGAAGCTGTCGACGCCGCCGTAATCGTGATTACGGCGGCGGCGGCCGAAAATCTGAACCACTTTCTGCTCGCTGCAGGGAACGAAAGGCAGGGTTTAGGCTTCGGAAAAGGGTATTTGGCTCAAGGTTTCGGGCTTGTGCAATATGCAGTTACCGATTAATGTTTACTTAAAACGCGTTTTCTCAGAGTCCTAATCGGTTGGAAAAGAGCGTGTCTTCTTTTTCGCAACTAACCTAAGGCTCTAATCAGTGGATCTCGTCACTACGTTTATAAGCCCCTCGTTTCCATTTGTAGATCATCTTCTCGGGATGGACAATCCTGAGTGAGGGTCCTATAAGGCAAGCGAGTTCCACCGACAAGGGAAAAAGTGAACTTAAGGCTAGCTGATCACGTAAACTTCCAACGTATGTGACGCACGGGCCACGGTCGAAGTCAACGTCCTTAAGTTAAGGCGGGGATCGTGCCAAAATTTCGGCATGACCTCTCCTGACTAGCTTACGCGAGGGGCCTTAGCTTTTGGCTTTGGCCAAGTTGTGGCTGGCACGGTGCATACGATGAGGGTTTGGTGACACCGTGTCACATTGAACCTTCGGGTATATTTTTCGTCAGAGCTCCGCGTCAAAGTCAAGGCTGAAAAGCGCAAGACTTCGGGTCGGGAACGACCTTCGGTCTCAATCTTTCGAGCTTGGCTCGTGGCAGAACCCGGCGTAAAAAACATACACTTGGGCTTTATGACACGTACTAAGCCAAAAACCAACCGGGGTCTCGGACGAAGTGCGACACAAAGAGTGCATGGCTTACACGGGCTAGGATGGGTTGTTTGGGACGACCCCGTGCGCACTCGAAAGGTGTCTGGCAGACCAACCGAGCTACAACTGAACGGTCATCCCGGGTTACGGGTCGTAGTGTGCAGTGTATCGAGGCAGCAAGTGCACGTGAAGTGCGGTGTATCGAGGCAGCAAGTGCGAGTAGTGTGCGGTCACTAAAATTCTTTTTCTGAGTAAAACAGAGATTTTTCAGAATGTGTCTTAGAGAATTTTATGCGCAGTTCAAAAAAAATGTAGCATGAAAATCAAGCATGAATGGGAATGCACAAACATGGTATGATTTTGAAAAGACGATAATGTAATGCCCTGAAAGAAAATCGTTCGAGGTTTAAAGTAACACACGCACACAAAAACGAGGAAGGGTAAACGAAAATTTGACCCACGGAAGGCTTTTTTGAAAACAACGGTAGTTTTGAAAAAAGTATCAACATCCCCAGCGGAGTCGCCAACTGAAATTACCCGGATTCGTGCGGCGCGAAGGCGGTTGTCTTTCGCGGGGTTGGTGTCTGAGACCTCGCTTTCGGGAAGGAGAGGAGTCGCCACGCGGTTTTTGTATTTTGAGCCCAAACGTTGAGAAACGGCTATTTTTGGTTGAAAACGGTGTCGTTTTTATTGGTAGCAAAAACTTAGGAAAAGGCTTTTGAAAATGGGGTGTCATTTTTATTTGTAGCAAAAACGAGTAAAAAGCTTTTTAGTACCAGAGATTGTTAGGTTCGGAGGTCAGGTTACGTTTCGGGAAGAGTATATTGAGATCACCCGAAATGCCTCGTATAACGAGTCTTTCTACCTTTCTCGAAAATGTGTGCGTGTTTGTGTGTGTGTTTGCATTTTGAAATGGGGGCTTGAATGACAAGCTTAATCTTGGTTTGAATGTCAAATGTTGATTATGGGATCTTGTTTGAAAAGGCGAGCGTTTGAATGACAAACGTCGGTTTTGGAAGTTTTAGGAAAAGTGGCGCGAATGCTGATTTTAACTATTTGTCTTAAGTGTCAAATGTTGACTTTTAAGAAAGGAGCGTTTGAATGTCAAACGTCGGATTTTTGAGTTTGAAGATGAGCGTTTGGATGCCAAACGTCATTTTGCGCGTTTTGAAAGAGAGTTCGAATGTCGAACTCCGGTTTTAAACCGGGCATGTCATTGTTAACGATTTTACGGGAAAACGTATTAAATGATTTTGAATGTCAAAAGTCGGCTTTTAAGTTTGAAGATGAGCGTTTGGATGCCAAACGTCATTTCGTGCATTTTGAAAGAGAGTTCGAATGTCGAACTCCGGTTTTGAACCGGGCATTACATTGTTAACGATTTTACGGGAAAAACGTATTAAATGATTTGCGATCAACTAATCGGGTTGCGACTCGGACTTTGATAAGTAAATACTATCACGATCCAAATGACTCGGACTTGTAAATGACAGTATTTAAAGTGCGGTATCGACGAAATCAAACGACCCGGAATTGTAAAGTACGATCGACGAGCCAAACAGCTCGGAATTGTAAAGTTGCGTAAATGTAAAGAGCGTTCGACGGATCAAACGGTCCGAAATTTGTAAATGACATGAAAGTAAATGACGATCGACGGATCAAACGATCCAGAATTGTAAATGACATAAAAGTAAACGGAACGGGGACGGAACGCCGTTTTAACCCGAGATTACTTCTCTTACGAGAAGAGAAGAAGATCTAGGGGCTAAAACGTATCGGACCCCATTAGACAGAGGCGTCTACATTTCAACAACTTCGTCTGAAACGGTTGTAGCGACTGGCGCGTAAACCGAGATGAAATAAGAGTTTAAAGAGAGAGGGAGCTACCTATGGCTAGGGTCGGATCCTTTAGCTCGGTTGGCGTATACGGGATACAAAAATGTGTTTGGGACGGTGTTTCGAGGTGGCGGGGGTCGTATTTGATCGAAATACGGAGTTTTCACGCAAAACGAGGTAAAACGGGGCTCGGGAGGGGTGAGAACCAGTTTAGGCCGTGGCTTTTGGGTGAAAGGGAGTAATTTTTGTTGTTCTAAATGGCTTTGACAGCCTCTGTATTTATAGGTGAAATTTCAGCATGAGTCCGGATGGACTGAGGTTGAAAACCAGGGGGTTTTTGTGAAACTTTGAAAATTGGAGGGACTTGCTGGCAATTCTGGATTGTCTGCAAATGAGTTCGTGAGACTGTATACCAGGGGTATTTTAGTCTTTCTCATTGATTTTTGATTGATGTTGACGAGGGAGATGTGGCATGCACGCCAAGTGTCCTTGTGACTCACCAGGTTGTGGGAGTTCGTGCCATTATCCCCGGTTTTGTCCGTTTTTTAAATAACTGTCCGGAAAATGTCTGAAATGCCCCCGGAAAGTGCCGGAAAGTGCATTTTTCAGGGAAAGTTGTACTTTTACGTGCGACGATGTGTGTTGAGTACGCTTTGACGTCGGGATGCACGGGGCAGTCCCGGGACGTCGCGTTGGCTTGAGAACGGGGAGTGTAACGGGTTCCGGTTAACCTGGAGCGGGCCAGTTAACGGATTCCGGTTAACTTTTAACGGATTTTGGCGATCCGGATTTGGGTACTTACTGCTACAGTTCCTTCATTCTCTGTGCCAGCAAAAGCTGTTCCGTGAATGTGTAGTCAGAAATGAGGAACTATGTAAAAAAGGGGGTGTTCTTTTACTGGCTCAAAGACATCATGAAGTTGCATATTTTACCATCATTTAGGGAGCCCTTCCTTATGGCTTCCATATACAGGCTGAAGGCCGAAGTTCTATCTATTTTATTCTATCTCTGTGAAGTTGAAAGCATTTCATACTTGGATGAGATTGCCGCCACCCATGCAAGCTTGGGTCTAGCTCGGTCTGTTGCATTGGAGGACAGAATACCCCAATCGATCGAGCAAAAGAACATAATTGGGTGGTCAACGGAGTAGCGCGTCTCCTCACTGGAACTGACGTACCAGCACACAATCAATTCGTGGACCACAACTCACTGCCAAATATAAATAGTTAGCTGAGCTCGACACACTTTTACTAGATACAATCTGGACAGAAAGACCGAGCAGTCAATATGCCCTCTGGCCAGGCTCAAAACAAGACCTCGAACTAAACCAACTCACCTGTCAAGTACTATAACTGGACGAACACACTTGCAGGACGAGCATGGAGATATGCCAAGAGCCATGTTGAGAACCATCAAGACATTCAGGAGGATGACAACACTGACACAGTTCTGTCCATCCTAGATATAGCCCCTTATCTCGTCAGCGGCTAGACCCTGACTTGAGACAAGGAGAGCTGCAGGATGTAGATGAACTAGTTCAGATGGAGATGCCAGACATTCAGGAGGATGACAACACTGACACAGTTCTGTCCGTTCCAGATATAGCCCCTCATCTCATTAGCGGCCATACCCTGACTTGAGACAAGGAGAGCTGCAGGACGTAGATAAACTAGTTCAGATTGAGATACTAGACGTTCATGAGGATGACAACAATGACACAGTTATGTCCGTCCCAGATATAGCCCCTCATCTCGTCAGCGGCCAGAACTCGGGGGCCGATCCTGACTTGAGACAAGGAAGAGCTACAGGACGTAGACGAACTAGCAAGACAAAAAATGACTACAAAGACAAAAAGCGTGGAGCTCCTTCCTCAACATAGATAGATAAAAGAAGGATAGCCTAAGCGTCATGACGAGGAAACCCCTCGGCTCATCGACCTTATCGGCAAAATATCGCCTAAGCGTCATGACGAGGAAACCCCCCGGCTCATTGACCTTATCGGCAAAATATCGCCTAAGCGTCATGACGAGGAAACCCCCCAGCTCATCGACCTTATCGGCAAAACATCGCCTAAGCGTCATGACGAGGAAACCCCCCGGCTCATCGACCTTATCGGCAAAACATCGCCTAACCGTCATGACGGGGAAACCCCCTAGCTTATTGACCTTATCGGCAAAACATCGCCTAAGCGTCATGACAAAGAAACCCCCCAGCTCATTGACCTTATCGGCAAAACTTAGCCTAAGCGTCATGACGAGAAAACCCCCCAGCTCACTGACCTTATCGGCAAAACATCTACGACCTATGTGCGAGTAATCTTCCTCAGCATAGGTAGATAAAAGAAATATAGCCTAAGTGTCATGACGAGGAACATCCCTCGGACCAATGACCAAACGGAAAAAATTGCGTTGAAGTACTAGATGATTTTCCTCGGCTTCCCAAAAGTTAATACCGGCATTCAAGCAAAGCAAATCAAATAAGCAAAGCAGTTTTTACTAAAGCAATAAATGAAGACAAGGAAGTCCTCCATGTCAGGATCCGGGATGGTGACCCGTTGGGTTTGAGCTTTCTCCTCGACATTGGTCTCCTCATCCTGTGCCTCGGCATCCGCCTCATCATCAGGATTCGGGATGGTGACCTGTTGGGTTTGAGCTTTCTCCTCGACATTGTCTCCTCGGCCTGTGCCTCGGCATCCGCCTCATCATCTTCCTCCGTGCAAGGATCCGGGATGATGACTTGTTGGGTTTGAGCTTTCTCCTCGACATTAGTCTCCTCGGCCGGCACCCCAACATCTGCCTCATCATTTCATTCTTGAACCAATGGACAACTGAAGCGACACTTGTCACGTGACGCTTGTTCGTATTCTTATAAACCGAGGTAGAGCTCACTTCCTCCTCATCATCGACATGGCCGAGCTAGGAAGTCGGGGGCCACTGAACGGAATATAATTCTCCCCCTATTAAATACCCCTAAAAATAAGGAAAGCAATTAGCACACATGATCCTAATCCAATAGGGATTTATTCTCACTCAAAAAGTCTTATTTGGAGCGGACTCCTAACGGGTAAAGGAACCTAAATTAGATGAAGATTCACTCTCCTAATACAAGTCAGCTATGGAACTCCTATTCTTGGAGGACACATCGCTTTAAGTAAGGGTCAAATCCCTCACACAAAAGGTACGTTCAAACACCCTTTCAATACTATAATACGCCTTCCCTTCCGGTTTATATCATCTCCATATACAGATGCTTATTCTCACGCCGGAGGGTTTGTGCGGGGGTAACTCCCCTCGCCCTAACAGTGTTTGTTTTGCAGATCCGTTCGTCGTTCGTCCAGGAATCCAATGCCGCGTTCCCGACTGATTAGGTACCTCCGGTACCACTCATTTTTTGCAGCATCAGTGGGTATTTCATGTTTCTCATTTATCTCAAGTTTATCAAAATTCCGAACTAGAGCTGTTATTTATACTTGTATATGGCGGATAGTTAGATTAGGAAAGGACTCCTTTTCCCAACCCTAAACTTGGCGAGAAAGCGAAAATTCCCGTTAGGAAATTGATGATGTTGAAATTACCCGGATCCGAGAGGCAGCGCAATCGCGCCCCGGCATCTGGCATTTCCCGCCTTGCAGCGTTTTCGTTGGTGGAGGTGTCTCGCTGTGTTTTGCTTTGTAGAGTCGCCACGCCGTTTTTATTATTAAGCCCAAAACATTGAAAAAGGGCATCAGTTTAAAAATAATAATAAACTGTTTTTGTGTGATGAGATTTTGAGTTCGGAGGTCAGGTTACTCCTCGGGAAGAGAATATTAGAATCTTAGAGCTCACCCGAGTCGCCTCGTAAAAACGAGTCTTTCGGTACCCCTTATATTCTTTAACTGTTGTGTGTGTGTGTGCTTTTAAAAATGCATGCTGTATCGGATGTCTACATTGTACACTGCGTATTGAAATGTATTGAAATAGTAATGGAAGGAAGCCTTACCAATGTTGGTTCGTGTCTGTCTTCCGCTGGGGAATAGTGTTCGAGGATGGAATAGTGTTCCGGTACGGACCGGGATTGCTTCGGGAGGGGCCGGTTGTCTGCCGACAGAGTTTCGGCGTGAGTTGAGATTGTAGGCTGCGTTCGGGCAGAGCTTCGGAGTGCGTGGGGATCGCAGGGATCACTCGGGCAGAGGTTCGGCGTGCTTCGGGTGGCAGGAGTCACTCGGGCAGAGTTTCGGCGTGGTTTGGGATCGCCGGTTTGACTCGGAAAGAGCCGGGATGCCTCGGGAAAGACCAGGCAAGGCCTCGGAGTACCACGAGGGGCCTCAGAGTACCTCGAGAGTGCCTCGGGGCAGCGCAGGAGTGTCGCGGGAGCGCTCGGGGAGGCTTCGAAGCACCACAAGGGGGCTCAGAAGGCCTCGGAAGGATCCGAAAGGGGTCGGGAGTGCCTCGAGAGGACTTAGAGGGGAGCCAGAAGGCTAAGGGAGGAAGAGAGAAGAGGGAGGTGTGAAAAATGAGGGAGGGGGAGCCCTCTATTTATAGTGTAGGAAAACTGCAAAGAGGTCCGTACGGACCTCTTAGGTAATCCGAAATTTTAGATTTCTGAGATTTGAGGGAATCTCGTGGACTTTAAGGGGATTTTCGTAATGATTATGTCTGGTGCAATGAGGTCCGTACGGACCTTTTTGCATGCAAAGAGGTTCGTACGGACTTTCCATGCTCTTGTGAATGTGATGGCAAGCTAGCTCTCGTCGAGAGCTTTCCAACCATATATGGCACGTCTCAATCGGAGTTCGTATGAAGGAGTTATGACCTCCGAAAGTTTACCCCTGATTTTATCGTATGCTTGGATGGAGAGCGATCCAGATTGGGGTACTTACAGAAGCCCCTCGGCGACGTCACTTATGAAAGAAGTGGGATCGTCAATAAGATAAGGGTCCTGATCTGGATCGCGTGCTGAGAGAGAAGGTGACCGTGTAGGTCAGTGCGTGAGGACATGGCGGTGTCCTGTTGTGTGACCGTTTAGGTCAGTTGGCTGGACCCTGTGATAGGATTCCTACGTATCCCTATCAGGAATCAAGCCTGATCGTAGTTCGTGTGTGGGGTGAGTGTTGTGTACGAGGCTGTGAGCTGTCCTCTAACTGAGACTCTCTGTGTGGATGTGATGGTATCCTGTGGGTGACCGCATAGGTTGGTGGTAAGGACGTGGAGGCGTCCAGGGTGACGTGGAGGCGTCCAGGGTGACCGCATAGGTCAGTGGTAAGGACGTGGAGGCGTCCTGGGTGACCGCATAGGTCGGTGGTAAGTGGGCGTGGTGGCGTCACAGGTGACCGCATAGGTCGGTGGTAAGGACATGGAGGCATCACAGGTGACGTGGAGGCGTCCAAGGTGACCGCATAGAGTCGGTGGTAAGGGCGTGGAGGCGTCTGGGTGACCGCATAGGTCGGTGGTAGAGACGTGGAGCGTCACCGGGTGACGTGGAGGCATCGGGGTGACGCATAGGTCGGTGGTAAGGACGTGGAGGCGTCCTGGGTGACCGCATAGGTCGGTGGTAAGGGCGTGGTGGCGTCCTGGGTGACCGCATAGGTCGGTGGTAAGGACGTGGAGGCGTCCTGGGTGACGTGGAGGCGTCCAGGGTGACCGCATAGGTCGGTGATAAGGACGTGGAGGCATCCTGGGTGACCGTATAGGTCGATGGCCGGACCACACACGGAGATTCCTACGTATCCCTAGCGGGAATCAAGCCTGGTCGTAGTTCAGAGGTCGTGAAATTGTGAGTGCATGCGGGCGTGATGGTGCCCTGAAGTGTCGT
Source organism: Adenophora triphylla var. japonica (assembly GCA_022495995.1). Lineage (NCBI taxonomy): Eukaryota > Viridiplantae > Streptophyta > Magnoliopsida > Asterales > Campanulaceae > Adenophora > Adenophora triphylla. The sequence continues at coordinate 770,975 of JAFEMH010000075.1, forward strand.
ATGACCGCCGAGGCCGACTGTGAGGACGTGGTGGCGTCCTGAGATGGAAATTTTATGATTTTCTGAATCGGGTGGTTTAAAGCCTTCCGGCCTAGTGATAGTGATTTGGGAGGTTTATACGGTCTTCCGGACCAAGTGGTTTAAAGCCTTCCGGGCTGGAGATAGTTTGGGAGGTTTATACGGTCTTCCGGACTGAGTGGTTTAAAGCCTTCCGAGCTGGAGGTAGTTTGGGAGGTTTATACGGTCTTCCGGACCGAGTGGTTTAAAGCCTTCCGGGCTGGAGATAGTGATGGGGGAGGTTTATACGGTCTTACGGACCGAGTGGTTTAAAGCCTTTCGGGCTGCCTGTGGTGAAGTAGTGAGGTTTGTGGTGAGTGGACGTGGTGATGTCCTGAGTTGAAGTTTGTGTGAAGGTGTCTATACCTATGTTGAGGCTTAGTTCGGTAGTATAAACCTAAGTTGTGACCTAGTTCAGGAGTATGACCCTATGTTGGGACCTAGTTCAGGAGTATGACCTAAGTTGGGACCTAGTTCAGGAGTATGACCTAAGTTGGGACCTAGTTCAGGAATATGACCTAAGTTGTGACCTAGTTCAGGAGTATGAACCTAAGTTGGGACCTAGTTCAGGAGTATGACCTAAGTTGGGACCTAGTTCAGGAGTATGACCTAAGTTGGGACCTAGTTCAGGAATATGACCTAAGTTGTGACCTAGTTCAGGAGTATGACCTAAGTTGTGACCTAGTTCAGGAGTATGACCTAAGTTGGGACCTAGTTCAGGAGTATGACCTAAGTTGGGACCTAGTTCAGGAGTATGACCTAAGTTGGGACCTAGTTCAGGAATATGACCTAAGTTGTGACCTAGTTCAGGAGTATGACCTAAGTTGGGACCTAGTTCAGGAGTATGACCTAAGTTGGGGTTTAGTTTCAGGAGTATGAACCTAAATTGGGACCTAGTTCAGGAATATGACCTAAGTTGGGGTTTAGTTTCAGGAGTATGAACCTAAATTGAGACTATTCTAAGGCGTCTGGACCTAAGTTGAGTTTGATGGGCATTTTGTGGATCCTGTATGGAACTTTGTTTGTGGGAATTTTTGGAAAGGCATCATGCCGTGCTGGGATTCTTCTTTTATGTAGCATTTATTACATCTATGTCTTGTGTTTGAAGTTTATTGACATACCTTTGCTGTGTTTACCTGTAGGAGGAGGCGCCTTTGTGAGGAGGAAGTTGAATTGTTGAGGACGTGGGGCGCCTCTGACCGAGATGAAGAGGACGTGGTGGCGTCTCTGGCTGAATTGCTTAAGTGTTAGAGGGCATGGGGCGCCTCTGATCGAGTTGTTGAAATGTTGAGGACGTGTGGCGCCCCTGACCGAAGTTGCTGAAATGTTGCGGATGCGCTGGCGTTTTTGACCGAAGTCGCTGAAAGGATGAGGACGCGGTGCCGCCTCTGTCTGAACTTGCGGTGAGGGCGAGGTGGCGCCGCTGTCTGAACTTGCGGTGAGGGCGAGGTGGCGCCGCTGTCTGAACTTGCGGTGAGGGCGAGGTTACGCCTTTGTCTGGACTTGTGGTGAGGGCGAGGTTACGCCCCTGTCTGAGATGATGAGGTGGCTGGCGGAGGCGCCGAGATGCCGGATTTCTCGCTTGTGGAGGATGATGATGATGAGTCGGATTAGGGCTCTTTTGCTTTCCCTCTTCCATTGTTTTTTTTTTTTGTAGAGTAACAGACATTTTGTACCTGTAATAAAACACTTGTATTTGCACAGCAAAGTATTTTATTTAAGATGTAATGACGTATTTGTGATTCCCTGGATTGACCTAGGAATTGTTGCTAGCTTATTATTATTTTTGTGCATGTCGCATGAGCTGGGAATGCATTTGTGGTTAGTGGAGGCCGAGGCTGGGTGTTTTCTCGAGCAATGGGGCCGGCTTTGACAGTTTCATGAGCGGCGGCGGGAGTGATGACTCCTGGGACGCGTTTGCTTTGATAGCCACTCTTTTTGGGTTAGCTACCTCGGTGATATGTGACGGGCTCTGCTGGATGTGGTTGGCCATTGTCGGGCGGGTGAGGATATCGTTCCTTTGGTTCCGGGGGAAACCTTCCACGGTGTAGATCGCTTGGCACTGGGGGACCGGTTCATGTGTGGGGGAAGCCCCTGCTTTGCTTGGCAGCTTTAGATGCTCTTCTGTATTTTCTGAGGGTATGGAAGTATTCCGCTTTCCCTCCTGTGGTGCTCCTTCGATGCTGGGAGAGTGTTGTGTTGACCACCACCGAGTACCTAGGTTGGTACGAGCGCATGTCTGGGCGATCCCAAGTGATTTTGGGGAGCAGGCGTGAAGCAATTCTGGGGCAAGATTGTCGCCTCAGCTATAGCCTTAGGAGTGCAGAAGCCTGATCTAACCCTCAGGATGTCATGGGAGACGCTTTGTTTGACTACGGGACTCGAGTTGACAGACTGGCGGGGAGAGGTCCCCTTTTGCAGACTCGTAGGGAGGAGATCCGAGCCGAGGCACGAGTGAACAATGCTCCGAGAGCTGCTGGATTATTTGACATGACAAGGATGACTCCTGATCTAGGAATGAGGGAGACAGAACTCACTCGTGAGGAATGGAAGAAGACTCGTTGGGGACGAGGGAAGAAAGGAAAGAGTGATGAAGGGCCAAATGCGAGTAGCATGGAATGACCTTCTAAAACACTGAGTATCCATTCATCGTCATTGCAGACACATTGATTGTTAAATGTTTTAAGTTGTCTTTTAGCATGTTGTGAATCGAGAGTAGACCGTGCTTGAACTCATCAAAAAGTGTTTTAACTGTGATGATTTGTGATTTACTTTTAAAGCTTTGTCGAGACGCAAAATCTCTTGTTTGCTTCTTTTCTGAGCCTTGGTGGCGTCAATTTTTGGAATTTTGTGTATTCCTTAGACCGAACCAATGAAGGCTGCCTACGTTCCCCTCGGACTGAGAGGCTCAGGTCTGCGTAGTTCGACCCTCTTTTGTGGTAAAAATGACTTGTAATGTACACTCGCAAGGGCGTATATATTATTTGAAAAGGTGGAAAGGGGTCCCTTTTTGTGTGAATGCATGCTTTTGGGTTTTACTCCTTTGAGAGAGTATGAGCATTGAAAAGCTTGTAAAAGTGTATGGAAGCCCTTCACGACGTAAAATCGATATTTAGCCTCTATTTTCCTATTTTGTAGAAAAAGAAGACTTGTCGAGACATCTGAAAACATGATTTGTTCACATTGATCACATGTTTGCTTAAAACCCTTTGTTGATGTTCGGGTTAATCAACAATTAAACCTGATATGCTTTGATTAATGAGGAGAAAGTCAACCGGTATCAAGGATCGAGTTGGTCTGGTGTGAAAGAAGGTTTGTGTATAGGAGAGGTCATTGATGAGACCGGGTTTGTGGATTTGTATGTGTTTATGACCGGACCATTTCTGGTTGCCTACGTTCCCCTTAAGACAAGGAGCTCAGGTCGACGTAGTTCGGGTTGAACCGTGTTTGGCTTTGGGGGCCAGTGGCATGAAAATTCGTGCGGCCTTTGATGAAAAGGCTTGGAAGGTTGAATGATGAGGCACGGGCCTTGAGGTGATTCCTTGACAAGTCGTATTTGACGGCAGTTTCAATAAATCCATTGCTTCTTGATCGTTGGCTCTGGGTCCTTGACCTCATTTATTTTTGTGAAGCTTCTGCTTGAGCTCTTTTTTTTTGTAGCTTCTGCTTGAGCTTTTTTTTTGTAGCTTCTGCTTGAGCTTTTTTTTTTTTGTAGCTTCTGCTTGAGCTTTTTTTTTTGTAGCTTCTGCTTGAGCTTTTTTTTTTGAAGCATATGAGGGCGAAGGCAAGCCCCTGCTTGAACTTTCTTGATGCGCATGAGGGCGAAGGCAAGCCCCTAGGTTGTTGTCGACATGGGGTCAATCTTTTGATGCTGAGTGACCTTTTGTTGTCCTTTGATGTTGCCGCCGTCGTTGACTTGGTCAAGATGATGGTGGGGACGTGTTTTGGAAAGTGTATGGCTTGATGGAGGCCTTTGTGTGGGATATTGTAAGGTGTATGGGGAGATATCGATTGACTTTCTCACACCAATTAATCAAAGCATTAATCATTTGTGGAATTACTTTTGAGCAATGCAAGTGATCACATAGAACAAAACCATTTCATTAAATGTAATGCGGGGTGCAAAATAATGTCTCAAGTCTAGCAAGAAAAGAAAGAAAACTTTCGTATGGAAAATTGAAGACTTAATTACGATGTCCGAGGAGGACTTGATTGAATGAGAACAGTACTAGAACCTACGAGGTGGACTGCATGATTCTTTGATTTGCGTCTCTTTGGACTCTTCAGCAGTTCCCAAATTCATTTTGGTTAGAACATTCTCAGCTTGGGCCCGATTTTTCTCTCGTTTGGACAACATGCTTAAAGATTTGTTTAATGCATTGTTCATTAATGTGTCTCATGTCTTTATCAAGTGAATCATTATTAACTGTTTTGGTTAGTTAATTTATCATTTGTTAAAGTAGCAATGAGGGGATACTCAGAAAGGTCGAACTTTTATTCGAAGCATAAAGAAGCGCGATTTTTGTTACAAACACATAATCTTTAGGCATAAGGCCGTCAGACGACTCGAGAGACTTAAACTTTAAACACGACAGACTCGGGGTCTTTTATTTTAGAAGCTAGACTCTAGGAGACTGGGGTTAGACCAAGCTTCCAGACGATTTCTTCTTTGCTGGTTGTGGGTCATGAGAAGGTAACCCAGTTCCTCAATGGCATTTTTGACGCGCTTGAGAAGGTCGAAAGGCTTATCACTGATGCTTTCCCCAATTGTTGTTGGGGAATTGATTTCCGACTGTGTTGGGATCGCGTGGGCATTCCAACTTTCCTTCTTCAATCAGCCTTTGGATCGCTTGTTTTAGTATGACGCAATTGTCGGTGGTGTGGCCCGGGTAGTTGTGAAAAGCGCAATGCTTGCTCATATCCACGTTTAGGTTAGGATTCCTACTGATAATTCTCAAGGGGCTTTGAGCATGTTCTCGCTTCATCAACGCCTCAAACACTTGGCTTAGAGGCATTCCGAGGTTGTCGAAGTGCCGAGAACGCCGCGTCCGGAGGATTGTTATTTCTCGTGGCGCTTGATCGCGGCTTCCTTGGACTCCATTCGATGTAGTGGATCGCTCCGTGGCCTCCTTTCCTATGTTTGGAACAAAGGCGTCGGATTTGACGAGGCTGCCTGGTAGCGGTAGGAAGAAGCAAGAGTGGCTGGTGTCTTTTGTAGGCTCAGCGTCTTTTCGAACTTGGTCCCGGCATTGACCATGGCACGAAGGTCGGGATAGAAGTGGTGGCTAATCAAGGCCCTCAGAGATGGTTTGAGGCAGGAATGGAAGATATCCATTTGCTCTTCTTTGGAAAGCGGATCCATTATCTCGCTTAGCTTCCAGTTCCATCTTTTGTAGAACTCACCCACAGGCTCGTCGTCCTTTTGTTCGGTGGCCTGCAGGTCATGGCGGTTTGTCTCCCATTCAAGGTTGGCGCGGTACTTCTCCAGGAAGATTTCACTGATTTGGTCCCATGTGGAGCGGTTTTCTGCCTTCACATTGAGGAACCACCTTAATGCCGTGGATTTGAGGGAATGCTGGAAGTGATCCGCCATTTGCTGTGGGGTTGCCCCTTTAGCTCTCATACCCAAGACGTAGGTGTCGATGTGGGTTTTTGGGCATTCAGTCCCGTCAAACTTCTCCATTTCTGGCATCCTGAATTTCGGAGGGAGCGGGACCACTTTGCTTGGATCAGTAGGTAGGAGGGAGTCCTTCCGGGAACTGGCTAGCTTGCCTTGCATGTCCTTCATTTGCTCGATCAGCCAAGCCATGTGGGGATCGGCAGGTTGAGGCGGGTTACCATTTTCGGGGATAGAAACCGAAGATGGAGGTGGATTGGCTGATGGGATCGCCATTCGGGAGTCTTGGGGAGGTAGTTGAGTGTATACCAACCCATACCCTGGAGTGCTGAAGTTAGGGGCGTGATTGCCAGGTCCGCTAAGGGTTGTGTTTGGGAATTGGGGAAATGATTCATTAGCCCCAAGTGGCAGACTAGCAGGTGGCAAGCTTGAGATGTCGGGATATTCGCTCGGGATGCCTGTCCCTGGTGGACATGGGGGCTTCTGATTATGGCTGTGAGGCTCGTATAGAGGCAAAGGGTTGAATCCTGGGGGATACCGAGATGCATTGGGATCTGGTGGAGCAGGCACGTACGTGTGCTGTTGGTACTGAGCTTGATGTGCAGAGCCGGGAAACTGACTGTGCTGAGGCGGGCATGTTGGAGCTGCTTGACTGACGCCTGAGGGAGCTTTGAGCGAGAGCCGCTTAGCATTGCCGGGATCTCGTAGCTTGGCGGAGGCGGGACCCGCCGATAGCTTGAGAGACCTGGGAGCCGGTATATCTTCGTCTTCTATGAGAACAAAGGTTCCGTCGGTTGGGAACCGCAACGGTTCCTCGAAGACGCAAGGTGTCGACGATCCAGCTTGTCGCTTCTTCTTGGCGCTTCTTGATAGTTTCAAAGGCTCGCAGTACCTCCTCCATTGTCCGGAGGTTCCTTAGTGGCGGGGTTCCGTTTCCCTCACCGTTATCCGTTGATCCCGCCATGGGGAGTAGCGGGATTTGGACCGCCGAACCGGAAGGGCTATCGGACCTTGTGACCTCGATACTGAAAAGGCGGCTCCCGGGTACTCTCAACCACTCTCGGTTCGCTGGAGGGGGTGACGGGTAAGGTTTAGACATGGTAAGGCCTTTTGGATAAAAAGGAGGGAAAGCTCATGTGACATGCGGTTTCCGCTTTTAATTTTTTTTTTATTTTTTGTTGTTTTAATTTACTTAAAACGTGTTTTCTCAGAGTCCTAGGTAGGTTGGAAAAGATTGCTCTTCTTTTTCGCAACTATGCTAGATCCTAGGTCAGTAGAGACCATCTGTGCGGCTATAAGCCCCTCGTTTTGCACCTGTATTTCGACATCCCAGGGTGGACAGCCCCGGGTGAGGGTCCTATAGGGCAAGCGGTTTCCACCGGCCTAAAAGAAAAATCGAACCTAAGGACCGAGCCTATCATGTTCGTTTTGATGCGTTAGCCATGTGAATAGTGAACCTAGCCGGCCACTGAGTCAAGATCAGGTCAAGAGTTCGGCATGACCTCTCTTTACCTTGCTTGCGCAAGGGATCTGTGACGTTAGGCGTTGGCTGGGTCATATCGTCATGGCTGACGTATCAAAGGCTTGATGACATGGTGTCATGTGAGCATGGATGTATATCCGGGACGGAACATCGTCTGGGTGTAGCTTCGGAAATCAAGATCAGGTCAAGATTTTAGCATGACCTTTCATCGCTTTGCTTGCGCAAGGGATCTTGAGTTCCGAGCCTTGACTCAGAAAATGGCCGGCGTGGGATATGTATCCAGGCTGTATGACACGGACTGGGTAAAAACCAACCGAGTCTGGACAGAGTGTGACTCAAGACTCAAACGTGCAGGGTTGACGCTTGGCTAGGATGGGATGTTTGGAATGATCCCGTGCGCATCCGAGAGGCCTAGGAAGACCAAACGGACTGCAACTGAGACCACTCCGGGTTAAGGGTTGTAGTGTGCAGTGTATTCGAGGCAGCAGTGCGCGTAGCGTGCGGTGTAACCGAGGCAGCAGTGTGAGTAGTGTGCGGTGTAACCGAGGCAGCAGTGCGCGTAGTGTGCGGTCTCTAAAATTCTTTTTTTTTTTTTTGAGTAAAACAGAAGTTTTTCGAAGAATTTTAAATGTATGCACAGATGTATATTGATGCATTTTTTTGTATTTTTATTTTTTTTTTTCGTAAAATAAAATAAAAAAAAGTAAAGCACGTGCACACACACACAACAGTTAAAGGAAGGGGTAAAATGAAAGTTTGACCCTCATCATCGTTTTAAAAATATTTTGTTTTGTTTAAATGTTTTCAAAATAAAAGGTCCCCAGCGAAGTCGCCAACTGAAATTACCCGGATCCGAGAGGCAGCGCAATCGCGCCCTGGCATCTGGCATTTCCCGCCTTGCAGCGTTTTCGTTGGTGGAGGTGTCTCGCTGTGTTTTGCTTTGTAGAGTCGCCACGCCGTTTTTATTATTAAGCCCAAAACATTGAAAAAGGGCATCAGTTTAAAAATAATAATAAACTGTTTTTGTGTGATGAGATTTTGAGTTCGGAGGTCAGGTTACTCCTCGGGAAGAGAATATTAGAATCTTAGAGCTCACCCGAGTCGCCTCGTAAAAATGAGTCTTTCGGTACCCCTTATATTCTTTAACTGTTGTGTGTGTGTGTGTGTGCTTTTAAAAATGCATGCTGTATCGGATGTCTACATTGTACACTGCGTGTTGAAATGTATTGAAATAGTAATGGAAGGAAGCCTTACCAATGTTGGTTCGTGTCTGTCTTCCGCTGGGGAATAGTGTTCGAGGATGGAATAGTGTTCTGGTACGGACCGGGATTGCTTCGGGAGGGGCCGGTTGTCTGCGGACAGAGTTTCGGCGTGAGTTGAGATTGTAGGCTGCGTTCGGGCAGAGCTTCGGCATGCGTGGGGATCGCAGGGATCACTCGGGCAGAGGTTCGGCGAGCTTCGGGTGGGTGAGAGTCCGCTCGGCAGAGTTTCGGCGTGGTTTGGGATCGCCGATTTGACTCGGAAAGAGCCGGGACGCCTCGGGAAAGACCAGGCAAGGCCTCGGAGTACCACGAGGGACCTCAGAGTACCTCGAGAGTGCCTCGGGGCAGCGCGGGAGCGTCGCGGGAGCGCTCGGGGAGGCTTCGGAGCACCACAAGGAGGCTCGGAAGGCCTCGGAAGGATCCGAAAGGGGCCGGGAGTGCCTCGAGAGGACTTAGAGGGGAGCCAGAAGGCTAAGGGAGGAAGAGAGAAGAGGGAGGTGTGAAAAATGAGGGAGGGGGAGCCCTCTATTTATAGTGTAGGAAAACTGCAAAGAGGTCCGTACGGACCTCTTAGGTAATCCAAAATTTTAGATTTCCGGGATTTGAGGGAATCTCGTGGACTTTAAGGGGATTTTCGTAATGATTATGTCTGGTGCAATGAGGTCCGTACGGACCTTTTTGCATGCAAAGAGGTCCGTACGGACTTTCCATGCTCTTGTGAATGTGATGGCAAGCTAGCTCTCGTCGAGAGCTTTCCAACCATATATGGCACGTCTCAATCGGAGTTCGTATGAAGGAGTTATGACCTTCGGAAGTTTACCCCTGATTTTGTCGTATGCTTGGATGGAGAGCGATCCAGATTGGGGTACTTACAGATGTGTCTCGTGCAAGACACATCGTTAATACTCATACGTCAAACAAGTGGACGTATCTCGTGCGAGACTAGTTGTCTCGTACGAAATACGTCCTCAAATCAGTTTTCGTTTGGAAAAAGGTAAAACTCAAATAAACTTTGACTACAAAGAAAAGGTTGCCCCGAATCGAACCAATTCGCCCAAACACCCATGCCCGAAATCCCGAAGCCGAGCGAGCGTGTGTTATTGAGGTTTAAGCCACCTTACATGATACTTGAACAAGAGCTCATGAAGTGTCCATCAATATAAGGCACTTAAACTTCCTTTTTCATTCTCATATGGGATGGGACTATAAGCCTTTTATATGACCAACAAAAGGGTTGGTTTACTTATCTTATCCAAGTGAGATAACTACCAAAGCCATTACATTGTTAGTCTTTAAAGAACTCTAATTGCCAAAATTTGAGGTTTTAGAACTATGGATTTAATCCATCATTTAGCTTTCACCAAAACATCAATTTGCCTTTAAGTATATCAACATTGATCATGGTCAAACTCAATGGGACCCACCCAAAGTTAAGCCAAATGCCAAATTTCCAACAATCCCTCAAAAATCCATGGTGATAAGACAAATTTGATTATCCATTGTCGTGCTTTCGATAGATGGTGCCTCCCATCTTGAACTCCTACCTAGTCAGTGAACGTAAGCCCCCATAGGATATAAGTGAACGGGTGTCTTGAACCTGATCCTTTTTATGTAGAGGCATTTGTTGGTAACAACACGACAAAGGCTATGACATCAACCTCTATCATTATATTTGACGCTTATAAGCCATATGTATCGATCCTCTATCAAAAGTGCTTTAAAGGAATAACCATTTTTCCCTTAATTACGGCCAACAATAACACTCACTTAGTTGGCATCTCCAAAGATGTACTGCTAACATCTTGTCTAAAAGATTTGATCCCATTCGAAGCCTAAAGCTTTTACTATACTTGCAGTCACGAACACCTTCCAGGATTATCAGGGACAGACTCAGACATGTAACATGTCAATCTGTTTATGTGTTCAAATCCACCCCACAACTTGTTATTACCACATTGAACCTTCTTTTTGGGATCTCCACTCAGATAGGTTAGGTTGCTACTACGTATGAATTAGATAGGGTTCACTCCCATCCTTAATCTAAATATTTGAACACGAACTAATTCAAGTCCTTAGGTTTAAGGGTCATGTGTTATCCTTAGTACTAACATAATCAACATAAACTTTCGAGACACATGATCCCTTATAGATTTCAATCTAAATTAAAAGTATCTCCTTGTCTTGCAGTTATACTTGACACTTTTAATTTTCGCAATTGTGGCAGTGTTATTACAATGTACAGAAATCACAGGAATCGGCTTGCTGATTATAGGTAGCTCGGACATGAGTCCTTGAAGCCATTAAGCTTCCAATCCAGTAGTGTCAAGAGCAACTAACTCAACCTCAAATGTCGACTGAGACAACAGAGTTTGTTTTGTTGACCTCTAGGCGACTGCAACACCACCTAAGGTAAAAACATATCATGTACAGCCATAACTCCCAAAGTTTGTGGTAATCCATCTAACATCACTATATCCCTCAAGAACATAAGGATATCTCTTGTAATGCAACCCAAGGGAAACTACTCACTTCAAGTACCTAAGTACTCTATTTAGAGCTTCCCAATGAGCTCTATTAGGACACTTAGTATATATAGCCAACCTCCTAATTGAGTAGGAAATATTTGGTCTCGTACAGTTGGAAAGATACATCAAGCTTCCAATAACCTGAGAATATTTCAATTGAGCCACAGGTACTACAGTCTCATTCTTAGTAAGTGCCACCGAAGGATCAAATGGAGTACTAACGATTCTACCATTATTACCGAACTTCTCAATAATACTTTCAGTATAATGAGATTGTGAGATAATAATGCCCTGAGCTGAGCGAGTCAGCTTAAGTCCAAGAATCGCGTCAGCAATTCCCATATCCATCATCTCCAATTTGCTTTTCAAGAATGACTTGGTCTCATTAATTATCCTCATATTATTTCCAAACAATAGAATATCATCAACATAAAGTCATTAGAAAATACTATTATCACCATTTACTTTGCTATAGACACATTTATCAATTTCATTTGAGTACTAACGATTCTACCATTATTACCGAACTTCTCAATAATACTTTCATTATAATGAGATTGTGAGATAATAATGCCCTGAGCTGAGCGAGTCAGCTTAAGTCCAAGAATCAGCAATTCCCATATCCATCATCTCCGATTTGCTTTCCAAGAATGACTTGGTCTCATTAATTATCCTCATATTATTTCCAAACAATAGAATATCATCAACATAAAGTCATTAGAAAATACTATTATCACCATTTACTTTGTTATAGACACATTTATCAATTTCATTTGTAACAAAGCCATACGATGAGACAATTTGATCAAATTTCTCATCTCACTGCTTTGGGACCTTTTTGAGTCCATAAAGGGACTTAACAAGTTTGCAAAAAAAATTCTCATTGCGAGAAGCTCCAAATCCTTCAGGTTGATACATATAAATCTATTCATCAAAATCGCCATGAAGAAAGGCGGTATTCACATCCATTTGATGGATAAGAAGATCATATGCAGAAGCCAATGCTACAAGCATAAGAATAGTAGTCAATTTAGCAACAGGAGAATAGGTGTCGAAATAGTCCATTCCCTCCATTTGTTTAAACCCCTTAGCTACCATTCTACCCTTAAACATATCAAGGGTTCCATCAGGTTTCAGTTTCCTCTTAAAAACCAACTTACACCCTATTGTGTTGCAACAAGGAGGTAGGTCAACTAATTCTTATGTCCCATTAGAGACAATAGAATTAATTTCACTTTTAACGGCATTCTTCTATTACTTGGCATCCGAAGAGGCCATAGCTTCCTTGAAGGTATTAGGATCGCCCTCGATATTGTAAGTGATGAAATCACTTCCATAATCCTTGGCGCTCCTAGCCCGTTTGCTCCTCATTGGTTCTTCCTCGTTATCGGAAAAGGAACCACCTGAATCAACCCCCACATTTGTCATTTCTTCTACTTGAGTAGGAATAGAATCAACATTGGAGTTGGATTCCTTATGGAGTCCAGTTTTCATGGGAAACACATCATCAAAAAATGTTGCATCACGTAACTCAACAATCGAGTTCACCTCAATGCCAGAAATTTCTAATTTGATAATCAGAAATCTCAATGCATAACTGGTTTCAGAGTATCCTATAAAGATAGCATCAAAGTTTTCGGCCCATGCTTTTTCCCTCTATGTGAAGAAACAAGTAACTTATCAAGGCACCCCCACACTTTAAGGTATCTCAAGCTCGTCTTTCTACCTTTCCAAAGTTCGAATAGACTTGCCTCATTATTTTTAGGAGGAACTCTATTCAGAATATGGAAAGCCGTATTTAAAGCTTCTCCCCACATATAATCAAACAATCCAGAACATATAAGTAGACTATTGATCATATTCATTAGGGTTCTATTTTTACGTTCAACGACACCATTTAATTGAGGAGTGTAAGGTGGAGTTTCTTCATGTACTATGTCATTCTCTTTGTAGTAGTATATAAATGGGTTAGATTCATATTCTCCACCTCTATCAGATCTTAACCTTTTTTTAACTTTCTTGCTAGTTTGATTTCCCGCTTCATTTTTCAAAGCTTCATCTTTAATATTAAGTAAATAGACAACAATATATAGAGAAATCAATAAATGTGATAAAGTATTTATTTTTATCTCTAGTCAAACGTCAATTAAATTCACAAATATCAGTATAAACTAAATCAAGAATTTAAGAGTTTCTAATAATAGAATGAAAGAATTTCTTCACAGATTTAGCTTCAACACAAGTATGATATTTGGGCTTTTTATCAATAGCATGTTTAGGTAATAAATCCAGATTCATCATTCTTTTTATAGAATCATAATTTATATGACCTAAATGAACATGCCAAATATTTAAAGATTCAATATTAAAGGAAACACGACAATCAATAAATGTATTATCAAGAGTACCAAAGAATCTAAAATAATTACCTTACATTTAAATGAAAGCTCTAAACCTTCTCTAAATAAGAAACTACCACTAATGATATTACGAAGAACATCAGGAACGTGATACACTCGGTGCAAGGTTAGAATGCTCACATTAGGAAACTACAAGTCCACGCTTCCACATCCAAGCACTTTGACAGCATTAGAATTCCCCATTATCATTGTCCTCCCACATTCAGGTCGGTAAGATACTAATAGTAATTTATTAGCACAAACATGCACATTTGCTCCGGTATCAACTAGCCACTCATTGATATCATAAACAATACAAAGTTCATATTTAGGGATTACATACTTTGTAATGTTGCTGTTTAATGCCTCGACTCCAGGTGCATCAGGACCATCATCCTTAGGCCCAAGTACCATGTTCAATTGAACTTGATCAGAAGAACCTTGTGGCGCTTTTTCTTTCTTGGACAATCGGTCCTTAGAAAAGTGTCCACCTGTTTCACAATTCCAGCAAGTCTGTTTTGTTTTTGGCTTTTCTGAATGTTTTTTTTTTCTTTGGTTTTAGTTTAGAGTTATCCTTATATCCAGATTTCACAATTTTTTATTTAACTTAGCATTAGTAGTTATCACATTGGCATTCGCCTCCACAGGTACACTAGTATTGTTATTATGGTGCACTTCCTGAATCAATATTGCATTCATCAACTCATTGGGAGACAAGCTTCATGTATGGTGCTTGATAGTCATACCAAAATCCTCCCAAGCACGAGGAAACTTCTAAATGATCGACATTATAATGAACTTCTCAGGAAGTTCCATAGATGTGTCCTTGAGTTACTGCAATATGATCTGAAATTTGTGGACTTGATTAGTTGGTGCCTAAATGGGTTGCTGGCTTTCGAACCAACCTTTTATCAAAATTATTTTTGTTTCTACACCATATTCTGTGAACCAACCGGTTGTCAACCTCAAATCCCTCCTCAGTTATAAAAGACTAAATTTTGCTTCTTTTTAGGATAGGAGAGAACAAGTTTAATCTGGGGAAGGTCATTTTTGATACAATTATGAGTTTTGCTGAGAGCACCAACACCACTTATGCCTACCCTCACCCAAGCCTGATTTATGTTATGCTAAAGGATCAAGGGGTTGAGGATATTCCTGGTGAAACACTGTCGATCATCTCTGAACAATTTAAAATCCCAAAAACCATGGTTGATAGCTCCTAGTTTGATGACATTGCCAAATTTGTTGGGTCCATCTCTTCTTCACTTTTTGTGCAACTACCTGTTCAATCAGTTGTTCAAACAACTGTCCACACAACTATGCACACAGAAACTGTCTCCCCAAACAAAATTGCCATACAAGCTCAAATTGCAATCTTACAAGTCATCTCCCACAAAGTTAAAATTGAGGAAAGATAAATTTTAATTGCTGGATTGGAAAAGTCCATAGCAGATCTACAAGCAGTGCTTCATGGTTTTTCTCAAAAAGGGGTAGAAATGACAAGTACAGGAGAAACTAATCAAGGGGGAGCAGCAGAAAATGATGATGAGGATCTGACTTTCGATATTGAAAAGGATGTTGAAGAAGCAAATGCTGCAATGGAGGAAGAAGTGATAGGAGAAAATATTTGTTCTGATATTTGAAAACAATATGTTTTTGAGTTGTAATAAATTTAAATTATAATCTCTGTAGAATAAAGCTTTCTTTCTTAATTATTTTTTGGACTTAAGAAATCTTTTGCAGGTTTTTTTTTCAGAATCACAAAGATAGGGGGAGATTGAAAGAGTATGAAAATACTCTTATATCTTTCTTAAATCTTTGTGATTCTGATGTATAAATTAATTTGTATAGTTTGTATAATTTAGGTTATGAAATAATTGTAAATATAAAATTAGATTTTGACTAACGGCTAACTTTTTGTTTTAGATATGTTTTGTATATTTTAGGTAAGAACTCAAGGAAGGCAAGTACTCTTGGACTGATAATGAAAAAAGAATCCATTTTAAATAAGGAAGAGATTGGACGAGCCCTTGTTGAAGAAAGATTGTTCTCCCTATGTAAAGAGGTCGCTCCTCTCATTGTTGTTTACGGATTTTCAGAGAGAGATACAGAGAGAATCATTGAGTGTTTTTATTTGTGTCTTGAAGATCAGACCTTAATACTTCAAGATTGTTTTCGTGTTTGATTGTTTTTAGATTAGAACATCTTTTTATCTTTTCGTAAGATAGTTTTATTTTCATTGTAAGTATTTACTTTGCAACTTGTTATCAAACAAGGTTGTAGTTTTATGAAAAGGTTTCCAGCAAAAAGTTCTTGCTGAAGTGTTTATTATTCCGCTTCATTTAATCTGTTTGTGTGAGTTATTTTATTGTAAAAGTTGTTTAGACAGTTGTGATGACATTTGTGTGAACAACTGTACGAACAAGTTATTGCACAAATGTTCACATTTATAGATAAAATTCTTTTAGACTTGATTCGAAAAGATTTCTGTAGCTTTTGGGGCTCTTTTGTGTGTATAAATTCAGCCTAAAATTACAAATAAATTTAATAAAGCAAACAATTTACATAAATATATACATGTAAATATTATTTCTGATGAATTAATTGTGCCCTATACATAGTTTAATTGTTGAGAATAATTAATTGATGCATTCAGATTTTAATTTATTTAATATAAAGATGAGAAAAAATTATTATTTCAAATATTTTAATAATAAAACTAAAAAATCTTGTGCGGAAAACTAATCGAGGATAGATTAGACCGAACTTGTTTAGGAAACTTATTTGAATTTGGCGCGTCTTTCTCCCTCCCAAACCAAACCAAACCACGGCCTCCTCTCTTTTCTCTTTCTTTTCAAACCCTAGTACCTGCTTCGCCTACTTTTTTTTTTTTTTTTCCGAACCAGATTGTTAGTGATATATTCCGTTCCACTATATTCGGAGTATATCACAGTTAGTTAGGCAATTATCTTATTATTCTCGGTATGTAAATATTCAAATCAGTAGTGATAAGGTTGGTGTATATTTGATAGAATAAGTATCCCATAATTATAGGCTGAGATTAGACTAGGAAGGATGTATATATTCAGACGTGTGTAATACAAAAGGGAGGACTCATTTACCTTTATGGTATCAGAGCTTACGATCGACAAGCCTATGGTCTCTCTATTCGTTTTAATTCTCTTCTTCCTGTGAAGTCATTTCTTCTTTTCATCAATGGCGGATCAATACAAGTTTCACCCCGCTCTTACTGTCACGAACATCAAGAACTTCATCCCTTTGGTTCTTGAGATGGAAAATGGACAGTACTCCTCTTGGGCTGAACTTTTTCGGATCCATTGTCGGGCATTTCTGGTGATTGATCACATCATCCCACCTCCTCCTGAGATCACGTCCGACGCTACACCGTCGCCAGACACAGAGAAGGCTAAGGCTCCTGCTCGTGATGAAGTTCTCTGGTCCCGTCTTGATGCAATCGTTCTCCAGTGGATTTATGGCACGATCTCGAACGATTTGCTGCATACAATTCTTGCCCCCAATGCTACTGCCCAGCAACAATGGGAACGACTTGCTGGCATTTTCCAAGATAATAAGCATTCACGCGCTGTTTATCTGGAAAATCAGTTCTCGCAAGTCCGTCTCGAGGATTTTCCTAATGTCTCGGCTTATTGTCGGGAACTCAAGGTTCTTGCTGATCAGTTAGCGAATGTGGGTGCTCCGGTTTCTAATAACCGGATGGTATTACAGATGATTGCGGGGCTGCGGGAGAGCTATGACGGGGTTGCAACCCATATTCAGCAGAGTAACTCTTAAAGTCTGAGGTTCCACCTTAAAACCAATTGGTGATAAGGGGAGTAGCCCAGGATCTTTATATATTATAGGCAAGGTTTGTTAATTCCCAATGTGGGATAATATCTCTAACACGCCCCCTCACGTGTAGCGGGCTTTGCCAAAGCTTACAACGTGGACTTATCAACCGGGTGGCGCGGAGTAACATCATGGGCCGTTTGGCCTGCACGAGTAAGGACCTGCTCTGATACCATCTTAAAGTCTGAGGTTCCACCTTAAAACCAATTGGTGATAAGGGGAGTAGCCCAGGATCTTTATATATTATAGGCAAGGTTTGTTAATTCCCAATGTGGGATAATATCTCTAACAGTAACCCTCTCCCTCTCTTCTATGAATCTCGGTCCAAGCTGTTATTGGAAGAGACTCGAAAGACTAAGCAAGCGGCGATGGCGGCTAATCTGTCAGGCACGGCTTTGGTGGCAACAGCACGTGGGGGTTCAGATGTGTCGGCTGAATCGGGAACTGGTGGACGTCAGGGGTCTTCTAATGGTAAGGGTCGGAAAAATAATGGTGGCGGTCAGTCTAGTAACAAGGGTAAACAACAGGATGGCCGAGGCCGTGGTCGTGGGTCTCCACAGCCTCAACATCAGGCGACTAGGGCATGGCAGCCACCGGTTCCATGGTGGTCTTATCCCGGAGGCTGGACTCCCTCTCCACAGGGTTTTCCACCTGCTCCTCCTCCGTGCCCCTATCCGACCATTCCTCTTGTCCCTCCAACCAGTCCGTCTACTGCTCGTGGGGTTCTTGGGCAAAGGCCTGCTCAATCCTATTTTACTCACACCACCCCAGAACCAGATTCCACCGCATACATACCCACTGACATCGAGACAGCTATGAATACTATGACGTTGAATGTCCCGGATGACCGTATCTATATGGATACGGGTGCGACTTCACACATGACGGGTTCCCGAGGTATGCTTTCCTCTTATTTTGATTTAAGCACTCTTAATAAATCTATCATTGTTGGAAATGGTCACACTATACCAATTAAAGGGTATGGACAACACTGGCTTTCTCCTCCTTTTCCACCTTTAAAATTATCAAATGTTCTTCATGCACCTCAACTAATTAAAAATTTGGTTTCCGTTCGTCAATTTACAACTGATAATAATGTCACGGTTGAGTTTGACCCATTTGGTTTTTCTGTGAAGGACATTCAAACCGGGACACCCATTCTGAGATGTGATAGCTCCGGTGATCTATACCCATTCACCAACACCTCCAGCTCATTCGCTTCCGCTCCTTCCAGTTTTACTTCTTTATGTCCTCGTTTATGGCATGACCGTTTAGGTCACCCAGGAGCACCTGTTTTTCGCTCCATTTGCAATTCTAGATTAATTACTTGTCGAACATCTTCATTTAATAATATTTGTTCTTCTTGTGTGCTTGGTAAACATGTTAAACTTCCGTTTACTCCATCTACATCCTCTACTTATATGCCGTTTGATATAATTCATAGTGACTTGTGGACATCCCCTGTTCTAAGCTCCGCTGGTCACAAATATTATGTCCTTTTCATTGATGATTTTACAGATTTTCTGTGGACTTTTCCGTTGGGTAACAAATCTCAAGTTTTTCCTCTTTTTCTATCTTTCAGTCGTATGATTCAAACCCAATTTGAACGGCATATCAAATGTTTTCAATGTGACAATGGTAGAGAATTTGATAATTTACAATTTCACTCCTTTTGTCAAAATAATGGGATGGTCTTTCGTTTTTCATGTCCACACACCTCTTCCCAAAATGGAAAAGCTGAACGTACCATTAGAACTATCAATAATTTGGTGCGTACCCTTCTTGCTCATTCCTCTTTACCATCGAATTTTTGGCACCATGCATTAGCCATGGCCACTTACCTACTCAATATCATTCCCCATAAAAAGTTAAAGAATTTAACCCCTACTCAGCTTCTTTATGCTCGGGTTCCTTCTTATTCTCATTTACGAGTGTTTGGGTGCCTATGCTTTCCTCTAATACCATCCACAACTATTCACAAATTACATGTTCGGTCTAACCCCTGTGTGTTCTTAGGATATCCTCAAGACCATCGCGGTTACAAATGTTATGATCTCAAAACTCATAAAGTACTTCTTTCCCGGTATGTTGTGTTTGATGAAAAACAATTTCCATTTGCCCAAACCAAAGTATCTGATAATATTTCCAGAGATTATTCCTTTCTAAATGATGATCTCAGCCCATTATTGATACACCAGGCTCACAGCCAGACTCCACCATCTGCGTCTAATCCACCTGCGGCCCCACTGGCCCAGGACCCATCCAGCCCAGTTTCTACTCCTTCGGCCTAGTCTGTTCAGCCTCCACCTGCCTCGGCCCATTCCCCAACCCTTTCTCCCGGCTCGCCTCCTGTGGTCAGCCCATTCGGACGATCCATCCGGCCCATGGGTGCTTCTCCTCAGCCCAGTTCGTCGACCACCACTCACCAGACAGACCAGCCCGCTCCTTTAGTCCCTTCTCGGTCTATCATCACTAGGAGTATGCATGGTATCTCTAAACCCAAAGTCCATTTTAATTTACTTTCTTCTGTCACTCCGTCCCCAATTCCATCCAATCCAAAAGCGGCGTTGTCCGACCCAAATTGGAAATTGGCCATGATAGATGAATTTGATGCTTTAATTAAAAATAAGACTTGGGAATTGGTACCCCGTCCCCCTAATATCAATGTGATTCGCTGTATGTGGATTTTCTCTCACAAAAAGAAATCTGACGGTTCTTTTGAGCGGTATAAGGCTCGTCTTGTAGGTGATGGCAGGTCACAACAAGTTGGCATCGATTGCAATGAGACGTTCAGTCCGGTTGTTAAACCGGCTACTATTCGTACTGTTCTCAGCCTCGCCCTCTCTAAGGCATGGTCCATCCATCAGTTGGACGTTAAGAATGCTTTTCTGCATGGTACTCTACAGGAAACCGTGTATATGTATCAGCCTCTTGGGTTTCGTGATCCTCAACATCCAGATTATGTGTGTTTATTAAAAAAGTCCCTTTATGGCTTAAAACAAGCACCACGGGCTTGGTATCGCCGTTTTGCTGACTTTGTCTCTACTATGGGTTTCACTCACAGTAAATCTGACCACTCGTTATTTACTTATGGCCGGGGGCAGGATATTGCATATATCTTGTTATATGTGGACGATATCATCCTAGTCTCCTCTTCTACTTCTCTCCGTCAGTCGATCATGCACACTCTTGCTTCCGAGTTTGCGATGAAAGATCTTGGTCCTCTGAATTATTTCTTGGGGATAGCAGTCACTCATTATGCCGGGGGTCTATTTTTGAGTCAGAAGAAATATGCTGAAGATGTACTGGAACGGGCAGGTATGTCTTCATGTAAACCGTCAGCTACACCAGTAGACACTAAAGCCAAACTTGGTAGTCTTATTGGTGACCGTTGTGAGGATCCATCCCTATACAGGAGTCTTGCTGGGGCTTTACAATACCTTACCTTCACTAGGCCGGATATTTCTTATGCCGTGCAGCAGATTTGTCTTCACATGCATGACCCTCGTACTACTCATATGGCTGCACTGAAGCGCATCTTGCGCTACATCCGTGGTACCACTCACTTGGGTCTTCATCTTTCTCGATCTCCTGTCTCTACTCTCACCTCCTATACTGATGCAGATTGGGGTGGGTGTCCTGATACTAGGCGATCAACATCCGGTTACTGTGTTTTCTTGGGCGATAATCTAATCTCTTGGTCGTCTAAACGACAACCCACATTATCCCGCTCAAGTGCCGAAGCAGAATACCGAGGAGTAGCCAACGTTGTTTCCGAGTCATGTTGGCTACGCAATCTCTTACTGGAATTACACGTTCCAATCTCGAAGGCCACTATCGTCTATTGTGACAACATCAGCGCAATTTATCTTTCGGGTAATCCCGTTCAACATCAACGCACAAAACACATTGAAATGGATATTTTATTTGTTCGAGAAAAAGTAGAACAGGGTCATGTGCGAGTTCTTCACGTTCCATCTCGATTTCAAGTTGCTGATATTTTCACAAAAGGCCTTCCTCGTGTACTTTTTGATGATTTTCGGTCCAGTCTCAGCATCCGTCCTCCTCCCGCTTCGACTGCGGGGGTCTGTTAGTGATATATTCCGTTCCACTATATTCGGAGTATATCACAGTTAGTTAGGCAATTATCTTATTATTCTCGGTATGTAAATATTCAAATCAGTAGTGATAAGGTTGGTGTATATTTGATAGAATAAGTATCCCATAATTATAGGCTGAGATTAGACTAGGAAGGATGTATATATTCAGACGTGTGTAATAAAAAAGGGAGGACTCATTTACCTTTACAGATTTCAGTATCTCAACACCAATTTCATTTCAATTTTGATGACGAATTTGGCAAATAGACGGCAATTACTGAAGGAGTTGAATCCCCAACTTGATCTTCACCCAATTGATCCTGCCAACAGACTCAAATTAGTTGCCGGAAATCAAGAAAAATGAATCAAAGCCGCTCGGAGAAGATGCCCTCTTCATCT
The DNA here is from genome assembly GCA_022495995.1 of Adenophora triphylla var. japonica. NCBI lineage: Eukaryota > Viridiplantae > Streptophyta > Magnoliopsida > Asterales > Campanulaceae > Adenophora > Adenophora triphylla. Next base: position 792,684 of record JAFEMH010000075.1, read on the forward strand.
GCCAACAATGCAGAAAAATGATGTTTACTGACTGAGAGCAGTACTTTTTGAGCTCTGACATGGAAAAAACCTAATCACATCAACCGAAACATTTTCCAAACAAAAAACTCCATAATTTGCTCATGCATTCCGCATTATATACAGAACCTTAAACTGCCTTTCATGGACACTGTTCAATAAACCTTGAGCCTCATAGGCCTAAGTAGCCTACTAAAGCCGTATGGCATAGCACACTTCAGTTTTTCTAGGGAGATCAACTAATTTCAGTATTTGATAACAATATTAATAAGGTGTCATGAGTATTGTTGGGTTTGGTCCAGCCCATGTGGTGGCCAAAACCCATTATTTGTTGGCCCAAAAGTAAAGTCAGAAAAAAACTAAGTTTCTGGATTTTTCTGAGGAGTGCCAAAAGCCTGTCTCTTCACATTTCAAGTGGGAAGTGTACTAGAACATTCAAGAGAGAATTACTGGTGTATTTATTTGAGGAGGGTAGTTCCCAAGTGAATGTATCAGAGTGAGAAAAAGGAGCAGAAAAACATAGCAAGAAAACAGAGATAGAAGTGAAGTTCTTCATCCTTGTGAGTTCCAATCGGAAGGGTAGTTCATCTCCGATTGAGTTGTGATTTTGGGAAAGCTTTCTTGGTCTGAAGCTGTCCAAAATCTGCAGATTTCTTGGTGTAGAAATCCTGTAGCTGCTGGTTCCTTTTTGGTACAATCTCTCTAATCTTCCTTTGTTAATTGATCTAAGTTTTCTTGAGGTGTTTGTAATCCTCTAGCTTGCCTAGAGAAGAATCTCTAAACCCATCAGACTAGTGGAGTTGTTTACTTGGACTACGGTCCCGTGGTTTTTCCCGATTTGGGTTTTCCACGTTAAAAATCGTTGTGTTGGTTTTGGTTTAATTTTTGTTCGTATTCTGCTGCTTGGTTTTGTCTCCATTTTGCAGATATTTGTGCATTATCAGCTTGTATATTATTGCTCTGTTTCCCAACAGTGGTATCAGAGCCTGGTTGTTAGGGGCTGCTTGGGTGAATGAATATGGAGGAATCGAACGGAACAATGATCAAGCTGACTTCATCAAACTACTCTATTTGGAAGCCAAGAATGGAGGACATATTATACTGCAAAGATTTATATGCACCCATTGAAAGTGGCAGCGAAAAGCCGGAAGACAAGACCGATAAGGAGTGGGAGATATTGCATAGAAAGGATGTGGCAAACATTCGACAGTGGGTTGATCAAAGTATCTTTCATCATGTTGCGAAGGATACTAAGGCAGATGAGTTGTGGCAGAAATTAGAGTCCATGTATGAGAGACAATCGGCTCAGAATAAGGCTTCACTAATCCGGAGGATCGAGAATAAGGCTTCACTAATCCAGAGGATCGTGAACTTGAAGTACAAGGATGGGCATAGCGTCACGGAGCATTTGAGTGACTTTCAAGGCCTTGTGAATCAGCTCGAAACAATGAAATTGGTGCTTGATGATGAGGTACAAGCGTTGCTTCTTCTTAGTTCATTGCCGGATAGTTGGGAGACTTTGGTGGTTTCACTTAGCAACTCGGTGCCAAATGGAAAGCTAACAATGGACATCGTCAAGGACAGCTTGCTGAATGAATAAGCAAGGAGAAAAGAATTGGGAATTACATCCGAGCCACAAGCCTTAGTAACGGAAAAGCACGACAACCGCGGAAGGGGTAGAAACAGAAATTCCAACTCTAAGAACAATAGAAATCGAAGTAGCAGCCGGGGGAGATCTAGAGGAAGGTCAAAATCTGCTTCAACTTCAAGGAAAGATATGTTATGCTACCATTGCAATCAGCCCGGACATATGAAGAGAGAATGCAGAATTTTGAGAAGGGAACAAGGTCGAGATAGAAATAAAGAAAGAAATGGAGAAAATAGAGAGGAAAATGAGACCACCGCAGCTGCGACAGATGGTGATGTAATCATTGTTTGTGATGCCGGTTTCGTGAATCTAGCATGCCAAGATAGTACATGGGTAGTTGATTCGGGTGCCTCATTTCATGTGACTTCACGGGCTGATTTCTTCACATCCTACACTAGTGGTGACTATGGCTGTGTAAGAATGGGAAATGATGGAGCATCCAAGATCGTTGGCATGGGCGAAATTCACTTAGAAACAAATACGGGCTGCAAATTAGTCTTGAAGGAGGTGAGACATGTTCCCGACATGAGGCTGAATTTAATATCCACCGGAAAGCTTGATGATGATGGTTTCAACAACCAATTTGGAGAAGGAAAATGGAAGCTTACAAGAGGTTCTCTTGTGGTGGCTAAGGGTAAGAAGATGAGTACGCTCTACATCAAGCTTAGCAAGGGAGAAATCAATGTAGCTGAGAGAGATTTTTCAATTGAGCTTCGGCATAAAAGGCTTGGTCATTTGAGCGAGAAGGGGCTGCAAATTTTGTCCAAGAAACAACTCTTGCCCGGAGCCAAAGGTACATTACTTAAAACTTGTGTTGATTGTTTAGCCGGAAAAACTCATAGAGTTGCATTTCGTAGATATCCTCCTTCTAGAAAGCATAATGTACTTGATCTAATACATACTGATGTTTGTTTTATGCGAGATAAAACTCTTGGTGGAGCAAACTACTTCGTGACCTTTATTGATGATCATTCAAGGAAAGTATGGACCTATGCCTTGAAAACCAAAGATCAAGTACTAGATGTCTTCAAGCAATTTCATGCCGAGGTTGAAAGGGAAACCAGACGGAAATTGAAGTGTGTAAGGGCTGATAACGGGGGAGAGTATAGAGGTCCATTTGAAAGTTATTGCAAGCTCCATGGAATCAAGCTTCAAAAGAGTGTGCCCAAGACTCCTCAACATAATGGTGTCGCCGAGAGAATGAATAGAACAATTTGTGAAAGGATCACATGTATGCTCTCTCATGCCAAGCTACCTAAATCTTTTTGGGGTGAAGCAATGCGGACAGCGGTTGACTTAATTAACCTTTCTCCATCAGTTCCATTAAAAGGTGATGTTCCGGAAAGAGTATGGATGGGGAAAGAAGTGTCATATGAACACTTGAAAGTTTTCGGGTGTAAAGCCTATGTTCATATTCCAAAAGATGAGAGGTCAAAGCTTGATGACAAGGCGAAGCAATGCATCTTCCTGGGCTATGGACGAGAGGAGTTTGGGTATAGATTATGGGATCCAATTGCAAGAAAACTTGTTCGAAGTCGGGATGTGATTTTCCTTGAAGATGAGACAATTGAAGACATTGAAAGAGGCGAAAAGAAGAAAAACGCAGCAGCTGGTTCAGTCAGTTTGAGATCTATTTCTTCACCTCAAACACATGAAAATTATGAGGAAGAAGTACCAAATGAAGCCCAAGGTACAGCTGGTCAAGAAGTGCAAGAAGAAAAACATTTGGAGCAAGACGAGCAAGTCGAAGAAGTGCAAAATCAACTCGAACCAAGGAGGTCAAATAGAGAACGCAAAGCTTCCACAAGGTATTCTCCTAATGAGTATGTGATGTTGAGTGATGGGGGAGAGCCCGAAAGTTACCAAGAAGCCATGTCTCATGTAAACAAAGGAGAATGGAAGAAAGCGATGCAAGAGGAGATGAAGTCACTCCAAGAGAACCGCACTTATGAGTTGGTGAAGCTGCCCGAAGGAAAAAGAGCACTTAAGAACAAGTGGGTTTACAAACTAAAGGTGGAAGAGAGCAATTCAAAGCCTCGGTACAAGGCACGGCTGGTTGTAAAAGGCTTTAACCAAAAGAAAGGCATTGATTTTGATGAAATATTTTCTCCCGTGGTGAAGATGACTTCTATCCATGTTGTTCTTGGATTGGCAGCAAGCTTGGACTTAGAAGTTGAACAACTCGATGTGAAGACGGCGTTTCTCCATGGTGACTTGGAGGAAAAAATATATATGGATCAGCCGGAAGGGTTCGAAGTCAAAGGCAAAGAGCATCTTGTGTGTAGATTAAGAAAGAGTTTGTATGGGTTGAAGCAAGCACCAAGGCAATGGTACAAGAAATTCGACTCTTTCATGATAAACCACGGGTACGCAAGAACCACTTCCGATCATTGTGTATTTGTGAAATACTTTGCTGAAAATAATTTCATTATTCTCTTGCTTTACGTGGATGATATGTTGATTGTTGGCCGAGATACTAGTAGAATTGATAAGTTGAAAAAGGAGTTGAGCAAGTCCTTTGCAATGAAGGACTTAGGACCGGCAAAACAGATTCTTGGGATGAAAATCTCAAGAGATCGAGGGAGTAGAAAAATCTGGTTGTTCCAAGAAAATTATATTGGGATGAAAATCTCAAGAGATCGAGGGAGTAGAAAAATCTGGTTGTTCCAAGAAAATTATATTGAAAGAGTTCTCGAACGGTTCAAGATGAGCAAGGCAAAAATTTTGAGCACTCCACTTGCGGGTCATTTCAAGTTAAGTTCCAAGCATTGTCCTACAAGTGAGAATGAGAAGGAAGCAATGAAGAATGTGCCTTATGCATCCGCGTTTGGCAGCTTGATGTACGACATGGTTTGCACAAGGCCGGATATAGCTCACGCCGTTGGAGTTGTAAGTCGATTTCTTTCCAATCCTGGAAAAGAACATTGGGCAGCCGTTAAATGGATTCTTAGGTATCTAAGAGGTACTTCTAGAGTGTGTCTATGCTTTGGAAATGGCAAGGCCATACTTGATGGTTATACCGATGCTAATATGGCGGGTGATGTAGACTCTAGGAAGTCAACCTCCGGATACATGATAACCTTTGCCGGGGCAGCAGTCTCATGGCAATCGAGACTTCAAAAATGTGTTGCTTTATCGACCACGGAAGCCGAATATATCGCTGCAATAGAAGCTTGCAAGGAGGTGTTGTGGATGAAGAAATTTCTCCAAGAATTGGGCTTAAAGCAAGAAAGGTATGTACTTTATTGTGATAGTCAAAGTGCGATTCATCTTTGTAAGAATCCTACTTTCCACTCTAGATCAAAGCACATAGATGTGCGATATCACTGGATTCGTGATGTGCTGGATTCAAAATTGTTGGAGCTTGATAAGGTGCATACGGATGACAATGGGTCCGACATGATGACTAAATCCTTGCCAAGTGAGAAGTTCATTTTCTGTCGAAAGGAAGCCAGTTTGGTTGAACCCTCCACATGAGCTGGAGGGGGAGAATTGTTGGGTTTGGTCCAGCCCATGTGGTGGCCAAAACCCATTATTTGTTGGCCCAAAAGTAAAGTCAGAAAAAAACTAAGTTTCTGGATTTTTTTGAGGAATGCCAAAAGCCTGTCTCTTCACATTTCAAGTGGGAAGTGTACTAGAACATTCAAGAGAGAATTACTGGTGTATTTATTTGAGGAGGGTAGTTCCCAAGTGAATGTATCAGAGTGAGAAAAAGGAGCAGAAAAACATAGCAAGAAAACAGAGATAGAAGTGAAGTTCTTCATCCTTGTGAGTTCCAATCGGAAGGGTAGTTCATCTCCGATTGAGTTGTGATTTTGGGAAAGCTTTCTTGGTCTGAAGCTGTCCAAAATCTGCAGATTTCTTGGTGTAGAAATCTTGTAGCTGCTGGTTCCTTTTTGGTACAATCTCTCTAATCTTCCTTTGTTAATTGATCTAGTCTGTTATCCACCTTTTGGTGAGTATAGTTGTTGATTGGTGATCCAAGAACAAGTTTTCTTGAGGTGTTTGTAATCCTCTAGCTTGCCTAGAGAAGAATCTGTAAACCCATCAGACTAGTGGAGTTGTTTACTTGGACTACGGTCCCGTGGTTTTTCCCGATTTGGGTTTTCCACGTTAAAAATCGTTGTGTTGGTTTTGGTTTATTTTTTGTTCGTATTCTGCTACTTGGTTTTGTAATAACCCAAAAATTTACGAGAATTATTTGATAAATTGTTAAATTTTCACTTAGGCTTTTAGAGGGCCTAATATTATATTGAATTCCTAGAATTATATTATGTGGGTTAAATTATTTAGATGAGTTGAATTTTGGTATTGGGCTTAGGTTTAGTAGAACCGTTTTATAAATACTCATTTTAAATAATTGTTTTAGTAATTAAATTGTTTCTTTAAATTAAATTATTTGGACTACCTTTTTAATAAAATAATTGAAAGTAATGGGCTTGTTTAATTTGGTTAAGTAATCTTGTGGGCTTAAAAAATTTAATTAGATTAGGATTAGAAAAATTCACCTAAATATATATATATATATATTCTTTTTTAATACTTAGGGTTAGTTTTATTTTTACAAACCAAGGAAATAGAGAGAGGAGAGGCGGCACAGTAATTGCCGTGAAGAGAGAGGAAAGGCTGGGAAAGATTCTTTGTTTATCTAGAGATTCCGTGAGACAGAGAAGAAGGTTGTGACTTGGAGAAGAAAAAGGAAGAAGAAAGCTTAGCAAACCAAAACCAAGGTAAGAATTCTTTCGTCCCATAATTATTGTTCTTAAATTTAAAGCCTAAAAATCCCTAGAAACTCTTGAGATTAGATTGGGGTTTTTATTATGAATATTGTTGATTAATTAAGAATTTATTTAAGGACATTAAATTTATCGAATTATTGATTAATTGAAAACCTAATATTGATTAAGATTGGAAAGCATGTTAAGTAAATTAGGTTGGACCTAATATGCATGCTAGGGTTTATGATGATTGAAATTAGGGTTAGTGTGTGTTGTGTTAATATTTTGATGTTAAAACTTGTTTACAAAATTGTTTTGGGTAAATATTTGGTATCAAAAAGGTTTTCATTTTGAATAAAACTGTTTTTGGTTAGAAATCTAACCAAGATTAAAAGCTGAAAATCAGTTTTCCAAAACCCTAGTGACCAAACTGTAAATCTGGGAATTAGGGACTGTTCTGTAATTTTTGAAAGTCAAGGGACTGTTCTGTAATTTTTGAAAGCAAGGGACTGTTCTGTAATTTTTGAAAGTCAATGGACTATTCTGTAATTTTTGAAAGTCAAGGGACTGTTTGGTAATTTTTGAAAATTAAGGGGCTATTTTGTAAAATCTGAAAATTGAGGGGCTGTTTTGCAAAATTCTGAAAACTAAAGGGACTTTTCTAGAAATAAGAAAATTTAAAGGGACCTTTTTTAGAGTAATGAAAAGTCAAAAGACCTTTAGGAAATTATTTAAAAAAGGGGAATAAAAATGTTAGAAACCTAAGGGTAGTTGGGTAAACCATAGAGGTGTTTTGGTATTTATGTGAAGAATATTTTGGGAAACTCTAGAAGTGGAAAGCAACTTGAGACGGAGTTAAATAATGAAATTAACTCATAAGTTCGTGAAGTAAAATAAAGTTAAGTTGGGACGGATTATTAAGTAGTTAATCCGTACTTAACGGATATTATTTATTTGTGTAGATACGATCGGAGTTAGCAATTGTTCGAGTGCAAACAATCGAGGTAAGGGATTATACATCTTTAAGTTAATTGATTTCCGCTCCGTTTTATTGTTTAGGTTTCCGCATATTTATTGGCGATGTACGTTCCTTTGATACGTAAAAGCTGACCTCGCGTCAGTATTTGTTTTGACTCCCTCGTTTACCGTTATTTGCTAATCTTTTATTATTCGTTTGCTAAATCGTTCTTTTGTTTTCCTAAGGGTTAATTACAATTTAGGGCCTGAAGTCTTGTATGAGGTCCCCAAATGGGGCCTGACTTTTTTTTTTTAGCGATTTAGGGCCTGACATTACATTTTTTGATCAAATCAGGGCTTTTTGACGGATTTTGTTAGAAAAATTAGTTAAGTGACGAATTTTGGACTAAATTGAAATGCAAATTAGTTATTAAGGACTGTAATGTAAATTTTTAAAAATTGATGACCGTTACAAAATATTTTTTAAAAATAATATTTTTTGAAAATATAATATATTGTGAAAAGCTGTAATTTTTTTTATAATTTTTAAAATATGTTAAACTAAATGTTATAAATATAAAAAAAATTGTATTTTTAAAGAAAATAGTATTTTTTTTAAAAAAAAATTAATTAATTATTAACGTAAATCTTGTAATATTTTTTTTTTTTAAATAAATACCTTGTCCACCTCAAAAACTAGGCCCCACTATGGTGTCCCACCGTCTCCGTTCAATCCACCCCCAAAACCAAATATTCTCTCCAATTTAGAGTAAACAAATTAATTAATTGTGAAAATTTTATTTAAAAAAATTGTAAAATACCGTTTTTTACTAATTGTAAAAATTTTGGGGCCATGGTGCGCGGAGGCGGTGGTGGAGAGGAGTGGTGGGTTGGATGCGGTGGTGTTTATGAGTACTGGGGAGGTGGAGGGAAAATTTTATTTCAAAAATTGTAAAATACCCTTTTTTACTAATTTTTAAAAATAAATTGTTTATGATTTATGTATTTTTAAAGACAATTTTATTTTTTTGAAATAAAAAACTAAAATATTTTTTTAAAATAAATTAATTTTAAATTTTTAAAAAATTAAAGGTTTTCTTATTTTTAAAATTATTTTTTAAAAATATTATTTTCCAATATGCGAACATTAAAATTTTCTTATGTCAAAATCCCCCTGGGTAGGTTTTCTTATTTTTTAAAACATTAGTTAAGTGACGAATTACGAACATTAATTATTTGTATAACTAAACATTAGTTAGGTCAACTTGACCTAACTCTATTGTCAACTTACTTCTTTTGTTTAAAACACTAGTACTCCCTACCCGTGCCAATGGCACGGTGACAATATGAAAGGGGAAAGAACATCCTACAATTTAAAATTTCTTCATCGCGTTACCCCCCACCAGCACTCACTTTCTTCTTTCCTGCCCCCCCCCCTCCTATCCCCCACCCCACTCATTTTCCTCTTTTTCCCAATTTTCAACCCAACACAATACCATTTTTTAGGTAACCCTGCCTACCCAAATACTACTAAACAATAAAAAAAAGGGCGAATGATATTTTGGGTCCCAAAGTTTAGGGGGTGTTCCTAAGATAGGCCCCATTATATCGTTAATTACAATATAGGATCCAAAATTCATATTCTGATAATATTTTAGGGTTTTTAACCAATTTTGTTAGAAAATCCCGCTAAATATGAATAGTCAAACTCAAACCTCATTATACCTCTATAAAAAAAAAACAATTACAGATTGTATGGGACGGAGGAAAAGATTTAAAAACTTGGTCAATTACTCCAAAAATGGTGCTAAACAAATAACTTCCTATTCATATCTAACGAAGTACAAACCAAATAACAATTGAGAAGTGAACAATCCAGGGAAAAGATTCTGCATAAACAAAAATAACATTCATAGAATAATATAAATCAAAATCAGAAGAAGAAGAAGAAGAAAATGCACTTCCACTTACATCTAGATTCTTCTGGATGAACCTTGGCCGTTTCTTTCGACAGTTAATTAATTACAACTTCAACCAGTTGATGAGAAGCATTCAACTGTACTGTAATTACTTCCACCGCACTCCATAGACTAAACTGAAATTGCTGTATATGAAACTGAATTATTTACGGCATCAATTAACATCAAAAAACTGATTTTCTCTGAATTGTCAAATCTGGCAATGAACCCTTGAAGATAATCACTAATCGAAATAGTATTAGGATTTAAGAAAAACAATAATCTGAACTCTGCCGGTAAAATGAAGCCAGTTTCATCCATAACCTTAAGGGAAACACACACACACAAAACACAAAATATGCTAAATGCTTCTTGGCCATGGTTCCAATGTCTTCCAAAAAATGTCGAAGTCAATTAATAAAAATAACTTAAAAATTCAAGATAAAAATTCAAACTTTGAAGAATTCCAACACAAAAAACATGACATTTTCAAAAAAAAAAAAAGGTCTGAAATAAGAAGGCAATGGAGAATTAATTACCTGCCTCCGTCTCGTAATAAATGTCACACTTTTCTTTTTAAAGTGTCTCAAAATAAATGTTGCGTTTATAATAAGAAAATAATCTTAATGCAATTTTTCTATTGTGCAAGCAATGTCCAAGTAAAACACATTTCTTAGAGTCTTTGACAATACAAATGCGACATTTATTTGGGGACATAGGAAGTAAATAGTAATTGGTTGAAAAAACTCAAATCCTAAAGTTGAGTCCAGATGTGGACATTCTTAAGCCATGAACTCATTTCTGGAAATGCAACATAAAAGTAAATAAGTGATATGGTAATAAAGAAGCTATTTTACCTTCTCCATTGTCATCTGCAGACATCACAATGAAGATGTATTTGAAAAGGGCGATAAGCGTAATTGTCCAAAAGATGAACGACAACACCCCATATATCTCTTCGTCATTCTCGTGAAGGTTTAATTTATCAGAGAATGTGGTCTTGTAAACATAGAGAGGAGAGGTACCGAGATCACCTAGACTACTCCAAGACTTTGGTATGCCAAACTGAGCACCGAGTACATGATGCCTTTCAAGTTCTACTTCAAGAAAATCATATTATTTAGCACTTAATAAATTAATTAAGACAGTAGCTGTGATGGGTTTCCTTAAGTAAAATAAAAAAATAATCTGAACCACATTATTAAAGAAAAAAATGAGAATTGAGATGATTAAGTATAGAATAAAAGAAAAAGGCAGTCCATGGATTTTTATGTTTCCAAACAGAGTCTAAGATAAATGAAACAAAGGAAATAGAAAATGGTGAAACTGTACTATAATTACTTCCACCAGACCCAGAGACTAAACTGAAATTGCTGTATATGAAACTAAATTATTTACGACACCAATTAACATCAAAAAACTGATTTTCTCTGAATTGTCAAATCTGGCAATAAACCCTTGAAGATAATCACTAATCCAAATAGTATTAGGGTTTAAGAAAAACAATAATCTGAACTCTGTAATGGTTCCAATATCTTCCACAAAATGACACAATTAATAAAAATTACTTAAAAATTCAAGATAAATATTCAAACTTTGAAGAATTCCAACACAAAAAACATGACATTTTCAAAAAAAAAAATAAAAAAAAAAATAGGGTCTGAAATAAGAAGGCAATGGAGAAGTAATTACCTGCCGCTCCTCGGTCTCAAATTCCACGCTTTCGTCGCGCCTTCGTTGCCTTCTCCCTCAGAGATCGCTTCCTTCTCAATCTTCGGATTTGATGTCAACAGAGGTTTATTTACGGGATCGCAACCGTTCTCCGAGGAATCGGTGTCCGATTGCCGGTGAGGCGGATGAGCAGATGAAAGGCGGCATTGGGGGCTTTCGGTGGTGATAGCGGAGGTGAAGATGTTCCGTTGGCCCCATTTCAGTGAAGGAAGGGAGAAGTTGTGAAGTGGCTGCTGAGATTTCATCGGCGTTGTAGCCATTTTTAAGATGGGAGAGAAGCTCCTCCGATGCCGGTGGCGGAGTGAGGTTTTCTTAAGGGAGAGAGGCCATGGGATAACACAGGGGTTGAGGGAGACGTGGGTAATGGGGAGTTATAAAACGGTAGAAGGGGAGAAGGATTGTCAGCCCTTGGATCAACTTTTCAACTTTGAATCCTAGCCACTATTTATATAGGGATAAGAGGCGGTTAAACCCTTCCTCTATTGTATTATAGATTAAAGGTATTTTAATACCAATATACGAACATTAATTATTTTTTAACATAAAAAAAATATTACAAGATTTACGTGAATAATTAATTAATTTTTTTTAAGAAAATACTATTTTCTTTATAAATACAATTTTTTTTATATTTATAACATTTATTTTAACATATTTTAAAAATTATAAAAAAAATTACAGCTTTTCACAATATATTATATTTTCAAAAAATATTATTTTTAAAAAATATTTTGTAACGGTCATCAATTTTAAAAAATTTACATTACAATCCTTAATAACTAATTTGCATTTCAATTTAGTCCAAAATTCGTCACTTAACTAACTTTTCTAACAAAATCCGTTAAAAAGCCCTGATTTGATCAAAAAATATAAAGTCAGGCCCTAAATCGCTAAAAAAAGAGAGTCAGGCCCCTCTTGGGGACTTCATATGAAAAGTCAGGCCCTAATTTGTAATTAACCCTTTTCCTAAATACAGAATTTTATTGTTATTGTGAAAGTTCGTATTCTGTATAAAAAATGAGTTTTTATATGATATGATTTTTGTTCCATTAATGATCACTAAGTTAGACAACCTGCTTCGGCGGTGTATATTTGATATTTTGGCCTTCGGGCAAACTTAGTTCACCGCTTCAATGTAGTAGTGGTGGAGTGTTCCGGATACACTTTTTAGGACTCTGCGGAGTCAACCTTTGTGCTCCTTGTGGGCTTTTGTTCCCTTTATGGGATTTTGGTTTGATAAGGTCAGTGGACCACTTATGTGATAATGATGTCTGTGAATGATTTGATTATCTACAGCTGGTATGGGACAGTTGTAGATAACTAGATCATTCGAGTCAACTTTGTTCAGCTTATCAGTCCTAAAAATCTGTGAGTGGTTTAGTTAGTTAAAGCTGGTATGGGACAGTTTTAATTAAGTAAATCATTCGAGTCAATTTGAATCGATTTCGTCATCATTTGAAACTCCAAAATATTTGTCAACTCAGTTTGTGAAATCGTGGAGATTTTGAAAGACATGTGATTTGAGAATTTGTTAAAAAATGATTTCGAATTTGTACTTCGTTGTGTCTTCGATTGTTATTTGAAATTTGTATCGTTTGATATTCCTTCAGGTCAACTCCTCCTTAGTAACCGGAGGGGTTGTATATGAACTTACCGGGCATTGTTCGCTCACCCTTTCATACTCTTTTTCTTCCAGATTTCATATAGGAAGAATGTGAAACGGTTCGGGAGCACTTCATAAGGAGTTCAAGGATCGGTTTAGTTTATTTTTACTTTAGACTCTTTAGTAAGTTTTTCAGTTATTTAAGAGTTTGTAAGACTTTAAGAGTTTTGTTGAGATAGTGGATTGTACTAGCCGTTGAGATTGTTACCGTTATCCGCATTTAAGTTATATTCAAATTGTGGTTAGTTTTTAAATTATAGTTTTAGTAGCCGTTGGAGTTTATTTTATTATCAATTAAGTATTATTATTGTTGTGGAAATTTGGGGTCGTTACAGGTTTTGTCTCCATTTTGCAGATATTTGTGCATTATCAGCTTGTATATTATTGCTCTGTTTCCCAACAGTGGTATCAGAGCCTGGTTGTTAGGGGCTGCTTGGGTGAATGAATATGGAGGAATCGAACGGAACAATGATCAAGCTGACTTCATCAAACTACTCTATTTGGAAGCCAAGAATGGAGGATATATTATACTGCAAAGATTTATATGCACCCATTGAAAGTGGTAGCGAAAAGCCGGAAGACAAGACCGATAAGGAGTGGGAGATATTGCATAGAAAGGCTGTGGCAAACATTCGACAGTGGGTTGATCAAAGTATCTTTCATCATGTTGCGAAGGATACTAAGGCAGATGAGTTGTGGCAGAAATTAGAGTCCATGTATGAGAGACAATCGGCTCAGAATAAGGCTTCACTTATAATGCCTCCGTCCCAAATTGAATGACCTTTTGAAAATTTATACTTTGTCCACATTTTTTTTCATAGTTCATTATAAGTTTGCAAAACTAAAATTTTAAAAGTGAATAGCAAGAATGTTTATAAATTATTTTTTTTTATTAAAATCAGTCTTTTCAAAATGACCCTTAAAGTCAAAGTGGGACAAATTTCTGGGACGGAGGGAGTATGTAAGAATACCGCTAAGTTTCTCCCTGAAAGGTCATCATCTATGGTTGTAAGTATCCAAGATGATGAAGCCTGTGCAATGAGCATTTTCATATTAAGCCTGCAAATGCCCAAGCTGGTGCTGTAACTCCACTGATATAGAGTAAATCGTCAGAACAAGAAATAAGGGTAATAAGCTCATGAATTTGTTAGTGACGATGAATTGCAGATTTAAGCTCTTTATACACCTTTTTTACAGCACAGAATGCTAGAAACTGCAGCATCAATTTTTAACAGATGCATATAATCAAGATTGTACAATGTTATTGGGATCACACTCATACGTTCTGCAAGTCACCACATCATTACAGGAAGTTCCATTTGTGAATGTTACTCAAGCCACCATAAACAAATATATTGTTTGTGCTCATTAATTTGTGATTTCAGTCAAGATCAAGATTGTGCAATGTTCGTGGGACTGATAGCATTAAATACTAGTCAAAAAAGAAAAAAAAAATAAAAAATCCTCCGAACTACTAATGCCATCTGACAGTAACTTTAAATATGGAAAGCACTATATAACTGCATATACAGAGTAGTAGATTTCTGATAACCCAAAAGGTGTAACAGGAACCCAAGAATAACAAAAGTATCGATTGCTCCGTCACCTTTACCTAAAAAATAATCAGCACAAAACATCAAACGAACTAGCATCAAAATCGGACTGATGTGCACGTCGAACATAAGCCACCACCACAGAGATATCATCGTACTTTCCACCAACAAATCGATAACCAGCCTGTTGTGCAGCTCTTTCAAACGGACTGAAATAAGTCTTATCCTCTGCTCTCTGCAAAGCATAGTGCGCAATAAGCCATGCCAAAAGCTCGGGCAGTTCCGGCATATCAGGATCCTTCATCCCCAATTTCACCACATACTCAAGCTCATAACCGTAAACGTTATCAAACAATCCATCAGTACCCAGAACAACAATATCTCCAGCCACCACCGGAAACACAAGCTCCATGGCTGAATTAGGAGGATAAGGGCTATTGTTCCCCAATTGGTAGGGACAATTGAATCCATCTTGTTGTACAGGGGATTTATACACAATTTTATCATCTCTAATCACAACGAATCCACTATCTCCAATATTCGCAGCGTGCAGGTAACTGTGAGAGCATGTATTTTTTAGGGTTACTATGCAAGCAGTTGAAGAACCTTTAGCTTCGGTATTCAAAAAAGCTTCATTAAGAACTAGCATCGGATCAACATATTCCCCCTCTTTGTAATTGTTTCCAATGGAGAATACAGCATTGGACATCAATTCTCGGGCGTACTCACCAGCGTCAATTCCCTTCCGTGCCCAACCGCCGACGCCATCAGCAACACCAATCGTTTGGTATTGTTGGCAGATGAAGAGGGCATCTTCACCGAGAGGCTTCAATTCGTTATTCTTGGGTATATAGAAGTCTCCGGCAAATAATTTGAGTTTGTTTTTGGGATCAATAGGGTGAGTGTCAGGTAGGGGTTTAAACTCCTTCACTAATCGCCGTCTCTTTACCCAAGTCATCTTCGAAACTGATTATAGCTCGAAAAGAAGAATAGGGAGAAGCAGAAACTAGGGTTTGGAATTTGGAGAGAAAGAGAGAAGAGAGGAAGTCGTGATTTGAAGAGAGAGAGAGAGAGAGAAGAGGGTAGGCCAAACTTGGAGCGAAAGGAATAGAAATTGGGAATTCCTTGTTACCGTTATATAGTCAAGTCAATTCAACTTTGACTATAAAATATCTTAAACAATTAGATTTAGTATCCACCAAAAATGTTTCTTCGGTTTGAAAAAACATACTCCCTCCGTCTCTTAATAACTTTACTTTTTGCCAAAACGAGTGTTCCGTTTAAAGCTTCATCTTTCCTAAAATGGTAAAGAATTTTTACTATTCCACTCACTCATTCTCTCTCCTATTTTACTATTACACTCACAACATTTTTCAAATTTACTATTTCCTCCACTCATTCTCTCTCCTATTTTACTATTACACTCACAACATTTTCTCCACTCACCAATTTTCTTAATTTGCATGCCCACCCCAAAAGGGTGAAGCAATTACTGGGACGGAGGGAGTATTTACTAAGAAAAATGTCAGCAAATTCAAATTATATTAAACAATTCTAAAACTTATATAAATCAAGGCAAATCTTGTAGTGAAAGGAGTCGCTGAGAAACAGGGGGAATCCAATACTCCCTTCGTCCCATTTGAAAATGTACAAAATAGGTTTTGCATGAGAATTAAGAAAAATATATAGTGAAGTAAGTATTGTGATGGATGTGTTTTTACACACCCATTTTACATGTTTACGAACCTATTTTAGGCTCAAAATCCCGGGTTTTATGTTGTTTTAATATGGTTGTTGAGTGTTTATGAGTACAGGGGAAAAGGATGAGTAAGTGTTGATTTTTGTCAAGAAAATGGCATGGGAAACCAAGTTGGAGCGGAGCAGAGCAAGAAATTGTGGAACAGGCACCAGAGCGGCCGCGCTCTACCTAAGAGCGGCCGCGCTCCATTGAAGATTTTGAAGAACAATTCTCGGCCAACCAGCGCGGGCGCGCTCAACCCAGAGCGGCCGCGCTCAAGTGACGTCATTTTGAAGACCAATGTTGCTGTCATCCAGCGCGAGCGCGCTCAACCCAGAGCGGCCGCGCTTGTCCCGTTTTCAGTATCAGTTTTCAGCAACTAATTAAGGGCAGTCTTGACTTTTCACATATTTTTCCCATGTATTTTGCCCTAGAGTATATATACTTCAGCAGCAGTTTTAAAAACAATTTTGAATATTAGTTTTTGTTCTAGTTTTTGAAGTTTCGTAGAGAATTATTGTTCATCAATTCCGGATCTCGCAGGTTTTGATGTTCTTTTATTTTATGATTATTATGAGTTTTATTATGTCTTTGAGTAGCTAAGTTATTTAGATTCGCGGATTGGTTGTAGCAATTACTGGATCTTTATGTTATTGATTTAATTCTTCCCAATTGATCTCTTTCTAGTTCTTCATAATATTAATCTTTAACAGTTTTGAGGTTGCAATTTCATGTTAAGATGATTTTGGCCTTTTAATTATTTGGGTATTGATTCCGCCATTAATTTGGGGATTGATACAATTGAACACTGTTTTGAAGATTAGACCTAATTGAGGCCATAATAGAAATCAAAAGGGTTTAGATTCAATATTCGAATGTGTTGATTAATTATTTGATTGTTGTGTGGCCGTAACAGAAAACGCAGCTTGATAATAATTAAAAGGGTTGCAATCCGGGCACCACACCGTCCCAATCCTTACTTTTGTGAATGAATCCTAGATTTGAGATTAATGTTTTTTAGCAATAAAAATAGCATAGGGCGAAAGTAATTGTGAATCCAATCCGTGAATCTCCGTTGGTTATTTGAGTTAATTCGTTACATTTAAATTGCTTTCTTAGTTTTAATTGTTTACTTCTGTTTTAGAATTAGATTATTATTTCAAATCCAAAAATCTGTGGTTACTTTATTCATTGCTTTAACTGCTCTTGTTTACCAACGAGTCTCTGTGGTTCGACCCCTGCTCGTGCATACTGCTACACCGGTAGTGAGTACACTTGCTCGGTTTTTATTACTAGAGGAATTTTTCTCCATCAAGTTTTTGGCGCCGTTGCCGGGGACTTGTTGCAAGTAAACAAGTAAGTTAAGTAGTGAATGCAAGGTCGTCGTTCTTTGAAACCTACATTGGTTCCATTGGACGATAACATCAATAGACTTGAGGAAACATTTGAGGGCGATCCCCTCTTTAATCCTCTCTTTTCAGATTCGGACATCGAGTCTGAACCCTCCACCACCGAGGTAGAGGAAGAAAAAGTCGAGATGGCAGAACCACCGGCTCAAACAATGAATGATTACCTGAGACCTAGGGTAGACACTTCTACCTCATGCATAGTCTTTGTCGAAGCAAACAAAGAATTTAGAGGTCAAAGGTCAATATTTTGCTATGTTACCTAGTTTTCAGGGGCTACCAGGTGAGGATGCCTTGACTTTCTTGAAAGAATACATTATGACGGTAGCCCAGTTTTTATTAAGAGAGGGAGTGACTGAAGTTCAGATTAGACTTAAGTGCTTCCCTTACACTTTAAAAGGGGCAGCAAAAACTTGGTTAATGATGCTTCCATCCCAAAGCATCGGCACGTGGCGAGATGCAAGATATTTTTCTCAGGAGGTATTACCCACATCATCTGCAGTCAACTTTTAGACAGAAATTGATGACTTTTACACAAGATGTGGGAGAACCTCTCCATGAAGCTTGGGAGAGATTTAATATGATGCTCATTCAATGCCCTCAGCATAATTTTTCTTTACCCTCTTTGAATCGAAGCTTTCTATGATGGCTTGAATGATTCCACTCGATCTGTGGTGGACAATGCGGCGGGAGGCTCTATAGGAGTCAAGACCCCTGAGGAGACTAAGGCCTTATTTGAAATGTTGAGTGCTAATTCTCAACAAAAGAGTTCTAGGGGGAAAACAAGGGGGTATTGGATTTGGATCAAGCACGATAATTTATCCAAGCAAATTGTTGTTTTAAATAGTAAGTTTGACAAGTTGATTGCTCAAGGCACCTCTTCTAGTGCCAATGTGTTAAATGATTTATGTGCTTACCGTGGTTTAAATTCTCATGCTACTAATATGTGTCCAAGTGGTGTGCGGTTTGGTTGTGATCCTGAGCAGGTAAATGCTATGTATGGACATCCCCCAAGGCATCTACGTAACATGCCCTATGGCAACACTTATAATCCGGTGGAGGAATCATCCTAATTTCTCGTGGGGAGGTGATCGGAATCCACAAAATAAACCTCTCCATCCTCCACCTCCACAAGGGCCATTTGAAAGAAGGAAGGAGCCTTGGGAGGAAGCGGTAGAGCGAGATGAGAGCCGAACAACAACGGGCGACAAAGAATCATGACGCCTGCTATGAAAAATTGGAGACCCAAATAGGGCAAATGGTCAAGCTGTTCAAGCAATGCAGGGGCACAAGTCAGGGACCTTCCCGAGTCAAGGTCACCAAGCAAAAGCCATTACCACACTCCGGAATGGTAAACAGGTAGGTAGCGAGGTAATTTATTCTTCATCTTCTATTCCCCCTCCTGTTGTTGAAATTGTTAATGAGGAAGAAGGTACTAATGAATTGGGGGAAAAATCTAAAGTTGACTCTCCAGCCCCCAATCCATATGTACCGGCTGTACCGTTTCCTGGAAGATTTATGAGAAATAAAATGGATCAACAAATGTCGGAGTTGATGGACATGTTCTCTAAAGTGAACATCAATCTCCCTTTGTTGAATGTGATAAAAAATATTCCGGCTTATGCTAAGTTTTTCAAAGAAATTAATTCCAAGAAACCAAAGTATGGCAAGGATGAGAAAGCTTTTCTTGGAGAGAATGCTAGTGCAGTGGCACAACACCTCCTCCCACCCAAACAAAAGGACCCCGGAAGTTTTATAATTTCTATCAATATGGGGAACTCGAGTAAGGTGAAGGCGATGTTGGACCTAGGCGCTAGTATTAATTTGTTACCCCATTATATGTATCTTGATATGGGTTTGCCTGAATTGAAACCTACATCCATGGCTCTCCAACTAGCGGATCGATCTATTAAAAGACCGTTGGGAATTGTGGAAGATGTTTTGGTTCAGGTGGACTCATTGATCATACCTATGGATTTTGTTGTGCTTGAGATGCCTAATAGTGAGTGTAGTCGTCGTGATTCCCCAATTTTACTTGGGCGTCCATTCATGGCGACAACAAACACTATTATTAATGTTGGCAATGGAACTCTTTCCATGACTGTGGCCAACGAAACTATTGAAATTTCTGTGCATGATATTATGAAAAATCCAATGGACAATGGGAATTCTTGTAATTTTGTGGAGATAGTAGATGATTGTGTGCATGAATATTTGTGGCATGATAGAGCATGTGATGAACTTGAGATGTTGTTGAATGGCAGTGGGAAAACTAGGGATAATGCGGGTTCCGAAGTAATGGCCATTGAAAATAAGGCCGAGGAACATTATTCTGTTAATGGCCCGTCTCACTCCCTAGGCTACTTCAATGAGAAGTATGCGCCATCAGTTGTGGTTCCACCGGTTCTTGAGTTAAAACCCCTCCCCTCTAATTTAAAATATGCTTTTCTAGGGGAGGGCGAGACTTTACCTGTGATAGTTGCCTCAGACTTGACCTTAGAACAAGAGGCCAAATTAATTGCTGTGCTTTGTGAGCACAAATCGGCCATAGGGTGGACTTTGGCGGATATTAAAGGTATTAGCCCCTCAATGTGTATGCATAAAATTAATCTTGTAGAGGGGGCTAAACCTTCGAGGGAGAGACAAAGGAGATTGAATCCTCACATGGAGGAAGCAGTGAGGAAAGAGGTCCTGAAATTATTAGATGCGGGAATTATATTCCCAATTGCGGACAGTGAGTGGGTGAGCCCGGTTCAAGTGGTTCCTAAGAGGTCGGGCATTACTGTTGTGAAAAATGATAAAAATGAGGATGTGCCCACTAGAGAGGTGACCGGGTATAGGATGTGTATAGATTTGAGAAAGCTGAATGCCGCCACCAAAAAGGATCACTTTCCTTTGCCTTTCATTGACCAAATCCTAGAGAGGTTGGCGGGTCATGCTTATTACTGCTTTCTTGATGGGTTCTCGGGATATAATCAAATCACAATTGCACCCGAGGACCAATCAAAGACCACTTTCACATGTCCCTTTGGTACTTTTGCCTATAGGAGGATGCCCTTTGGGCTTTGCAATGCACCCGCTACTTTTCAAAGGTGCATGACCTCCATCTTCTCGGACATGATAGAGAAGTGTGTAGAAGTGTTTATGGATGATTTTTCTGTGGTTGGAGATAGTTTTGAGGGGTGTCTTGATAATTTGACTATGGTCTTGAGGAGATGTTGCGAGACCAATTTGACACTTAGTTGGGAGAAGTGTCACTTTCTTGTTAGGCAGGGGATTGTCTTGGGCCACATAGTGTCTAGTAGGGGGATTGAGGTCGATAAAGCTAAGATAGATGTGATTTCTAAGCTACCTCCCCCGGTCTCAGTTAAGGGTGTTCGAAGTTTCTTAGGCCATGCTGCTTTAAAATATTTGTTGAATAAAAAGGATGCAAAACCTAGACTGCTTAGGTGGATGCTTTTGTTGCAAGAATTTGATTTGGAAATAAGGGACAAAAAGGGGTCCGAGAATGTAGTGGCGGATCACTTATCAAGGCTTGAGGATTTCTCGTTTCAGAATAGCAATGAAGGAGTGATTCCGGTGAATGAAAATTTCCCGAATGAACAACAACTACTTGCTCTACATGTTCAAGAGCCTTGGTATGCGGATCTTGTTAATTATCTTGCATGTGACATGATTCCTCCTCACTTTACTTATGATCAAAAGAGAAAATTTAAATCTGATGTGAGGAACTACATTTGGGATGACCCTTACTTGTGGAAAATTTGTCCGGATAAGATGGTGAGGAGGTGTGTTCCGGAATATGAACAATTGAGTGTCTTGCGCTTTTGTAATGATTTACAATGTGGTGGGCA
Organism: Adenophora triphylla var. japonica; assembly: GCA_022495995.1. Lineage (NCBI taxonomy): Eukaryota > Viridiplantae > Streptophyta > Magnoliopsida > Asterales > Campanulaceae > Adenophora > Adenophora triphylla. The sequence goes on from JAFEMH010000075.1 coordinate 813,928, forward strand.
TTTCAGTGGTCAAAAGACTGCTAGGAAAATCCTTCAAAGTGGCTTATATTGGCCCACCATATTTAAAGATGCGCAAGATTTTTGCAAAAAATGTGATAAATGCCAAAGAACGGGAGGGATAGGTAAGCGTGATGAGATGCCCCAAAATTATAATTTAGTTGTTGACATATTTGATGTGTGGGGCATTGATTTCATGGGCCCTTTCCCCTCGTCCCATGGTTTTGTGTATATATTGGTTGTTGTTGACTATGTATCTAAATGGGTGGAAGCTATTGCCACCCGGACTAATGATGCTAACGTTGTTTCAAAGTTTGTGTGTGAGAATATTTTTTGCAGGTACGGGGTGCCTCGTGCAATCATTAGTGATCAAGGAACTCACTTCACAAACAGGCTTTTCAACCAAGTCCCGAAGAAATATGGAGTTGTTCACAAGCTAGCCACACCCTACCATCCCCAAACATCGGGGCAAGTGGAAGTGAGCAACCGCCAAATCAAGGGGGTCCTAGAAAAGACAGCTCGCCAAATGTAAAAGATTGGGCTTTGAAGCTCAATGATGCATTATGGGCATATCGGATCGTTTACAAAACGCCCATCGGGATGAGTCCGCATGCACTGTGTATGGCAAAGAGTGTCATCTGCCGGTTGAGATGGAACACAAAGCATATTGGGCTGTGAAGGAACTAAACAGGGATTTGACAAAGGCAAAGAGAAACGAATGCTTGATTTGGATGAGATTGAGGAGTTGAGGCAAGACGGCTACCAAAGTGCCAAGTTTGTATAAAGAAAGAACCAAGAGATACCATGATCGGCACTTAAAGCCGAAATTCTTAATGCGGGTAAGAAGGTCTTATTGTTCAATTCTCGATTGAGACTTTTTCCCGGTAAATTGTGCTCCAAATGGTCGTGCCCTTATGAGTTGGTGAAAGTATTTCCACATGGAGCGGTCGAGCTCAAAGATTTGAAAAACGGAAGTACTTTCAAGGTGAATGGGCACCGAGTCAAGCCCTATTACGAAGGGGTGTCTATCTTGGAGGAAATTGATGTGGTGGTGTTGGTGGATGCAGCGGAAATCAACGGATAAATCATTAGCATCATGTCGAGCCAAAGACTTAAAACAAAGGCGCTTGTTGGGAGGCAACCCAACCTTAGGTAACTTTTACTGCTTTCTGTCTTTATATTCAGTTTATCACTACTCGTTAGCTTTGAATTCGCGTTGGAAATTGTTTATGCAATGAGGACATCGCAAACTCTTAGTTTGTGGGTGGGGGTATTCATAAAAAAAAAAAAAAAAAAAAAGACTGTTATTTACCGTTTTTGAGTCGTAGTATAGAACGTGTCGAACTACGGTGACCTGAGCCTATTAATGTGGGTAGTCCGTTCACATTAATGGGGACGTAGGCAGCAAAAGTGCGGTCAAATGTTTGACATATTTTTGTCGAACAAAAGTTTTGTGTCACCCGTTATGGGTCTCTCCGAGTTTGTGGGTTTATAGGGGAGTGTAAATAGTTGTCACCCTCCAAAAATATTTACTTTTGAGTTTTGTCAATAGATATTACGCTTGTATGTGTGTTTGTGGTGATGTGCAGGATAGCACACAACTGGTCAAAACGGAAGCTGTGAACTTCAAGGCAGTAAAAAGGGCCGAAAAACTGATGAAATCACGCTGCTAGGGTGCGCGGGCGCGCTCGGACATAGAGCGGCCGCGCTTCTTTAACGGAAAAATGAGCATCAGCTTCGGCCAGTCTGCGCGGGCGCGCTCCAAGGCAGAGCGGCCGCGCTCATTAAAATCAAAAACCATGCCTTGTCTCGGCCATCCAGCGCGGACGCGCTCCAAGGCAGAGCGGCCGCGCTCCAACGGAAATTACGGGCAAATTTAAATAAAACCTAATCAGTCAACGCCCCCCTTCATTATACCACCGCCGCCTCCCTCTCTCTCTCTCTACAAACTTACGGGCAAATTTAAATAAGCTCTCTCTCTCTAAAAATTCCTCACCCAAACCCAATTATCTCTCCTTCTAACCCCAAAAATCACCATACCCATCATAAATCCTCAAGCCAAGGCCGAATTCTTCATCCAAAAGCCATTGATTCCGGCGGATTTAAGCAATTTCGAAAATTTGAAGAATGGTGTTCTAGAGAGTTTTTCGGTTGAATCAAGTGGGGAAGAGCTCGAATTGAAGTGGGTATTCGTTCACAAAGGCAAGGGGTTGATTTTCCGGCCTTCTTCCCAAATTCCGGCGAGAAATTCCGGCATACTCCGGCGAGTTTTCCGGCGAGCTTTGAAGGGGTAAGAATCTTTGAATTTAATCGCATTGTCCTACTCATTTGTGTCGATACAATGTCTACCTCTAATCCTAAGCGTAAAAGGATAACAAAGAAAACCCCGGTTCCACCACCGTTGTTTGATGAAAACAAATTTGTTAGTGTTGATGCTCTGAAATTTTTCAATGCTTATGCCGGACGGAGTTTTAATATAGAAAAGGGAATAGACATTACGGATATGGGTCTAGATGATATTGTAGCGGGGTATGGGTGGCAAAACTTATTGGATGCCCCGGCTGAAGGGGGAAGTCGCGAGTTAGTTCGCGAATTTTATGCAAATGCGGCTGCTAGAAAAGGGATACATAACACTTCTTATGTGCGGGGTATAGAGGTGGGGTATACTCGGGCGAGAATTATAGCGTATTACAACCTCCCCACACATGTGCAAGCCGATACCTGCTCCTTCTTGCACCTTGAAAAACAAATGATAAACAACCCTAAGGGCAGCCTTCATTTGATTGCCGAAACATTTGGTGGTTTTCCCTATGACCCGACAGTGCACAAGGGGGTATTAATTGCTTCAAAACTTCTTCCCCCACGGATGAAGTATCTTCACAGGATTATCTGTGAGAGAGTGCTCCCATCTTCCCGACCTCACGAGGTTGGGTGGCGTCGAGCTGCACTGATGCACGTCATCTTGACGGGGCAAAACATTGACACCGGGTCAATTATTGCCCATGAGATTAATCGGACATATCAACAAATGGGGAAGAATAGCTACAATTACCCCTTAATGATCACGGGTTTGATGGGGCTCTCGGGTGTTAATTTCACAAATATCCCTAGGGACATAGGCTTGGAGCCTACAATTACCGAGAGAAAGATTAGGGATAAGAGCCACCCCAAGGGGGTAAATGTGGTTGAGCCGGAGCATGAGGAAGAACAGGAGGAGGAAGAAGAGGAAGAACAAGAGGATGATATAGTCGAAGACTGGAGAGAAAACCCAGCTGAGGGTTTGTACTATCTGTCGCATCAGTTGGAGGCGATGGAGCTGAGATTCGATCAGAGATTCACCACCCTGGAGCAGAGACAGGCTGAGACTGATGATAGGGTGAGAGCGGTTGATGATAGAGTGAGGGCAGAGATTGAGACGGCCCAAGCATGGCGGGCCCAGCAGGATAGTAGGTGGGACCAACTCTTCAGTCGGTTGCCCCCTACTGGTTACACATGGCCACAGTACCCGCCACAGTTCCCGCCGCAGCATACGGCAGCGAGATTTTCCCAGTGGCTCATCCGACAAGGAGAGCAGGCAAGAAGCAGCAGCAGCAGTTCCCTGGAGGCTCTTCTAGCCAATGGGGTTATCCGCCACAGTGATCGGTTGAGGTATCCCTACCCTGAGTTTATAGTTAATTGCATTGGGGACAATGCTATCTTTTAGTTTGTGGGTGGGGGGTATCTGTGTTTTATTCTGCTTATCACCATGTTAGTTTAGGTTGTTATTTGTTTTTTTTTAGTAAAAATTTAAAAATTTTTGTTCTCTTTATTTTGGGATATGTTGGCCTGCGTCTGTGATGATTGAGTGTTATTTGTTAGTCATTATGCTATCTTGGATTTGAGAACTAGGGTTACATTGAAACAATAAACCACGATTGCACCACCTCTCACTTCCATTTATCATTGATCATTGTTGTCACTCTAGGTGCCCTTTATGGGATCACTTGTGCATTCTCGGGGTCCCTAGAACATGGTTTGCATGATTGTCAATAACACGTCATTAGGCTAGTTTGATACATATGGCTTATTCTTTCAACCCTTTTGTGTGCCTTCAGCTTTCTACCCCAATAAATAAAAGTTTCCGCTAGAACCCTTGTTGAGCTTTAATAGAAAAGAATGGAAACTTAGACCGCCATTCGCCATCATTTGTTACCTTTTTCCTACCCGTTTCACATAGTTTTAGGATGTCTTACCTTTCGGGAAGTGAACTAGGGAATGAATGGGAATTTGGGGTGAATTTGGGGTGAGTGGAATTGAATGCGCAATTTGGGGTCAAAATGCAAAATGGGGTGTGAAATACAATGAAGAGGGGCATAGAAAAAAATAGAAAAAAAAAAAAAATAGAAAAAAGTATGTGTTTGTATATATGTTCTTTCAATTGAAAAAAAAAAAAAAAAAAAAAATTCTTGCCCCTCCATTGTGTCAAAAGTTGAAAATTAGAAGAGGCCCCAGAAATAAGGGAATGTGCTCAACCTGATGTTGTGTATGTATGCAAAAACTTTAGTTTGTGGGTTGGCACATTGGGAAGAAAAAGGGTGAGCGGAGTGAATTATCATAGTGAGGATGTATACATAAAAAGAAGACTTCTTAGTTTCGCTTCCCGATTCATATGTCCTTACCTTCGTTTGTAACCGTGAACCGAGCCATGCGATCCTTCGCACCATAACGCTTAGAGCCATATCTTCATTTCGTTATCAAGTAGTCGGGTTGACAATTGTGTAAACATGCATATGAGTGTCCCTTTGTGTTTGTATTTGATACACATTATGTTAGAGCATCATTTAGTGAATCCATAAATAATCTTAGAGTGTGACAATGATCTACCAGACTTCACTTCATTATTCATGACGCGGTGGAAAATTGTGGGTTTTTGCTTTAATGTAACGTTAGTTGATAATTCATGATAGCATGCTTGTGATTATTTTGTGTAAGGATCTGAGACTGTCTGGCCGACAAGATTCCCGTTTTGAAGAGAACATCCCAAAAATATTGTGTTTTGTTTTCGTAGTGTAGTTTTATTTTGTTTGATAGCTTAGTTTTGTTCTGTTTTACTCGGGACGAGCAAAGGATAGTTTGTGGGTGTTTGATGGATGTGTTTTTACACACCCATTTTACATGTTTACGAACCTATTTTAGGCTCAAAATCCCGGGTTTTATGTTGTTTTAATATGGTTGTTGAGTGTTTATGAGTACAGGGGAAAAGGATGAGTAAGTGTTGATTTTTGTCAAGAAAATGGCATGGGAAACCAAGTTGGAGCGGAGCAGAGCAAGAAATTGTGGAACAGGCACCAGAGCGGCCGCGCTCTACCTAAGAGCGGCCGCGCTCCATTGAAGATTTTGAAGAACAATTCTCGGCCAACCAGCGCGGGCGCGCTCAACCCAGAGCGGCCGCGCTCAAGTGACGTCGTTTTGAAGACCAATGTTGCTGTCATCCAGCGCGAGCGCTCAACCCAGAGCGGCCGCGCTTGTCCCGTTTTCAGTATCAGTTTTCAGCAACTAATTAAGGGCAGTCTTGACTTTTCACATATTTTTCCCATGTATTTTGCCCTAGAGTATATATACTTCAGCAGCAGTTTTAAAAACAATTTTGAATATTAGTTTTTGTTCTAGTTTTTGAAGTTTCGTAGAGAATTATTGTTCATCAATTCCGGATCTCGCAGGTTTTGATGTTCTTTTATTTGACAAAATCTAGAGAGAAACGCGTTTCTCCATCATTTACGGAGAAACGGGTTTTTTTTCTCCCAAAACACGCACAACACAACAACAACAACACAGTCGGAAAAGACTTTCTCTCTCAAAACGCAAATCAACATCCTGCGTTCTCTCTCTCTCCTCTCTCTCTCTCTCTCTAAACGGAAACAGAGGGAGGCTCACCATTACGGTTGCTCGTTCCACCGTCTTCTCCGGCCAAACCCATTACCAATCCTCTCTCACAAAGCCCATACACCTGGCGACCTCTTCCCCGTTCAAAACCCACCGCCGGTGACCCAATCTCCTCACTCCACGCTCGCCGTCCCCTGTTTCTCAACCCCAGCAACGTCAATCGCCCATCACCACTAATTCACCAACAAATTCCGGCCCTCTCACCTATTATCCTCACGGTTGAGCTCTTGTTTACGGAGGCGAAATAGAATCCATGGCTACAAAATCCTCCAAATCAACTGAACTGTCAACCTCTTTGGCGGATTGTAATTGGAGGTAGGAAACGAGGCTCGATATCATTTGGTAAGGTTCGGATATCATTTGGTAAGGTTCGTTATCATTTTGTAATTTCGGATATCATTTTATAATTTCGGATATTATTTGGTAAGGTTACGGATATCATTTGGTAAGGTTACGTTATCATTTTGTAATTTCGAAGGTTGGCGATTGGCGTTGTTATTGTGTGTTCCGTGTCTTTTTTTTGTTGTTTCCGTGTCTTTTGTTGTTTCTGGCTATCAAATATAATGTTTCTGGCTATCAAATATAATGCTTCTGGATATAAATTAAAAAGGTTTTGGATTCTGAATATCAATTAAAATGCTTCTGGATATCAATTATAAAGCTTCTGGATATCAATTATAAAGCTTCTCACTACAAGAAAAATGGCTTTTCCCGGCACTTTTAATCCGGCACTTAATTTTGTGCCACCAATTTCCGGCACTTTTTTAATAAGTGCCACAAATTTCCGGCACTTTTCAAAAACTGCCACAAATATCCGGCACTTTTTTAGAAGTGCCGCTAATTTCCGGCACTTTTACAAAAGTGCCGCTAATTTTCCGGCACTTTTTTAAAAGTGCCGAAAATTTTCCGGCACTTCTTTAAAAGTGCCGCTAATTTTCCGGCACTTTCTTAAAAGTGCCGCTAAATTCCCCGCACTTTTGAAAAAGTGCCGCAAATTTTTCGGCATTTTTGAAAAACTGCCGCAAGTTTTTCGGCACTTTCTTAAAAGTGCCGCTAATTTTTCGGCACTTTATTAAAAGTGTCACGAAGTTTCGAAACTTTGTCGAAAGTGACGCTAGTTTCTTACACTTTTAGTAATTTGCAGTTATTTTTCGACCGACTTATATAAATGTCACTTGTTTTGGCGTTTTGACACATTGCAAATTAATGTGGTTGAACAATATTAAACAAAACACTCCCGGCCCCGTGAGAGCTAATTTGCCCGGGTGAATAAGAATACAGTTTTTCGCGAACAAATTCTTTACATATCATTAATTCACTACAAAAAAGTGATTATTAGGGACTACCTTATTTGGATCGTCCGTCTGAATCCGACCCTATTACTCTCTTAATAGTAGGACGGCTAATTAGTTATTTTATTTGAGTCGATCAATTTAATTGATGGGACCGTTGTTTTTTTTAAAGCCCAAAACATAATCATAGAAAAAAGAAAATAATAATTAAAAAACAAATCAAATAAACCCCCCCGCCCCCTAAATGACGCCCACTCCCACCTCTCCCCTGCGCGCACCTCCCCTTCCCTCCCTCTCTCTCAATCCCTAAAGTCATCGTTCCATTAGCTAGCGGCTGCAAATATCAATTCTTCGCTCGATTTCTTCCTCCGATTGTTCGATTAGCGGCTGCAAATATATCTTCATCAGGTTCGATTTCTTCATCGTCGTTCAATTTCTTCATCGGTACAACCTCGATTTCTCATCCGTCTCTATTAATTAGAATTGAAAATAATGTTTACTTTTTTATGAATCATGGCAATTTATGTTGAAACTGCCTTTTGCCACTCGTTGATTTTCACAATTTTGTGGAAGTAATTAGGAAAAAATTGCATGGCCACATATGTCTGTGTGTTTCCGTTTTTGTTTGTGTGTGAGTGAGAAAGAGTAATTTGAATGTTATGAAAAAGTGAGGTTGTATGTGTATGTGGTTTGGGCACCTTGACGTTGATAAACACAGGTAGTATAAACAATTTATTGTATTGTTTGTCGTTCTTGATTGAACATTCTTGCATAAGATTATCTTTTCTACATGTTACTTTCCCCAAGAGAAGGTGTGTCATAGACTAATTCATTTTTTCAAATCTTCAGTGGTAAAGCTAGGGTTTCTGATTAAGAATCTCAATCTTTGATCGGAAGGAAAGAGGAGAGGAACTTAAAGTGGTTGTGGCGCCGGCGACCTTGCAGAACTCGAATAGATCGTTCGTCTTCTTTGGCTTCCCCTCCGTTGTGTTTTCCTTGAACTCAAGGCCAGGTTTAGGGTAATTTTCTTCTCTCATGATCGATTTTTTCTTGTTTGCTTGTCCCCAATTGCGAGGGTTAGGGTTTGGATTTGTGGTGTTGTTTTGATCATGTTTCTGTTTAATTTTCCTCTTTGATCGTCATCTAAAAAGTTTGTGTGAACTAATAATTAATTGGTGATAATGAAATTGGATCAAATTACTTCAGTCATTAAGGAATATTATCTGTAAGATTTTGAGATTATTGATTATTCTAGCTAACTTCATACGGGTGATTTTTTGTTACAGGCTAATTGTGTAAATCATCTCACTATTTTGTACTCTCACTTGAGATAACTCTTAGTAACAAATCTTTAATTTACAAAACCTTGTGTAAATTTATGCTTCCCTTTCTACTTTGATGCCTGCTGATATCCTTCATTTTGGCAGGACAATGTGCATGTAATATCAAACAAGAAATCTAAGTTTTTAATACTTCGAGTAGACTGGATCAGGAGGCTAGGGATAGGTTTTATAATGATCTAGTTAATCCATTGGTGCCCGTTTCCAGCGAAGGCAGCATCGCCCAAATTGCTGACGCTGTTTTAGATAAAGAATTTCTGAATAAGGATCAATCCAAAGGTAAGGGTTTTCTCTATTTTGTCTATCTAACTCTCTCTCTCTCCATCTGTTGCAACACATTGCTGAATTTAGTTTAGTTACCCAACGAGACCACTTTGAATGTTCTCAAAGTTAATACTCCCGCTGCACAGAAAAAGTTGCCTGTTGATTTCTTTTTTGTTCTTTAACTCGATTGAACTATGACAAGAAAAGTTGATATTGCTACTCACCAGCATGGATGCTGCGTTTTGAATCGATGTATTGCTCATGCAACTGGTAAAGATCAAGAAAAGTTGGTCAGCGAAATTTCTGCTAATGGATTCCACCTTGCTCAAGATCCTTATGGGTATATTCATTTCTTTCTCTTTTCATTCTTTTTTTCCATCGCTATGTCAGATCCTTGTGCATTGACTTAATACTAAATTGAAGCATATTTTTGAAGTTTCTTCTTTCGTGGGCATTTATTAATCAAGATTTTTCTGAGCTTTATAGCAGCTAACCCATTTGATCTTGGTTATCCTTGTATTTGTTCCTTCAAGATTTTGTAGCTAGTCTCTCCACCTACCATAGTTATTAAAAGCGCGCCTAGGCTCGCGCCTAGGCGCGCCTAGGCCCAGGGCGCAGCCTTTAGAGCTCCGGGTGCGCCTAGGCTTGGGGCACAACAATTGACCAGACAATTACATCTAATTAAACCTAGTACGCGACTAATACACTTCCTCTCCAACGGCTCTCTCACGTACACGCACACGCAACATAAGTCCATAACTCTATATAAGAGTATCGATTAGCCTGATCACTCTGGCGACCTCCGGCGAGTATTATTAGCTCTGACAGGTTCGTCACTCGGGCGCGCGCCCGCTTTGCGCCCGCTTTGCGCCTTGCGACTAGGCTCCAGGCACACCTTCTGCGCCTTGGTGCGCCTTGAGCCTTTAATAACTATGCCACCTACGCAACTTCATTATCTAGCATGGACACAGTGTAACCTAATTCTGAAGGTCGTAGTGTTTAAATGGAATGTCAACCCTTCTTGAGTGCTATCATTAATTTTGAATACCCAATTCCTGTAGCTTTTCAACAAGAAACTTGTCTCTCATAAAAATCACTTGAATTTGCAAAACCGCGGCCTAAAATCACATGCGTCCCCATCCTCCTACTTTTTACATATTCATTTTCTACCTGAAATTCGGTTCTGTGATTCATCAGATCCTCAATGATTTACTCTTACTTTTTGGATAATTGCCACTGTCAATAATTGTAAGAAACTCTTACAGGGGTTATATTCTTTATAATTTTTTCAAAGTCTCTTTAAAAACTAAAGTAATTAATGCTATAATTGTTTGTTTGCAGGTGATGGATCACGTCTCTTGTAATACATTCGCTATGGAAGAAGACCATCATCTCATCACGCTTTTGTTTGAACAATTGAATATTTAGCTTTTGGTGTTATGATGTCAAGGCTGTATACCTTGCTTAAATTTTGAATTATTACTTTCTGAATGAATGATGTAATTTATACTTATTTTCTTTGATGACAATGAGAAAAAGTTATCTTTTATATACTTTGTTGCAGTTAGTTAAAATTATGTAGGAATGTGGCATTAAATATGCTTGAGATTTGTATCTATTTGTAGCGAATTATCGGCAAAGAATCATATCCGTCGCTCATTAAAACCGTGCAAAAGTGCCGGAAATGTGTGGCACTTTTCAAAGTGCCGAAAAATTAAGGCACTTTTTTAAATGCCGAAAATTTGAGGCACTTACAAAATTGCCGGAAATTTGTGGCACTTTCATAAGTGCTTGGGATAATTGTGGCACTTTCATAAGTCTTGGGAAAATTGCGGCATTTAAAGAAGTGCCGAAAAATTATGGCATTTAAAAAAGTGCCGGAAATTATGGCATTTAAAAAAGTGTCGGAAATTATGGCATTTCTGAAAGTGCCGAAAATTGTGGCACTTTTAAAAGTGCCGGAAATTGTGGCACTTTTAAAAGTGCCGGAAAATTGTGGCACTTTTAAGTGCCGGAAAGTATTGCCGACGCGACTTATTATGACACTTATAAAAGTGCCGGAAAATGTGCCGGAAATAACTTTTATGGCACTTTTTTCTGATTTGTGGCACTTAAAAAAGTGCCACAAAATCCTGTTTTTGTTGTAGTGTCTGGATATCCAGAACTCTTTGAAAGGATATCCAGAACCTTATGTATGTGATATCCAGAAATTTAGAATTGGCTTCTGGATATAAGTTTTAAGGCTTCTGGATATCCATATTCAATGTTCTGGATATTCAGAACCTTTGTGAAAGTGATATCCAGATCAAAATTTGGTCTTGGCCTTGGATTTGGTCTCAAATTTTTTTTCTGGATATCCGTCCCAAAGCTTCTGGATATCAATCCTAAAGTTTCTGGATATCCAGAACCTTTGAAACTGATATCCAGAATATTTGGAAAAACACGTTTCTCCATAACTTATGGAGAAACGCGTTTCTCAGCAGACCTACTCCTTTTATTTTATGATTATTATGAGTTTTATTATGTCGTTGAGTAGCTAAGTTATTTAGATTCGCGGATTGGTTGTAGCAATTACTGGATCTTTATGTTATTGATTTAATTCTTCCCAATTGATCTCTTTCTAGTTCTTCATAATATTAATCTTTAACAGTTTTGAGGTTGCAATTTCATGTTAAGATGATTTTGGCCTTTTAATTATTTGGGTATTGATTCCGCCATTAATTTGGGGATTGATACAATTGAACATTGTTTTGAAGATTAGACCTAATTGAGGCCATAATAGAAATCAAAAGGGTTTAGATTCAATATTCTAATGTGTTGATTAATTATTTGATTGTTGTGTGGCCGTAACAGAAAACGCAGCTTGATAATAATTAAAAGGGTTGCAATCCGGGCACCACACCGTCCCAATCCTTACTTTTGTGAATGAATCCTAGATTTGAGATTAATGTTTTTTAGCAATAAAAATAGCATAGGGTGAAAGTAATTGTGAATCCAATCCGTGAATCTCCGTTGGTTATTTGAGTTAATTCGTTACATTTAAATTGTTTTCTTAGTTTTAATTGTTTACTTCTGTTTTAGAATTAGATTATTATTTCAAATCCAAAAATCTGTGGTTACTTTATTCATTGCTTTAACTGCTCTTGTTTACCAACGAGTCTCTGTGGTTCGACCCCTGCTCGTGCATACTGCTACACCGGTAGTGAGTACACTTGCTCGGTTTTTATTACTAGAGGAATTTTTCTCCATCATATTGTAAGTATGAAAAGTGAGGTAAAAACTAGAAAAAGAGATAGGGAGAGTAAGTGAATAGTAATTGTGAGTATGACAAGTAAATCTCATGAATAAATAAATATTAAAAAAATCATTTTTATGATCACGCCTTTTCAAATTGGATACCAAAATATCTTAAACAATTCTAAAACTTATATTAAATCTCAATTAGAAATGCCAGCAATATCAAATTATAGAATTTTATAGTGAAAGGAGTCGCTGAATTGAGTTATATTAATTCTCAATTAGAAATGCCAGCAAAGTTGAATTAAGTTAACCAGAAAAATCAAGACAAATCTTGTAGTGAAAGGAGTCGCTGAGAAACTGGGGGAATCTAATACTCCCTTTGTTCCATTTGAAAATGTACAAAATAGGTTTTGCATAAGAATTAAGGAAAATGTTTAGTGAATTAAGTGTTGTGAGTATAAAAGTGAGGTAGAAGAGAGGTAGGGAGAGTAAGTGGATAGTAATTTTAAGTATGACAATTGAGTATTATGAATAAATAAATATTAAAAAAATCATTTTTAGGATTGCGCCTTTTCAAATTGGATACCAAAATGAGAGTTTTATGCCTTTTCAAATGAAATGTAGGATGAAAAAATATATAGTAAATAATAACATTGAAAAATTATTTATATTTAAAGTAAGATGAATTAAGGATATTTGTCAAAACATTGATTGAATATTAAAATTATGATGAATGTAGTAGACACACAAAAATTATAGTGACAATAGCCATTTTCATTGAGAAATCTTTCATTAAATCTTAATTTAGACTTATCATCTAAGGCATAGCTGACATAGGGAAAATGACGACATTCCGTCCAAAAATTTGTTGGAATTTTGGTTTTGGAAAAATAAGGTTTGACTGACTTTTGACCCAAAATTTCATAAGGTTTCATTTTAGAAAAATGAAAATTGATTGCATATTAATAATCTACATTTGGAGTAGATTAATTTGATATATTTATTTTCTCAAAACCAATTTGTGGTGAATGAAAAATTAAATGCTCAAAGTATGCAAAATGAAATGGGTTTATGAAAAGTTTATGGGATATGAAATAGTTATCCCACATTGCTTTAAGAAGGAAAGTAATGCTTGTTTTTAAGTGGAACCATTCAAGGAAGGAGTCATCAAGTTGTTATCTCCTTTGGCCAACCAAGTGGACCATTGGGCCATCCATACAATTAGTGGCCCAATAGTGCTAATTTTGGACTAGCTTCAAATTGACACATGAACCGCGAAGGACAGAATGGGCGATTTAGGGTGCACTTTGCACTTCGCATCGGGAGCTGTGGAGCCTTAAACTTTTGTCGAAAGTTGGCTCAGTGCGGCTCTAGGATGGTCCAGATTGGGGCAGTTTGGTTTGATTGGATCTTGGATAGCCCAGGTTGTTGCTTGGACCAGTGGGTTGGGTCTGGGCCCATCAGAGATGGGCAGACAGTTGGACTTGGTTTGGGCGCATGGGCCGAGGCCCATCTAGAATGGGCTAATGACGCTGCTCCACCAGGTGCAATGAACTAGGTCAAGTCGGTTGGTTAGGGCTGGAGACACGACCCGCACCTGTTTCAATAGACGGGTCAGATAAGATGTGTTGACCCATGCGATCTCAGCCTTCCGTCAAGCCTAGATCCAATGGTGAAGATCCACCGGGTACCAATTGTGGTTATTCCCAAGAGGTACTACAACTCTTCATATACTATAAATAGCCCCCACCAGATTGTCAAACTCACTCAATTATTCACAATCACTTATCTCTTCACACAAGAAGCACAGATTCATATATTTAACCGAGTTAACAAAATCAGTTAGATATTTAACTGAATTTGAAATTCAGTCACAGAATTCCAAGGAATTCTAACAACATTTGCTAGAAGATAGGTCATCTTGTTGCATAAGTCTTCTTCAAAGTCTGAAAGTTTCAAATACAGTTGCGTTTCCCGAGTTATTGATTTGAAGTGCTTCTATCAATAATAATAAGTCGTTTTATCTTGAGAGAAGATTGCCACCTAAAATCGTTAGCATCAGTGCGGGACAATATCTTCTTGCGAAAATTGTGTCCAACACAAGACTCGACTTCCTATATTTATTTGATTTGGTTTAATTTCCACATTTATTATTTATGTCTATTTCATGCCCTGTTAATTGTTATTATGGTTCATTTATCATTTCGTTAATTTTGAGAAAGCCTTATTTATTGTTACATACAATATTTCCCTAAAATCGCAAGAAGATATTTACGTTTTCTTGATTCTAACGAAAAGAGTGACAGTTTTCAAGGAAGGATAATTAGAAGAGCATTGGAAGCTAACTAGAAGATAACGAGAAGGACAACAATAATCACGCAAGTGATTCAAGATATTTGTTGGCACATGGAACAGCTTCAAAGGTGGCAACAAAAGATGTTATACATGTAGACCACTCTCAGTCTGAAGTAGAAGAAGATTACATGGCCATCTGGGATGACCATCCTCTGTCTGAAGAAGTTCGTAGAAGAAGATAACCCAGCTATTCGGGATGATGAGCCAGATCCAAAAAGACAGATAACCGAAGAGGCATGGGATCATAGAAATCTCATATGAAAATGTACATATTGAGTAGGCTAAGTAATGTCGTTACCGAAAGAAATGTCTCGTGGAGACAGCCAAAGAGTTGTGGAACTCTTTGGAAAGAACATTTAAGGTTCAAGAAACCGGTTCCAAGATCTGATGCAGATGTGGTAAACTCAAGTCACTTAGCAAGAGATTTTCATATTCCAAGAAGGGAAATGGATAACATGAATCAAAGCCAACGTCAATGAAAGGTTGAATAGGCTTGATTGAGAATTAATGGGGTTTGAAGCCAACTTAGCAAGTTGAAGGTCAACCCAAGAGAATGGTGGATAGACACTGGAGCTGGAGCTACCCACCATATATGTGCTGATAAAGAGAGCTTCTCATCATACACTCCTTTCAATGGAAGGAATGTGTAAATGAGAAAATCTACTACTTCCAACGCCGTGGGACTTGGAAGGGTTGTGCTGAAGATGACTTCAGACAGAGAACTGACTCTCGTGAATGTACTGCATGTCCCAAACATTAGCAACCGATCAATGTTGAGCAAGACTGGATTTAGACAAGTGTTTGACTCAGATAAAATTGTATTGATCAAGAAAAATTTATTTCTTGGTAAAGGGTACCTTGCATAGAGGCAAAGAACAATGGTGTTTCTTATGTTTACCTTTTGGAGGGTTCTAATTTATGGCATGATAAATTAGGTTACGTGAATTTCAACACAATTAAGACGTTAGTGAGACAAGAATTAATTCTTATGAATAAATTCGATTCAACTGACAAGTGTGAAATTTGCGTGGAAGCTGAAATGACTAAGTCATCATTTTCTTCAGTAATAAGAAACACGACACCTCTTGAGTTAGCTCACACAAATAATTGTGATATAAAGTTAGTGCAAACTTGAGGTGGAAAAAAGTATTTGATTACTTTATAAACGGTTACACAAGATATTGCTATAAATATCTCTTGATAAGAAAGGATGAAGCCTTTGAGGCTTTCAGACTTATAAGAGTGAAGTTGAGAATCAACTTAATATAAATTAAGAAGATTCAAAGTGATAGATGAGGAGAATATGTTGCTTTGTTAGAAGACTTATACGCCTCAAATCTAACGGAGTAGCTGAACGCAAGAATCATACTCTTAAGGAAATGATGAATGCAAGGCTCAGGCTTAACCAACAAATTTTGGGGGTAGCAATACTCTCGTCGAACTACATTCTTAATAAGATACTGAAGAAAGGAATTGATAAAACTCCTTACGAATTATAGGATAATCGTAAGCCGTGTTATAAATACCTTAAAATATGGGAGTATACCTCAAATGTGGGGGTACGGGCTAAAAGTAAAAGTACTTAAGCTAAGGGCAAGGAATTAGATATTCCTTTAGATTATATTTCATTGAAATGAAATATATAAGTTCTAGTAAGAGAACTTATGAAAGTGAAAATAGTTCATCTTAAAGAAGACGAACCTAGGCATATTTTGTGGACAAAAGAAGCTAGTCTTTCGGTCCTTATTTTCTATAATAGAAAATTAAACGAAAACTCTTAGAGAAAGTTATTAACAGTTAAATGAATAATTCATCATATGTACAATATTTGTAAGTTAGTTGACCTCCCTCCAAGATGCAAACTGTTAGGTTGCAAATATATATATATATATATATATATATATATATATATATATATATATATATATATATATATATATATATATATATATATATATATATATATATATATATATATATATATATAATGGCTCAAGTGCATAGAGCACTTGAGCTCACTCATTTTCCCTCCAAAACTTGCACCTAGACAAAATAGAGACTAAGTACATTTTCAAGGTTTCATTAAATAGCTTCATTGAATACCTTCATTGAATGAAGCACCCTTATTAATTGCACATTTATAACTATTTATCAAGTTTTGATTAAAAAATGAACCCAATTAACAAAAATTGAAAATGAAGCTTCAATTTCGGTCAATTTGTATTTACATCACATTTTAATGTTCATAATTTTATACCAAGGTAATTGTTTAAAATCCTAATTTACTTAGAAATAGTTTTTACCCGTGCGTTTAACGCACGGGTGTAACACTAGTTGGTCCTTAAAGGGAAATATTGAAAGATGAATCTATAAAAGGAAAACTCTTGAAAGATAGGTCCTGAAAAGGTAAACTTTCAAGAAGTGTAGTCAAGGGAGTCATAATTCAAAAGATAGATTTCTAAAGGAAAATAATCTTGAGAAATAAACTCTGATAAACTTGTGAATCTGAAAAGGCAGATCTCTTGACAAATGAATCTCGAAAGATAGACTCTCGAGATATAGAATCTGAAGAGATAGATTCTTAAAATGATAAACTCTTTAAATGGTAGA
Organism: Adenophora triphylla var. japonica; assembly: GCA_022495995.1. Lineage (NCBI taxonomy): Eukaryota > Viridiplantae > Streptophyta > Magnoliopsida > Asterales > Campanulaceae > Adenophora > Adenophora triphylla. The sequence continues at coordinate 830,948 of JAFEMH010000075.1, forward strand.
GTCAAGAGAGTTAGATAAAGTCTCATGAAATATACTCTCGAATAAGTAGATTCTTAAGAAGTCTAAAGAAGGTAGATTCTTGAGAGGTAGACCCTGTAAAGTAGATTCTTGAGAGGCATACTCTAGAAGGTAGACTCGGAAAGTCAGACCACTTAGAGATGTTGACAACTCGAGAAGTCGGACCTGTATAGAGATGATGACCACTCAAAGAAACTGACCGCTAAGAGAATTTGATCACTCAAAATACTAATCATCATAGAAAGACTAAAAGTCTAATTGGAATAGTAATCAATCATGGTACTTGGAGTACATAAAGATATGCATGTGATTACGGATTACAATACATTAGATATTCAATAGTATGGAAAGGATATACTAATTGAATATCAGACATAAATAAACTCCAAAGTGAAAATGTGTTCACAATGGATAATTGAGCGGTGTCATTGTAGTCTTCCAAGACAGCATGGATAACTCGATTCAATAAGGAATCTGAGTTAATAATTTTAGACAATGCTTAAGGAAAGCTGAAGGGTCTAATGATTTCTTGGAAAAGATTCCTTATTGGAATAAGTTTATGCCTACGTGTCCTAAAGCATTGTGACGACAATGAGAAATAGGAAAATGCATAGAACAGTATGGTAAGTCTAGACATAATGATCAAAAGACATAATACCATAAGACAATTGATCTCAATTAGGACTATCACATATCGGATAAGTGAAGTCAAAATCGGATCCGCATACCAATGGGTATGAATAGGAGATCAAATTGTTTGATAAGGAGAATGAGGTTAAAACCCACACAAACAAAAATCCATAGTGGACACTCAACCTTCAGAAATGGAGATCCCAGACCCTTGGTTCAATGAGACAACTAAATTATGGATATTCTAATAGTGCACTTGAAACCTATTATAACCTATTCTCGAAAGTCATCAAGTGCTAAAAGTAAAATCCTGATGACGTGTGGTGAGGGTAAGCTAAAGATTTTAATGATTCCTATATCTAAGTTGTGGAGTATAGCAGGTTACTCTTTATAGGAAATCACCTATATAAGTGAGAAGTAATAAGGCCACTTCAAATGAAACACTTATGAAATCAAGCACGGTCCAAGGCCAAAATGGACAAAAAACGTGAGAACAAAATGTGTTAGAGCTATTATCACTATACAATCACCGGTTCAAAGCATCGCGCTACCAAATAGCTAGTATATCTGATAGTATTTCACTAGGGGAGGTTCAAGGCCACAAGCTACCTATCCCGATTCAATAATGATTCGTCGAAACTTCCAGACGAGTCTGCATTCATGCATGCATTTCATTTGTCATTCACGTGGGGGATTGTTGGAATTTTGGTTTTGAAAAAATGAGGTTTGACCGACTTTTGACCAAGAATTTCATAAGGTTTCATTTAGAAAAATGAAAATTGATTGCATATTAATAATGGGCAAATGCCAATTTTTGGGCCTGAAGTATAGGGGGTAGTGTCGATTAGGGGCCCCATATCTAATTTTCGTCAAATCAGGGCTCAATATCTGAACTTTTCGTCAATTAAGGACTTTTTGACGAATTTTGTTAGAAAAGTCAGTTAAGTGACGGATTTTGGACTAAATTGAAAAGCAAATTAGTTATTAAGGACTGAAATGTAAATTTTTAAAAATTGATGACCGTTACAAATTATTTTTTTTAAAATAATATTTTTTTTAAATATAATATATTTCGAAAAGCTGTAATTTTTTTTATAATTTTTAAAATATGTTAAAATAAATGTTATAAATATAAAAAAAATTGTATTTTAAAAGAAAATTGTATTTTATTTTTAAAAAAATAATTAATTTTTAACGTAAATCTTGTAAAATAAATGTTAAAAATATAAAAAAAATTGTTTTTTAAGGCAAAAAAGTATTTTTTTAAAAAAAAATTAATTAATTTTTAACATAAATCTTGTAATATTTTTTTTTAAAAAATAAAAGTATGTGACATGTCACTTAAATCTTTTTGATTTAGAAAATTTTATTTAAAAAATTGCCAATTTTTATTTAATAACGATAATTTTATTTAAAAAAGATAATATGATTTAAAATAATCTAAGATATTAACTATTATCCTTTTTTCTAATAATTTAAATTACTAATTATTTTGCTTCAAAAAAATTACTAATTATTTTAGATTGAATAATTTATAAAATATATAAATAAAATAAAATAATTATCATCTAAATTTTAAAAAAACATATATAAAAAAGTTAATATAACTAAAACATATTTTTGGAAATATTAATATATTAGAATTGAAATAAATATTTTTTGAAGCAATTTTATTTTTTGAAGCAATATATTTATTTTATGCAATATATTTTTTGAATAAAAATAATATCACCTTAAATACTTCCTCCGTCTCAAAATAAGAAAAAAAAAGAAAAGAGAGAGAGAGAGAACAACCCCCTTCATCTCCGTCTCCCCCAACACCTCCGGCACCGGCCACCCTTCTCATCATCCCAACCCACCGCCTTTCCCCACCCTCCCACGCCACCCCTTCCTTCCTGATCCATCGTCCCTCTCGCCTCAAAACCCACGCCATCCTTCACGATAGCCACCATTAAATCCGACATTTCCCTCACCCCTTCAACAAATTCAACCAAACCCCACCTTCTTCTTCAACAAATTCGACCAGCCCGCTACGGCGCCACCCCTCTCTCCATCTCCCCGTCATACCTTCCTTGACTCCCTGCCACCCCTCCCCTTCGGTGCACCCCTCCCAACATCCTCTTTACCGGCGTACCTATTTGACGCCAACACGAAGAAAACGCCGCCATTGACGTCCATTAACCTGCAAACAAATCTCTCTCCCTGTATCTCTTTACCTCTTTGTATTTTTTGCTTTCTCTGTATTTATATTGCATAAAATAAATATATTGCTTCAAAAAATATTTATTTCAACTCTAATATATTAATATTTCCAAAAATATGTTTTAGTTATATTAAATTTTTTATATATATTTTTTTAAAATTTAGATGATAATTATTTTATTTTATTTATATATTTTATAAATTATTCAATCTAAAATAATTAGTAATTTTTTTGAAGCAAAATAATTAGTAATTTAAATTATTAGAAAAAAGAATAATAGTTAATATCTTAAATTATTTTAAATCATATTATCTTTTTTAAATAAAATTATCTTTATTAAATAAAAATTGGCAATTTTTTTAAATAAAATTTTCTAAATCAAAAAGATTTAAGTGACATGTCACTTACTTTTATTTTTTTAAAAAAAATATTACAAGATTTACATTAAAAATTAATTAATTTTTTTTTAAAAAATACTTTTTTGCTTTAAAATACAATTTCTTTATATTTATAACATTTATTTTACAAGATTTACGTTAAAAATTAATTAATTTTTTAAAAATAAAATACTATTTTCTTTAAAAATACAATTTTTTTATATTTATAACATTTATTTTAACATATTTTAAAAATTATAAAAAAATTATAGCTTTTCAAAATATATTATATTTTTAAAAATATTATTTTTTAAAAAAATATTTTGTAACGGTCATCAATTTTTAAAAATTTACATTTCAGTCATTAATAACTAATTTGCTTTTCAATTTAGTCCAAAATCTGTCACTTAACTGACTTTTCTAACAAAATCCGTCAAAAAGCCCTTAATTGACGAAAAGTTTAGATATTGAGCCCTGATTTGACGAAAATTAGATATGGGACCCCTAATCGACACTACCACCTATACTTCAGGCCCTAAATTGTCATTTGCCCATTAATAATTTTTAACAGTTGGACTTGGTTTGGGCGCATGGGCCGAGGCCCATTTGGAATGGGCCAATGAAGCTGCTCCACCAGGTGCAAACCAGGTCAAGTCGGTTGGATCCAACGGTGCAGATCCATCGGGTACCAATTGTGGTTATTCCCAAGAGGTACCAAAACACATCATATACTATAAAGAAACTGTAATTTTAATAATGAACTATCACATTTTCTGAAATTACAAGGAAAGAATTTGACATCTCTACATAAATATGACAGTTTTTAGGCTTGTTAAAGTTGAGTGTTAAAAATTGCTAGTGTGAATAGTGTGAATGTTGAAATGTGACAAAATGCTAGTATGAGTGTAAAAATGAGTGTTAATGTTTGAAATGAACAAATAAACTTTAATAAATATTCCATCAATTCCGAAAACATGGTCTTACTAAAATTTGTACGGTCAACTAATTTTTTCGTTTACCATACATATATAGAGCATAACATATCCTTTTGCAATTCTAGAACTTAGTGTGAGTTTGGCATTGCTTCTGATTCTCTGAAAGTGATTTTTCAAAAGTGATTTTAGAAAAATCGATTATTTGTAATAAATACTAAAATTTATAAGTATGTTTGGATAGTATATGTTCAAAACTGATTATTGAAGATAAATACCAAAAATGACCTTTATGATATGTATCTCGATATAATAAAGGGCAAATGACAATTTAGGGCCTGAAGTATAGGAGATTGTGTCAGTTAGGGGCCCCATATCTAATTTTCGTTAAATCAGGGCTCAATATCTAAACTTTTCGTCAATTAAGGACTTTTTGACGAATTTTGTTAGAAAAGTTAGTTAAGTGACGAATTTTGGACTAAATTGAAAAGCAAATTAGTTATTAAGGACTGAAATGTAAATTTTTAAAAATTGATGACCGTTACAAAATATTTTTTTAAAATATAATATATTTCGAAAAGCTGTAATTTTTTTTAAAATTTTTAAAATATGTTAAAATAAATGTTATAAATATAAAAAAATTGTATTTTAAAGAAAATAGTTTTTTATTTTAAAAAAATTACGTCTAATCATCTATATTTTTTATTTGCATTATTTATTGTCCTAATCCCTAATTATTTCTTATAATTATAACTTAACCAATTTACATGTACCTCATCAAATTCAAATTTAAAGGTGAAGGTGATGTCAATTTTAAATTTTAAAATTACTCTACTTCTTAAAAAAATAAAAATAAGAAAATTACTCTATCATATATTTGAATATTGAATCAATCGATATAAGCAAAAAATTGTTGTATTTTTTTTTCATTTTTTAGCATTCGAAAATAAGTACTCCTTTCTCCCAAAATAATTGTTCAGTTTTTTAATTTTTTTCATATTTTCTCTTAATCAAGAAAAAATTTGAAAAAACAAAAATTGGACAATATTTATTTTTCTATTAAAAATGTATTTTGAAAAAAAGTTACTTTCTTTATTACAGTTTAAAATTTCCTCATTTCATTTAATTACCATATTAAATATTGAAAACTCCATATTCAGTCGATTTTTTTAGGCAACATATCTTCATGTTAAAATAACTATTTTTTTTTCTTTTATTATTAAATTAGCAAAGTTACTTTTCGTTTTTGTTTCTTAGGTGAGAATTTTATAAAATTGAAATTTTAATACTCCTTCATTCTCTAAATGAATGTCTATTTTTCTATTTAAATTTAATGTATATTTAATTTCAAACAACAAATTTCACATCAATCTATTTATGCTATTGTTGAGTTAACTATATCCATCATAATAAAAATTAAATATTTATTTAAAATAATAAAATTTAAAGAGCAATTAAACAGTTAGTCTAGTTTGATAGTAAAAGTCAAGACGATTATTTATGGGTTTACTAGTTTATGGTTAAACATAATTAAAAGGTGTCTATTGACTACTACTCCTATTTGATATTTTATTTGATTCAAAATAAAATTAACATTTAATTAAAAGACATCAATTCGTTCCATAAGGACAATTTCATTTTTTTAATAACCACTTTGACTGAACTTGGATAAAAAATTTAAGAAGAAATTATTTGTCTCAATAAAATTTTTAAACTTGTTATTGATATACAATAAAAAAGAATATAATTTTTTAGGGGTTAGCTTATATTAAATAAATATTTATTATTAATCAAAATTTATCAAATTTACCATTAAAAATGAAATGGAATACTATCTTTATAGGAAATATTAAAATGAGAGTCATATATAATTTTACAAAAAGTTTTATGCAAATTATTCATATGTGAGAGGAAAAAGTGAGTGGGGTTGACAAATTGGGATCACATTTATCATCATTTATAAAAAAATAAATGTGCGAATAAATAATTCTTTAAAAATACATTTTTTTTATATTTATATTTATTTTACAAGATTTTCGTTAAAAATTAATTAATTTTTTTAAAATAAAATATTATTTTCTTTAAAAATACAATTTTTTTATATTTATAACATTTAATTTAACATATTTTAAAAATTATAAAAAAATTACTGCTTTTCGAAATATATTATATTTTTAAAAAATATTATTTTTAAAAAAATATTTTGGCATGGTCATCAATTTTTAAAAATTTACATTTCAGTCCTTAATAACTAATTTGCTTTTCAATTTAGTCCAAAATCTGTCACTTAACTAACTTTTCTAACAAAATCCGTCAAAAAGCCCTTAATTGACGAAAAGTTTAGATATTGAGCCCTGATTTGACGAAAATTAGATATGGGGTCCCTAACCGACACTACCCCTTATACTTTCGGCCCTAAATTGTCATTTGCCCTATAATAAATGTATAAAAGAGATAGATGTTATTATTGTAAAAATAACACAAATAACAACTTCTAAGAATCACTTTTAGCAAAAGCTGGGTCATAGCTGCTTCTACGAAAATACAGTTTTTTGGGTTTTAACAGCTTAAAATCATAATCAGTATTGTATCCAAACGCAATTAAAAGTGATTTTGAGCTTCAAAAGTGATTATAAGCCATAAAAAAGCACTCCCAAACTCACCCTTATATTGATTCACCATTAGAAATGCCAACAATAACATATTGTAGAATTTCACAACAATTACTAGATTACAAAATTTATGATAAAAAATGAATTGAGTTTATCATAAAAATCAAAAGTGCGAGATTTTTTTCAAAAATAAAATAATCACCTGGAATGAATAAATATATTTTATCAAAAATACTCCCTTCATCCTGTCCATAAGAAAATACTCCCTCCGTTCCACACTAGTGTGGACCATTTTTTTGAGCACGGTAATTAAGAAAAAGTAAGAGAGATAAATAGTGAAATGATGTGTTTGTGAGTATGAAAAATTAAATAGGAGAGAGAATGAGTGGGATGAATAGTAAATTGATTGGTGTTGTGAGTATAAAAATAAATTAGACAAGAGAATGAGTAGATGGAATAGTAAAGATTCTTTGCCATTTTTGACAGTCCATACTAATCTGGGACGGACCAAAAGGGAAATAAGTCCACACTAAACTGGGACCACTAAACTGGGACGGAGGGAATATTAATTTTCTTTTCAAAAGTTTGTCTCAACATGAATACTCCCTCCGTCCCACGTGAGTAGAGACTTATTTCCCTATTCATCCGCCTCACGTGAGTTAATAATGCCCGAAATGACAATTTTTTTACACTATTCCTTCCACTCATTCTTGCTCATACTTTACTTTTATATTTTACAACACCAATCAACTTAATATTCTCCCCCACTCATTTTTCTTTCTTATTTTATTTTTTTATACTCACAAACGCCTCCTCCCACTAATTTCCTTTCCTACTTTTCATTAATTTTTGTACCTAATTTTTTTATTTTCACTCACATGAAACGGAAGAAATATTAATTATTTGGAGAAGTTTTTAAATTCTCACTAATTCACACTAACATTCCAGTGCAATATAATGAAATTATAATAATTTTTATTTATTTATCCTACTCAAAATATTTAAATTTTATTTAGGGCCCACTTTGATGTATGACCAAATATCACATCAAAAATATAACTACAAATGAATAAAATTAATATTTGACAAAAGTTAAAAAAGACACTAAAGTTAGGGAATTTGGCCCGTAAATTCCTTTTTTGACAAATCACTTCCATTGAAGTTTCTGTTTAAATCAAAATGACCCGTAAGTTTTTATACAGTATTATATAATACTGCATGCATTAACTCATATGTGAATATAATACTGTATGCAGTATTATAGAAATTAGACATGCTAAAAAATACTCGGGAACCGGGAGATTCGACGGGTAGAATCGAAAATCGAAATACGCTAGCTAGAACGAAACCGTGGAAGAACCGAAACTGTGGAAATCGTAACCGGCGGTTCCACGATTCGAATACGGGTTAACCATTTTCAGAATCGGGAACCGTGAACCGTGAAACCCGTAACTTTAAAACCATGTAACATTTAGTTTTTTGTTATTATTTAGTTAATAAACTAACTAAATTCATTATAAAACTAGCCAAATTCGTTAAAAAAAATAACATTTTCTTGTAAAATCTGTCATTTTAAATCAATTTTATAATGAATCTAATGGATTTTGAAGTTATATTAATTATTTAAATATTTCCAATTACATTGCAATTACAAAAAAATATAAAAATAATTAAAAAATAATAAATAAATGGAAATCGTCAGAACCGTGGAACAGGAAACCGGGAACCGACGATTGAAACCGTGAACCGGGAACCAGAATTACACGGTTCGAATACACTTCCCTTTTCCACAGAATCGAGAACAGGCGGTTCGAAACCGGTGCTAGGAATCATACCCGGATGGGCACGTCTAATAGAAATAATACATGTAGAAGACCTTTTCAGGCATTATGATACTTTTTTATAATTTTTTGATCACTCTCGGAGATTTTACCCATAAGTTCTTTTTGATACAAATTACTTCTACTCAAATTTCTCATTATTTTAAATGTCCCATAAGTTTTTGCACATTATTATATTCTACTGCATTTAATATGCAGTATTTAAAAATTATTATACATCGTCATTAATATTGCCTCCTGTCACCACCACTGCCGCCCATCGCCGCATCGCTTGCTAGAATTTACGGGTGAAATAAGTTATAACACATTAAATGGGTGCTCAAGTTGAGAAATAGTGTTGCAGTAAATTTAGTACATTTATGTGTCAACATTTGAAAAAACTATACTATAATCTCGTTGTTAAAAATAAAAGTTCAATTTTTTTTTTAATTTTGCGAAATTTAATTTTTATTTGAGTTGGTCTTATAAAAAACGCGTTTTTTCTGGCACTTAGAAAAAACGTGTTTTGTGTTTCCCCGTATGTGCCAGTTTCAGTTTAATAAAGTGCCAGTGTAACAAAGTGCCAGTGCATGTGTAACAAAGTGCCAGTGAAAAAAGTGCAAGTACCAGTTTAACAAAGTGCCAGTGCAAACTGGCACTGGCACTGGCACTTTGTTAAACTGACACTGGCACTTTTTACACGGGCACTTTTATATACATGAACTGACACTCTTCACATTGGCACTCTGTTACACTAACACTGGCACATTGTTACACTAATATTTTTGCTGGCTCTCAAAAACACAAGCACTGGCATTCAAAAAAACATGCACTGGCATTCAAAAACACATGCACTGGCACTCAAAAATACATACACTGGCACCCAAAAATACTGGTAATCATTTTTGCTGGCTCTCAAAAACACAAGCACTGGCACTCCAAAATACATGAACAGGCACTCAAAAAAACATACACTTGCATTAGTTTACACTAGAACTGGCACATCAAATCCTCCACCAAAAACACAAGCACTGACACTTCAAAAATACATGAACTGGCACTCAAAAAAACATACACTGACATTAGTTTACACTAGAACTGGCACATCAAATCCCTCACCAACAGCAAGAACATTACACACTCAATCAAAGCCAAAAATCAATACCAATGGCTACCCATCAAAATCACAAAGGGAGGTCATCTCGGACGGTCCATAACAGACAAAGGGCATCTCAGAAACCCAGCCTAGCCCTAGCAGCAGAACTGTACAACTGATTGGTTGAGTGTAGAGTCCACGAATTGACAGGCGACTCCGGCAATGTCTCGACGGGAGAGTCGGGATTCCGACGCCAGGCACCACCGTTCAAGGTTCGATCGAGAACCCAGGTAACAATCACCTGTTTCTGTGGATTCTTCGTATAGCTGATTTCAAATTGACTACTGTGATTGCTTAGATTATTCTGTCGTGTCTTCAATTCTGGAATTGGAGTATCTGAAAGCATTTCTTTTATTGTTTTACGGATGAATTTGAGTGCATAAACAGGCTCGCATTCATGGTTTGCAGCAGAATTCCATACGAATTTCAAGAAGAATTTAGCTCGCATTCAGTCGTGTTCTAAAAACACGTTTTTTGTTAAGCTTAAAAAAACGCGTTTTTTACAAGTTTTTGGCTTTTTATTTACGTTTTTTTTATATTCATTTATTTATGATTTTCATGAGTTAAATACCCTTTTCAACTTACTGAAACCATATATTATGAATGTTTGGTGACATGGACTTGTGAGGGCTAAAACTGTACAATTTCAAAATTTTGGTCCCAAATAAAAATATCCACAAACAAACAAATGATATTTATTAAAATTAAATAACAATTCAAAATTAAAAATTCAAAATAGCTTTATTTAAAACTATAATTTTATTTTTTTGAACAATAAATAATAAAATTTATATTAATTTGTTTTTTTACAAAAATAATATTTCTATTGATTTGCTAAATTATTGAGGTTAAATTTTAAAATGTATATAATTAACAAATAATTTTTATAGTAATAACCCTTGAGAAAAATTTATAACAATATTTTTGAAACTTATAATAATAACCAAAATGCAAATCAAATATTTAAAGTTAATATATAAAAATGCAAAACATTATGATATTAATTTATAAAAGGAGTTTTTACCAATAAATCTATGAGATATGTTGGAATTTATCAGTAAAAATGACACATTTCAAATTTTACCTTAGGATACATTGGTTAAAATCTAAAACCTCGTGGAGTCCCTGAACCTCTTTATCAAATGGCAAAACTACCCCTTTTCTCTTTTTATGCGTGCTTTCTCTCTATACGCTATAGAGACGTCGATCTCTTCCGTCTCCCTTGTTTCTTCTACACACCCTAAGGTAATTCTGAATTACGTTACTCCTTCTCTTTGGCCTATTCTTGGGTTTCTGAGGTAATTCTTTTTTAGACGGAGCGAAACTGATTTTTTTTCAGTTATTTATTTAAAGAGGATTGCTCATTTTTAAAATTTGAACAAATGTGAAATTTCGAATAATTGAGAAATTCAATTATCAGTTGTTTATAAAGTTGTGGTAACTCATTTTTTTAACTTTAAACAACTGATAAATGAATTTTTCAACGTTCACAAGTGAGACATAAGTGATAAATTAGGTTATCTATTGTTTAAAAGGTATGTGACAAAGCATTTATTAACTAAATATTTATCTTTAAACATCTGACAAATGGATTTATCAATTGTTTAAAGGGTATATAACATCACACAAATGTGAAATTATACTACCGTTAAATCATACAACCGTAAACTCAATTTATATTTAAACAATTGAGAAATTGGGTATCAATTGTGAAAAATTGAGATATGAATTAATCAGTCTTTATACTCAATTATAAACAAATGAGAAATAAATGTCTCAGATTTATACTCATGTGTAAACACATGAAAAATAATTTTCTCAGATTTTTACAAGTGAAAACTGAATTTTTTGTTTCTTAAATTTGAATCATACGACGAGTGAACTTGTTTGATTCATCTTGGTAGCTATTTCATGCAGAAATTATGAACTCAACTAAACAACTTTGAACTTTTCTTAGTTGTTTTTGGAACAACTATGAAAAACAACTGTAAACTTCTCAAATTGCTCCTGATTATATGCTGATGTTAGTAGTTTGATTTGTCTTAACTATATAAATACAACGGTGGTTTCGTGTTTTATTTTGAACTTCTAAATAAGATATTTCATTTTAAAGTTCAGAGGGAAAAATGGAACGAGAGAGAAAGGGAGTTGTCCACGCGTGCCACGTCGTTAAATGAGTGGCACATGTGTACTTTTCTCTAATTTTTCAGAGGCATGCTTGTCCACTAAAGATTATAGGATTTGATGGTCAATTTCCAAAATACGTGCACTTGTTGTCGTTTCATTTAAGATAGGGTACAATTCAGGAACTTTCCCTAGTTTCAATGATAGAGAATGATGAATATTAATTTAGTTTCTAGCAATTTGTCTCATAAAGGAGTATGTTAGCTAATTTAGTTGTGTTAATGGTCCTTGGTTTGTCTCGATCCGTGGATCCGAATATAATGCATCTTTCAATGATAGAGAATGATGAATATTAATTTAGTTTCTACCAATAACATATTAATGTTGCAAATTATTGTATTGAGTAGATTGAGAAAAACCGCACAAAACCATTAATTTTATTTAGGACACTAAAAGAAAAACAAATAAGTGAAATGTTTCCTTTTTGGTTCTTGGTTATTTTAGTGCATGGTTCGTGATTACTTTTTTCTATTTTTTTTTTTTTTTTTTGTAAGTCAATTTACTAACAAGTCCTCAATTATCTGAAAATTCCTTAAAATTCCCCCTTGCAGCGCCTAATATTAACTATGAGTGATAATCATCCACTCTAATCACTGTGGAGCCGAACCCAGACCTCCGTGAGATGGGCCCAACAGTTCCCGCCATCGTGTTCGATGGTTTACTTTTTTCTATTTGATTTTTGATAGATGAGTGAAATTAATGGAAAAGGATGACAAGGCTCAATTCAATTTATTTATGTTTGTAGAGGAGTAGATCAAAGGACAACATAAAAAATCCTAACTCCACACATTTAGTTTCCTCCAACAAGGCATATCTGGGTATGAATGGCAACAAAAATAAAATCCATCCGCCTTTACTAACCAAGAAGCTTCTTTTCTTCCCCACACTATACCACACATTCGATTCACCATTGTATAATTATATACATCAAAAACAGCTTCTTCTACTCCCCAATAAAAGTGTGCAAACCAAAGAGTTGTAAACCCATTGGCACAAAATTCCCAGTTGTAGTCATCACCAGAATGAAGAATATGCATGCCATGATCTTTACCTGAATGTAAATGAAATGATATATCTTCTGAAATATTATTTTTGATATGCAATTTCCATGGTATCTTGAAATAACAATCAATAGATGTTGTTGGGTAAACAAGACAAAATAAAATTATCAAGAAACAAATTGAATTGTCTTGTAATAAACTAAAACCACTCATGTTTGTCACATAAAATGTCTTGTCTCTTGATTATGATATCATGTTTTTCTATAGGCATTTCGTTATTTTATATGCAAATACATTATATGTTAAGTCAAACATTTTTTTTTTTTTTAAAGTAAACTAGAATATTTAATGTTTAGTTAATTAAAAGTAAGCTTTTTTATGTCTCTTCTTATCTCATTGGGATAATTTCATTATTTTTTTTCATTTGATTGAGATTTGACAAAAAAAAATTATAAAACTTTACAAACTTTACTTATCTAAATGAAATTTTAAATTCTCTATTGATTTACTCCCTCCGTCCCACGATAATATATAAAATTTCCTTTTTGGCATCCCACAATAATATATACTCCCTCCGTCCACTTTGTTGCTTCACAGTTACTGTTCACGCGTGGATTAAGGAAAAAAATAATGATATAAATGTTGTGAGTGTAAAAGTAAAATAGGAGAGAGAATGAGTGGAGGGAATAGTAAATTATAATGGTGTTGTGAGTATTAAAATAATGTAGGAGAGAGAATGAGTGGGATAGGGTTAATATTTTAATAATAAAAACTTTCTATTTTAGGTAAAAAAACAAAAATGTGAAGTATGTATTTTGACGTCCAAAATAGAAAGTGTGAAGTAAGTAAGTGGACGGAGGGAGTAACTTTCTTAAAATGAAAATGAATCTTTACTATTCTCTCCACTCATTCTCTCTCCTACATTATTTTAATACTCACATCACCATTATAATTTACTATTCTCTCCACTCGTTCTCTCTCCTATTTTATTTTCACACTCACAACACTTTCAATATAATACTTCCTCCTTAATTTCCGTGCATTGGCAAAAGTCTATATTTCTATGGGATGGAGAGAGTACAAAAGTCTATATTTCTATGGGATGGAGGGAGTATTTAATAAACCAACTTTTTATAACACGAGAAAACGTGATTTGAAGGGATTTACAACTTTCAGCTTTTCTATTATAATTGTTAGGCTGTCAATTAGAAATGCAATATTACTATGCGACAAATCTAACGTTTCAAATTCACTGATTTTCAATTTTAATAATTAAACTTACTATTAAAACTTGTATCCAATTTATAACTTAAAGCAACGGGATAGTTAAATTGATATGGGCATTTTTAAAATCATAACCCATTTTTTCCTATTTTTTAGGGAGTTGATCTTATAAAAATGCGTTTTCTTTTATAAGATTAAGAAAAAACCATTTTTACAGTGATAGTTAATAATACATGTACTAATACTCTTCACACTGATACTTTTTTATAATAACACTGACATTTTTTCAAGGTTTTAAAAATCGCTAGGCGGCGAGGCCGGGCCTAGCGCCTAGAGCGCCTAGGCGGGGCCGAGGCGGAGCCTAGGCGGATTTACACACATTTTTATATATATTTCATAGTTTTTGTCCATAGTGACAAATTCAAGAGGATAAATGTATAAATCTTGAACAACTCAACTATGGGTCAGGGCATTTCGGTCATTGAACCATAACATTAGAAGACGGCGTCATTTCTCAAAACCCTAACATAAAGTATATAAAGTCTGGAAAAAACCCTACTGAAAAGAAACCCTAAAACTGCAAAATTACGAAAAGGTCCAAAACAATGAAAAAACGGATAAAAACTTCAGAAGGCCGTTTGAGGCCCTTAGAAGCGTTTTTTGGCCTATTTATGGGCCGCCCAAGGGGCATAGCCCAATGACTTTTGTTCCTCTCGAAAAGACGGTCGTTTTGATATGATGTGCGTCCCGTAACTCCTCCGGAATCAAAAGTTACACCCGTTACGGTCGAACGCATCTAAAAACTCGAACGCCAACTCTTCGACCGCCTAGACCGCCCAATCCTGCCTAGGCCCCGCCTAGCCCCGCCTAGTCCCGCCTAATCCCGCCCAGCCCGCTCAGCCGCCTAGACCGCCTAGCCCGCCTAGCCCCGCCTGGCCCGCCTAGCGCCTAATTGCCCCGCCTAGCCTAAAGTCGCGGCACCTCCGGCCGCCTAGCCGCTAGCGCCAGCTAAAGTGCGCCTAGGCCGATTTTTAGAACACTGCATTTTTTTTACCCTACACTGGTACTCTTTTATACTGGTACTTAATAATACATACACTGAGACTATTCACACACTGACATTTGTTTACACTAACACTGGCACTTTTTTACACTGACACTTAATAATACATGCACTGACAATATTTACACAGACATTTTTTTACACTTACACTGACACTTTTTTACAATAACAATTACACTTTTTACACTGCCACTTAATAATAAATGTAATGACACTCTTTACACTGTCACTTTGTTACAATAACACCGACACTTTTTTACACCGGCACTTAATAATACATAAATTGACACTCTTTACACTGATACTTTGTTACACTAACACTAGCACTAGCACTAGCCGGAGAAATAAAACATGTTTTTTCTAATTTTAATGAAAAACGATTTTTTTTTTTTTTTTTTAAGATTTTGGCTTTTTTAGAAAAAAGTAAGTTTTTCATAAGATTTTATATATGAACATATCAAAAATAGTTTTTATAAGGATAATTGTATTTTCATTAAAAAAAACTATTAAAGGTTAACTTGAATTGACCAAAATATTAAAGTATAATTATATTTTTAGAATGAGGTGACTATCAAGTTTGTAAAAAAAATAATAATAATAATAAGGACCCATTTATAAAGTTTTACTCCATAAAATTTACTATTTAGAAAAAAAAATCTGAATGGCAAGATTATCAAAATTTTATTTACCCATAATTCACTATTTTTAAAGTGTCACTATTTTCCCAAATTTCACATTTTTTTTAATTTTCCCATAAGGATTAAAAAATACATGTCCGGTCTTAAGGATAAAGGATGTGTAATACTCCCTCCGTCCCTAAATTTCACATTTTTTTTAATTGTCCCACTTGAAAATTATTGATAATATACACCGCCGTTATGTAATACTCCGTCTCTAAATGTTACAAGTTTTGAAAATTTAGTGATTTTGAAGCTTTAATTTTGGAAATGAGACTAACTTTTTGAAACAAAAGAAAAGGGGAAATGGGACAAACATTTAGGGACGGAGGGAGTATTTAAAGTGTCACTATTTTCCCAAATTTCACATTTTTTTTAATATCAAATTATCAATTAATAAATTTGAAATTAGGAATTTAGTTGTCGGTTATTCTTTTATGATTTCCTTAAATTAAATCTGGATTTTTTTTAGTGTTTCCTATTGTTGTGTTTTGATTTACTATTAGTTTTGTGATATTTTCAGTACTTTTTAATATTCTTTGTCATTTAATAAGTTTTCCTCCCTTTCCTAGAGAGTAGTTGTTTTATCCTTCGCTTGTTTTTGTTTGTTTGTAGGATTTTAATTGCAATGCAATCTCGGATAACGAATCTCGCACTATCTTATGATGAATTTGATGCCTAGTTTTTTTATTACACAAATATATTTTGTGGATTTTAAGATGGTCGCAGGGGCGGAGCCAGGAATCGGCCGAGGGGGGGGCAAGATTACACGGGGGTTCGGGGGCAGCGTCCCCGAAAAAAAATTTTCGGGTCGGACAAGTAAAAAATGGGTCGGATCCATGAAATACAATGTATTTTAGTTAACAAAAATGATAAAAGTAAATAATTCAAAAAACGATTGAAATAATGTTGAATACTGCAAACAATTTATTAAAATATATTACTCGTACAAAAAAGAAAATCAAATTTGCTAATTAAACTTGGGATAATAGGAAGAAAGACCAAAAACAAAAAAATGGGAAAAGCCTAACTAATTAATTAAGATTGAAAAAATGTGAGGAAATTAGGAGAAAGAGAAAAACAAAACTGTTAAGAGAAAGAATAGCAAAGATGGAAGACAAATAAAATTAATTGAAAATGTAGGTAGCAGGGTTCGATCATGGACCAAAGGCTTTAACTTCACCCCTTCTACCGCTGAACCACACCACTCACTGGTATTAATCTTGAAGTTAATTATATATATACATATATAACAAAAATATGGGGGGGGCAAAAAAAAAAATTTCCACTGCATTTCCGCCGCTGGGGGGGGCGAGTGCCCCCTCCTGCCCCCCCCTGGCTCCGCCCCTGGATGGTCGGTAGACATTTTCTCATCGATCTGGATTCTCTAGTATGTTGAGTGCTTAGAGTAAAATATTATTCAAGAAGATACTTCTTACATTTCGAATCGAGGCGTTGTCGAATTTTATTTCAAGTGAAATCCGATTATGTCAAGAATTAGATCAGAAGGGTCGTTATTGTAGGTTAAGCCATGGAACTACTAATGATTTTTGGGATGAGCTTCCGTCATTTGTGGAATGTCAATCTCTTTTTTTATTGTGAATTCATTTGATTTTGTCGTTGTTCAAAAATAAAGTGTCACTATTCTAATAAAATAAGTTATCATTTAATAAGAAAACCCATTTACTATTATTTTTACTAATAATTTAAAACCATTAGTTAGTGTTACATAAATATATCAAATTTAATTTCTATAATCAAGCATATCTTCGTAATATTACAAAAACAGGTCGATAAAGATGAAAAAAAACTGAAAGGAAAAAAAAACATTTATAGCCTCTATAGCCTTAACAAATAGTTTCATGAGTTGTTCTTACAAAAAACCCGTTTTTTTTCTAAGTTTAGAAAAAACGTGTTTTACATTGGCACTTCATAACACTAACACTGACACTTTTTTACACTGTCACTTTTTTAGACTAACATTGGCACTTTTTTACACTGGCACTTAATATACATGCACTGACACTTTTTTACACTGGCACTTTGTTACACTAACACTGGCACTTTGTTACACTAACACTGACACTTTTTACACTGGCACTTAATATACATGCACTGGCACTTTTTTACACTGGCACTTTGTTACACTAACACTGTCACTTTGTTAAATTGGCACTGACACTTTTTACACTGCACTTTGTTAAACTGACACTGGCATTTTTTTACACTAGCATTTTGTTACACTGGCACTTTGTTAAACTGGCACTGGCACTAACGAGAAAAACAAAACACGTTTTTTCTAAGCTTAAGGAAAAACGTATTTTTTGTAAGATTTTGCTAGTTCCATATGTTCCTAAATTATTGTATATTTTGTTCAAAAAAAATATTCCTAAAGAAATATTATTCTTTTAGTGTGTTTAATTAAACGTTTACACTTATAACTTTGGGAGAATTGTGTTCAAATTTTTTTAGCTTTTATTTTTCTTCCACATAGTTTATAATTATTATAACAATTGAAATTTGAATAATAACAATTAATTATAATTGTTTATGAGTTAAATTCAATTCTTTTTCTTCTCTCAGCATTTTCTTTGGCCAGCTGAGAGGGGGGGGTTTCTGGATAGGTTTGGTTGAGGTAGGTGTTTGGGATTTTTGGATAGGAGGTTGAGAGGTTGATTTTCTGGTTGTCTTTCTAGGTCTAATTGGAGGAGAGGTTGAGGGTTTAGCCTGCTGAACAGAGGCATTGAGGCGTGGATTAGGTGGGCAAGGCCGGTTTAGGTTCATCGGTCGGTTTCCTCTTAGCCGGTAAGGTGGTAGCCATTTGGGAGGATTCAGGCAAATCGGTTTTCTTCACTTTAGGCTTATATGCCTTCTTCTTCTTCTCAACCGGTTGAGGGCTCACCGGTTGCAACAACATTACCAGTAGAGGGCTTGGCTTCTCTAGCAATCCTTGCCTGATCAGCCTTGCCAAATGCTTTGACAAAAGATTTTGGGTAGCTGGGCTGATCGGCTGATGCAACTGTAACAACTGGGATTCTCCTCAACACTCTAATTATCAACAAGTAGTGGCAAGGTTTGGCCTTGT
The DNA here is from genome assembly GCA_022495995.1 of Adenophora triphylla var. japonica. Taxonomy (NCBI): domain Eukaryota; kingdom Viridiplantae; phylum Streptophyta; class Magnoliopsida; order Asterales; family Campanulaceae; genus Adenophora; species Adenophora triphylla. Next base: position 849,930 of record JAFEMH010000075.1, read on the forward strand.
TGGCTCTAGCAAGTGGCTTTTCTTTCTAAAATTTCTTGAAAGCCACAAGAATGATTCTGTAGATGAATGCACACCAGTTGAAGTCCTTCTAGAAAATGATGGCATGTAATATCCAGAAATAATAATAATCATATTAATAAATAAATAAATAAATAAAAATTAAACAGTGAGCCAGAAATAATAATAATAATAATAATAATAATAATAATAATAATAATAATAATAATAATAATAATAATAATAATAATAATAATAATAATAATAATAATAATAATAATAAATGAATAAATAAATAAATTTAAATAATGAGCATTAAGTAAGGAAATTTATATGGATGTAAAAATTGTTAAATAATGGGTGTAATAATTTGAGAAAATGATGGGTTAGCCGTTATTGGCGTAGTAATTGAAATGGAATACCTTTGGGTCATCCGTTCCTTGGCTAAAAGGGGTATATATAGTATCTTTGGGATTTTGTTGTTCACAAATAACTAAAGAGTGAAAAGGGTCAAGTTGGCGCGGCGTGTGCAGAGAAAGAGGAAAAAGGTAGAGTTTTGTTCACTATTCTAAGTTTATATCCTTTTCTAAGCATACCTAAGGAAATTATAGGAAAAAAATGAGAAAGAGAAAAGAAATAGAAGAAAGGTAATGTGGAGAGTAAAGGTGTGTGTGTGTGTGTGTCAGTGTGTGTACGTGGGGTATAATCAATTAAGTTAGAGAGAGATGACAAATTAAATACGACTTATATTTTGAGAAACACATTATTATTTATAGAAACAATCAGACTATTATCCACTTCCTTTCCAGTTTATTGTCCGAAGATACGAACTAATTAGTGAAACTTATTTTGAATTTGGGAGAGGAGGAAACCAAATGGTAACAAGTATATAAAACTCTCATTTTGGTATCCAATTTGAAAATGCACAATTCTAAAAATGATTTTTTTAATATTTATTTATTCATGAGACTTACTTGTCATACTCACAATTACTATCTACTTAATCTCCCTACATCACTTTCTCTCTTTTACTTTACTTTTCATACTTACAATTCTTAATTCATTATATATTTTTCTTAATTCTCATGCAAAACCTATTTTGTACATTTTCAAATCAGACGAAGGGAGTGTTACAAGGGTGTACAATTACAGAAAATAAAATAAGATACAATTAATAAAAACTGAAAATACTAAATTAGAAGTTGTTGAAATTGCAGCCCAATGAAATCACTGTCTCCTTGAGACATATTCGATCCCTCACCGAGTGTGCTTGAGTTTTCTTGGATCGCTTGTCTCCCAGGATAGAACGTGCGGACCGGGGGCACTTTGCACCTAAAGTTCCCGGCGAGCTGAACTGTGCTTGGACTAGATCACCTCTTCTTCTATATGCAAGCTAGGAGGCCAAGGAAGAATCAACAAGATGCAACAAGGTGATATGGAGGAGGATTTGCAGAAAAAACCAAGTGCTTTTCTCTGTTGTGTTTTTTCAAGTAGTTCCAAGTTGTACCCAAGTAATCTCAAATGTTGTTAACAAACAACTATTTAAAGATTTCAATCAACCAAGAAAAAACTGAAAATCAATGGTTTTAATTAAGTAATAAAATGTAATAAAAAATTTTATTACGAATATTAAACACCATTAATTCAAAATCATTAGCCATAATGATTTCCGTTTCAGTTTTCTACATTTAATACTGGTTTCAATGTCTCGCCTCAGATCTGCCGGCAGTCTACTTAGTACTCTGCCGGCCGAGCAAGGCATATGCCTCGGCCGAGCCAAGTTGTCCAGAAACTTGGGACCTTCTGTCACGCTATGCTCAGCCGAGTCAACAACCTGCTCGGCCGAGCACCTCAGAAAAATTCAAGACCATTTTTGATTTACAAAATCAAAATTTATTTGGCCAAATTCTTTGAGCATTTATATTTAATTCATCCAAAACCCATTTTGGACAATTAAATATTTTATTTTCACAAACACAAACCAATTAAGTAATTTGACAAAATTACCTTTTAGAAATTAATCCATTAATTTCCTTCAAAACACACTATTTTTCCAATAATCCCCCACATGAAGGAAATTCATGAGGATAGGTGATAAAGTCCTATAGCCAAAACCCGTAGGATAGGGTAGGGGTTTGCCCTTTGAACCTTCCCTTGTAAAAGCATATTTACTCTACTCGCTAATCAGTAGACACGATGTCCTTGAACTGCTAGCTTTTTGTGTAGCCGATCATATACTTTACACAGGTATCTCCCTAACACAATTCAGCTCTCATAGCTGTGTCCATTAATGGCCCTGGATCACAATGCCTGGTTCTGTGAGAAGGTCTAAGAATTGAGCCTCACACAATTCTCCTCGAAGCGGCCTCTACTTCTTTCTCACATAGGTGATTCTTTTAAGTAACCCATTTTACTTCACATAAGAATCATTAAAAGCCATAGGCTTAACCTCATTCATCTCGGGATGTCACTTTAAGGAATGAGTATAGGGTTGACCCTCACAGTGACACTACAAGTCTTTAAACAGTTAGGTTGTCCCTTTAAACCTAGATCTTGAGATCTCTAGTCAACTAGGTTGAGTTTTCCGCTGTGTTTAACTACTCAAGAGGTTGTTATCTTGAGATGACAAATTAAATACGACTTATATTATGAGAAACACATTATTATTTATAGAAACAATCAGACTATTATCCACTTCCTTTCCAGTTTATTGTCTGAAGATACGAATTAGTAAAACTCTCATTTTGGTATCCAATTTGAAAATGTGCAATCCTAAAAATAATTTTTTTAATATTTATTTATTTATGAGACTTACTTGTCATATTCACAATTACTATTCACTTACTCTCCCTACATCATTTTCTCTCTTTTATCTCACTTTTCATACTTACAATACTTATTTCATTATACATTTTCCTTAATTCTCATGCAAAACCTATTTTGTACATTTTCAAATGGGACGAAGGGAGTATTGGATTCCTCCTGTTTCTCAGCGACTCCTCTCACTACAAGATTTGCCTTGATTTTTCTGGTTAACTCAATTCAACTTTGGCTGTATTTTTTTTTTTTTTTTGTAAATCCGCTATAAAATTCTATAATTTGTAAATGCGGGCATTTCTAATTGAGAATTAATATAAGTTTTAGAATCGTTTAAAAGATATTTTATAGATTTATAAAAACATTTTTGGTGGATACTAAATCTAATTGTTTAAGATATTTTATAGTCAAAGTTGAATTGACTTGACTATATAACGGTAACAAGGAATTCCCCAATTTCTATTCCTTTCGCTCCAAGTTTGACCTACCCGCTTCTCTCTCTCTCTCTCTTCTCTCTGTCTCTCCAAATTCCAAACCCTAGTTCCTGCTTCTCCCCATTCTTCTTTTCGAGCTATAATCTGTTTCGAAGATGACTTGGGTAAAGAGACAGCGATTAGTGAAGGAGTTTAAACCCCTACCTGACCCTCACCCTATTGATCCCAAAAACAAACTCAAATTAGTTGCCGGAGACTTCTATATACCCAAGAATAATGAATTGAAACCTCTCGGTGAAGATGCCCTCTTCATCTGCCAACAATACCAAACGATTGGTGTTGCTGATGGCGTCGGCGGTTGGGCACGCAAGGGAATTGACGCTGGTGAGTACGCCCGAGAATTGATGTCCAATGCCGTATTCTCCATTGAAAACAATTACAAAGAGGGGGAAAATGTTGATCCGAAGCTAGTTCTTAATGAAGCTTTTTTGAATACCGAAGCTAAAGGTTCTTCAACTGCTTGCATAGTAACCCTAAAAAATACATGCTCTCACAGTTACCTGCACGCTGCGAATATCGGAGATAGTGGATTCGTTGTGATTAGAGATGATAAAATTGTGTATAAATTACTAAGGATTCTAAGGATTCTCACAATCCTCCTCCTCCTCTCACGGCTCAACATCAGCATGTGTGAATATATTGGAAACAAACATCTCTCCTCAATCCTAGCTGTTGTCTCCATTTATATTTGTAACTATTTATTCATATCATTCATTATGTATAGTCTTAAGAAATTCGTGTGCATATTCCTAGGCTTTAATTCAGTTATCTCTGTATATAAATACTACATTGTAATGAAATCAAATTATCTTTTGCCAAACTTTCTTTATGGTATCAGAGCTCTTGTGATCCCTTCAAACCTAAAACTTCCCTGTGCTGCTGCCGCCCACCCTTCTCCTCCCATGGCTAACCAATCTTCATCCACCACTATCCCCAACTTAGCCGAACCAAATCACCCCATCATCTTAGTGAACCTATCTCAATGCAAAACCCTAACACCCCTCACCTACCTCTGCTGGTCCTCGCAAGTAACCTCTCTTCTTTTCGGCTTGGACCTCCTCATGTTTGTAGATAGCTCACACCCACCTCCTGCTGCCACCATACAAGTCGACGGCAAGAACACCACCAACCCAGCCTCTACCACTTGGAATAGGCAAGATCGCCTCATTCTTAGTGCCCTCTTAGGAACCCTCGACACCTCCGTTGCCCCACTTGTTTACCAAGCCACCACCTCTAGCCAAGCTTGGGACATTCTCAAAACGACCTACGCAAGCCCTTCGCGTGGTCACATCCTACAACTCAAAGATCACCTTGACTCGATTACCAAATCCTCCCTCTCCGTTACCGATTATATGCAGTCCATAAAATCCTGCACCGATAAGTTAGCCATTCTAGGCAAACCAATGGACTCGGAGGATGTCATTTCCAAGGTCATTAAAGGCTTGGATTACGAATCCTACAAACCCATAATTGACTCCATCCGTGCTAGAGACAATCCCATAACATTCGAAGCCCTCCATGAAAAGTTAATACACCATGAGCTTTCCCTTAAACAACAACCCATACCATCCACCTTCCCCATTTCCGCACACATTGCCCATCACACCCCCTCTGTGCCGCACCATAACCCTTCACGCTACTCACCACCTAACACAAACCATCCTATTCTTCCAACACCTCCCTCAACCCGCTCCTCATCTTCCCAGCCCTTTAAGGGCAAGTGCCAATACTGCCGCTATGTTGGCCATGTAATCTCTCAATGCCGACAATTCAAACGTGATTATCCTAGCATTGTCTTCCCTCCTCCCCCATCTTCCAACTGCCCAAACCGCACCTCTCACACCCAAAACCATCCCCAAGCCCACACCGCCTCAGCATCTCCCTCTCCTTCCCCCAACCCATGGCTATTAGACAGTGGTGCGACACACCATCTCACAAATGACCTCTCCACCCTCTCTCTTCATCATCCCTATGATGGTAATGATGAAGTAATCATCGGAGACGGCTCAGCGCTTCCTATCGCTAACATTGGTAGCTTTTCTATTCCTACTCCTCACTTTACTATTCGTTTCAATAATGTTCTACATGTTCCGTCTATCACTCGAAACATTCTTTCCGTCTCTCAGTTTTGTAAAGATAACAATGCACTTATTGAATTTTCTCATTCTTCCTTTCTTATCAAGGAAATCTCGACACACCGCATCCTCCTCCACGGAACAATTGATCGTGGAATCTACCTCTGGAACCCTCACTCTCCTCAAGCTCATCCAAGCACAACAACATCTCTCAACTCATGGCATCATAGACTAGGCCACCCCTCCCCCCTATTATTTCTTATTTAAGCAAACATTTTTCTCTACGTATTCCTGTTAGCTCTTTTCATCCTTGTAATCCTTGCAACATTAATAAAAGCCACAAACTCCCTTTCTCTACTTCTACTCTTCGAACTACTGCTCCTCTAGAATTAATATTTTTCGATGTTTGGACATCTCCTCTATACTCCTACGATAACTACAAATACTATGTCATTTTCGTAGACCATTTCACTAAATATACTTGGCTCTATCCCTTGAAAAACAAATCCGACACATTTGCCACCTTCAATCGGTTCAAGGCACTTGTCGAAAAATACTTTTCCCGTCCCATTATACAACTCTTCTCCGATAATGGTGGCGAATATCTCAAGCTTACTCCTTCCCTTCTACAAAATGGAGTCACTCACCTTACCACCCCTCCACATACTCCCGAACACAATGGCTTCGTCGAAAGGCGCCATCACCATCTTGTTGAAACCGCTCTCTCTCTTCTCTCACATGCAAACCTCCCACTCAATTTTTGGTCGCATGCTCTCACAACCGCCGCCTATCTTATAAACAGATTACCAACCCCCACTCTCAATAATGACTCACCTTATATCCGTCTTTTCAAATCGCCTCCAAACTACACCAAACTAAGAAGCTTTGGGCGTCTTTGCTACCCTTGGCTAAAACCATACACACCACACAAATTAGCCCCAAAATCAACCCCATGTATTTTTGTTGGCTATTCACCCACTCAAAGTGCTTACCATTGTCTCGATCCCACAACTCACAAAATATTTACCTCCCGTCATGTTAAATTCATAGAAACCGAGTTCCCCTACAAAGCTCTCACCACACAACCCACTATTTCCCAAACCATCTCTTCCTCAGAATGGTGTGCAATATCCATTCCCATTATCCAACCTACTACACCGCCCCAACTCAACCTCACTGCCCAACCATCCACAACCCCACAGCCACCTAATTCACCCATTACCCATCACCCGCCCACTCCAGCCCCTACTTCCGCCCCTCCTGCCGACCAAACCCCTCCCCTCCCTTCCGAACCAAACAGCAGACTCCCCATTAACCCAACTGAACCTCCCACAGCCACTCCAAACCCACCTCAGCCCACACACGCCATTGCTACCCGCCTCTCTCATGGTATACGCAAACCCAACCCCAAGTATGCCAACCTCTCCACCTTCTCTTCCTCTTCCTCCCTTCCCACCACCACCAAACAGGCCTTATCCATTCCTCATTGGTACGAAGCCATGTGTGAAGAGTACAGTGCCCTCATGCGCAATGAAACTTGGTCTCTTGCTCCTTCCCACGAAGCACCAAACATTGTTGGCTGCAAATGGGTGTTCTGTATCAAATATAATCCCGATAACACTATCCACAAATATAAAGCCCGCCTTGTCGCTAAAGGCTTCCACCAAAGACCCGGCCTTGATTTTTCCAAAACTTTCAGTCCCGTTGTAAAACCCGTCACTATCCGTCTTGTCCTCTCCCTTGCTATCACTCAAGGATGGCCTCTTCGCCAACTTGACATCAACAACGCCTTCCTACAAGGTCGTCTCTCTGAATCAGTTTTCATGTCACAACCCCCTGGGTTTCAAGATCCCACAAAACCCTCTCATGTGTGTCGACTCTCCAAAGCAATCTATGGCCTCAAACAAGCACCACGTGCTTGGTACACCGCTCTCAAACAATTCCTCGTCTCCTATGGCTTTAAACCCTCACTTTCTGATCCATCTCTTTTCACCTATCACAAACATTCTCATCATCTCCTACTTCTTGTCTACGTTGATGACATTGTCATTACGGGCCCCTCCACCTCCTTTCTTGACTCTTTTGTTTCCAGTCTTGCCTCTAGATTCTCTCTAAAAGACCTTGGACCCTTATCCTACTTCCTTGGTATCGAAATAACACCCAACTCCCATGGCATACTTCTATCCCAATCCAAGTACATCAGTGATCTTCTTACTCGCCACCACATGGACAACTCCAAGCCATCATCCACACCGATGTCTACCTACCCTCCTCTCTCAGCTCACCCCCGAAATCCCATCTTCAACCCCTCTGAATACCGTGCCATCATTGGCAGTCTCCAATACCTCTCTCTCACTCGACCCGACATCGCCTTCTCAGTTAACAAACTTGCTCAATTTCTGCATCACCCTCAAGAGTCTCATTGGTCAGCTCTAAAAAGATTACTACGTTATCTTCATGGTACACTTCACATGGGCATTCAATTGTTCAAAGAGTCTCCACCCATTCTTCACGCTTATTGCGATGCTGATTGGGCAGGGGACAAAGATGATTTCCACTCCACCACAGGCTTCATTCTCTATCTCGGACGTAACCCAATCACTTGGTCTTCCAAAAAGCAGCGTGCAATAGCTCGCTCATCAACAGAAGCTGAGTTCCGTTCAGTTGCTGCCACCACTGCCGAGTTACTTTGGGTTAACAATCTCTTGGCTGAACTCGGCATCCTCTCTACTACAACACCAGTCGTGTTTTGTGACAATCTTGGCTCTACAACTTACTCCGCCAACCCCGTCTTCCACTCCCGCATGAAACATTTGGCTCTCGCATTCCACTTTGTTCGTGAGCAAGTTCAACTCGGCAACCTTCGTGTTCAACATATCTCCGGCAATGACCAACTTGCCGACGCACTTACTAAACCACTCTCGCGGGCTCGGTTTGTTTCTCTTATTTCCAAGATTGGCCTCACTCAAAGACCGTCCATCTTGAGGGGGCGTATTAAGGATTCTAAGGATTCTCACAATCCTCCTCCTCCTCTCACGGCTCAACATCAGCATGTGTGAATATATTGGAAACAAACATCTCTCCTCAATCCTAGCTGTTGTCTCCATTTATATTTGTAACTGTTTATTCATATCATTCATTATGTATATTCTTAGGAAATTCGTGTGCATATTCCTAGGCTTTAATTCAGTTATCTTTGTATACAAATACTACATTGTAATGAAATCAAATTATCTTTTGCCAAACTTTCTTTATAAATCCCCTGTACAACAAGATGGATTCAATTGTCCTTACCAGTTGGGGAACAATAGCCCTTATCCTCCTAATTCAGCCATGGAGCTTGTGTTTCCGGTGGTGGCTGGAGATATTGTTGTTCTGGGTACTGATGGATTGTTTGATAACGTTTACGGTTATGAGCTTGAGTATGTGGTGAAATTGGGGATGAAGGATCCTGATATGCCGGAACTGCCCGAGCTTTTGGCATGGCTTATTGCGCGCTATGCTTTGCAGAGAGCAGAGGATGAGACTTACTTCAGTCCGTTTGAAAGAGCTGCACAACAGGCTGGTTATCGATTTGTTGGTGGAAAGTACGATGATATCTCTGTGGTGGTGGCTTATGTTCGACCTGCACATGAGTCCGATTTTGATGCTAGTTCGTTTGATGTTTTGTGCTGATTCTTTTTTAGGTAAAGGTGATCGACTGATCAATTACTGTTTTTGTAAATTTATAGGTTCAGCTGTTTTATAGTTAGAAAAGGTTAAGTTTTAGCTTTGTAATTGTTTGCAAATTGCAAATATAAATGGAGCAATCAATACTTTTGTTATTCTTGTGTTCATATAGTTAGAAAATTAAGGATTAAATCACAAGTTAATGAGCACAATATTTTAGTTTATGGTGGCATGAGTAACATTCTCAAATGGAACTTCCTGTAATGATGCGGTGACTTGCAGAACGTATGAGTGTGATCCCAATAACATTGTACAATCTTGATTATATTCATCTGTTAAAAATTGATGCTTACTACCCTTACTGACGGATTGTTTGATAACGTGTACGGTTATGAGCTTGAGAATGTGGTGAATTTGGGAATGAAGGATCCTGAGGTGCGGAAATTTCCTGAGCTTTAGGCATCGCGTATTGCACAGTATGCTTTGCAGAGAACAGAGGATGAGAGTAATTTTAGCCCGTTTGCGAGAGCTTCCCAACAGGCGGGATATGGACATGTTGGTTGCAAGTACGATGAGTCTGAGGATAAGGGACTGATTTATTCTTGTATTTTTTCTAAGTTTATAGAACTACTTAGTAGCTTGATCCCTTGATTTGGGTAAATAGGTTAACTTGTTATATAGATAGGTTCAGCTGTTTTTATTGGTTAGAAAAGATATAGTTTATAATTGTTGGAATAACTATTACAAAATCTCTGCTGGAATTATATAAAACTAAATAAAACAGAAACAGAAAATACAAGAGAAAGAATTTGTCGCTGTCCGAGTCGTGTGAAATCACACTCTCCTTAAGACAAATTACGCCCCCTCACCACGTTGTGCTTGAGTTGTTATGGAACGCTTGCCTCCCAGGATGAAACGGATATACCGGACGGTGGTTGCACAAGAATACCTCCGGCGAACTGAAGTCGATGCTTGAGCTTTATCACCACAAATGCAATGCAAGGAGGCCAAAGGAAAGATGAACAATATGCAACGAAATTGAGAGGAGAATTTCTGGAAAAAATCTGTGTATCTTTCACTTGTTGTGTTCTTGCCATTATATAATCAAAGGAGATAACAGAAAATTAAATCAAGTTTTAATTTTCTTAATTAATACAATTATTTCAACATAATTGCATAATTATTTTGCTCATTACCTCCCTTTTACAGTTATATGGTACATTGGAATTTACCCCTTCATTAACAGGCCTTTTGAGCCGTTACAAAACAGTGCAAAACCATTTCCTCGTAGAGCCACTGGAGCCCAGGCGCCCGCCTCGGGGAACGCGAGGCGCCCGCCTCGTACTGGTCACAAATGAGCCGCACCTACTGGAGTCGAGGCGCCCGCCTCAGGCAGGTCCAGGCGCCCGCCTCACCTCCAGAAAAATTGGGTCAAGTTTTTGGAAAAAAAAATGTAAAAAGTGGGCTCGCGCGGACAGGCTATTTCGGAGCTACATTCGTGTCCGCAGGACGCGCATGCACATGAGTTCGGTAGTCCGAAGCCTATTTCGGTCCATGATTTGCACCCCCCCCTGCGCACCTGTGCGCGAGAGAGAGCCTCTATGTACCACAATCTTACTCCCTACCAAAGTGTAGGAGTATTTAAACTTAGCCACTTTTTCATCTTTTTCCAATGTGGGATAACCACATTTTACCCATTCCAACCCATTAACTTTGAGCCTTCATATCTCATTCATTTCTCAACCATTTTGAACAAATGAATATATGATTTCAATGTACTCATGGAGTAGAACACAATCCAACAATCAATTTGTCATTTTAACAAATAACAAATTAAAAAAATAACTCATTATTTCCTTCAAAACACACTTTTTCCAACAATCCCCCACATGAAGGAATAATGCGGAATAGGTGATAAAGCCCGGCAGACGAAAACTTGCATACGAAGATGTGGGAATGCCCATTGAATCTTCGCTCGTACAAGCATATTTACTCTACTCGCAAATCGATAGACGCGATGTCCTTGAATCGTTATGCTTTTTGTGTAGCCGATCATATGCTTGACACAAGTATCGTCCTAACATACTTCAATTCTCATAGCTATGTTCAATCATGGCCCTGAACATACGCCTGGTTCTGCGAGAGGGTCTAAGAATTGAGCCTCACACAATTCTCCTCGAAGCGGCCCCACTTCTCTCTCACATAGGTGATTTCTTAAAGGTAACCCGTATTACCCGCTCGAATTTTCGACGCGTAAGAATCATTAAAAGCCATAGGCTTATCCTTGTCCTTTCGGGATGTCACTAATAGGAATGGACTTGGGGTTGATTCCCCCACAGTGACGCTACAAGTCTTTTAACAGTTAGGTTGTCCCATTGAATCTAGTTCTTGGGATCTCCAGTCATCTAGATTGGGTTTTCCGCTGTGTTTAACTTTTCAGAGGCTTTAGTCCCATTCCCCTCGTCGAGCTTTCAACTAACTCTCTATTTAACCCTTTGGTTAACGGATCCGCTAAATTTTCCTTTGACTTAACATAGTCAATGGATATTGTGCCAGTTGAGAGTAGTTGTCTCATGGTATTATGTCTTCGACGAATGTGTCTAGACTTACCATTATACATATGATTGTGTGCCCTTCCAATCGCTGATTGGCTATCACAATATATACATATTGATGGCACGGGCTTCGTCCATCTTGGAATATCTTCTATAAATTGGCGTAGCCACTCGGCTTCTTCACCACATTTATCTAACGCTATAAACTCAGATTCCATCGTGGATCTAGCTATAACCGTTTGTTTAGAAGATTTCCATGATATAGTAGCTCCTGCTAATGTAAACACAAATCCGCTTGTAGACCTTGAGTCTTTTATATCGGATATCCAATTAGCATCGCTATATCCTTCGATTACCGCTGGATGTCTAGTATAGTGTAAAGCATAATCGCGAGTATATCTTAAGTACCTTAGTACTCTCACTATACCATTCCAATGTTCCGCTCCGGGATTACTTGTATACCGACTCAGTTTGCTAACCGTGTAAGCAATATACGGTCTAGTACAACTCATCAAGTACATTAGACTTCCAATGATTCTCGAGTATTCAACTTGAGAAAGCTGTGTCACCTCTATTCTTTGATAGATGTTGACTCATGTCTATTGGGGTTCTAGCAATAGCTAAGTCATCCTTGCTTTGAATTTCTCAAGAATTTTATCCACATAATGTGACTGGCTTAAAGCAAGTCCATTTGACATTCTTGAAATTTTCACGCCAAGGATTACGTCGGCTAACCCCATATCTTTCATGTCAAACTTTGAGTTCAACATATCTTTAGTGGACTTTATCATTTTATCACAACTTCCTATGATAAGCATGTCATCTACATAAAGACATAAAATGACATAGCCATTTCCCGTGTCTCTAACATAGATACATTTGTCACATTCATTTATTTTAAATCCACTTTCCATCATGGCTTGATCAAACTTTTGATGCCATTGTTTTGGTGCTTGTTTCAAGCCATACAATGACTTTACTAACTTGCACACTTTATTTTCTTGCCCCGGCGCAGATAATCCTTCCGGTTGCTCCATGTAAATTTCCTCTTCTAAATCCCCATTTAGAAAGGCTGTTTTAACATCCATTTGATGTACTTCAAGATTCCGCAATGCGGCTATTGCAAGTACAATTCTTATGGATGTTATTCTCGTAACCGGAGAATATGTATCAAAGTAATCAAGGCCTTCCTTTTGCTTGTAACCTTTAATTACAAGTCTTGCCTTATACTTGTCAATTGTTCCATCCGTCTTCATTTTCCTTTTAAAAATCCACTTATATCCTAGTGGTTTACTTCCCGGAGGAAGATCCACTAATTCCCAAGTGTGATTTTGTAAAATGGAATCAATCTCACTTTTAATGGCCTCTTTCCACAAAGGTCCTTCGGAAGAGCTCACGGCCTCTTTATAACTTTGTGGTTCACTTTCAAGCATATAGGTTAGAAAATCTGGGCCAAAAGATTTTCTACCCTACCTCGTTTGCTCCGTCGAGGTTCTACCTCCACTTCATCATTTTCATCATGATGATTTGTTCCTTCGACTTCTTCTTCTTCTTCTATTGAATCATGTCTCCGTTTAGATGAACTTGCATCATCTCTTTTGCACGGAAACACATTCTCAAAGAAAGAAGCATTTCTTGACTCCATTATAGTATTCTTGTTTATATCTTGAATCTTCGATTCATGCACAAGAAACCTATAAGCACTACTTTTGTGAGCATACCCAATAAATATGCAATCAATAGTTTTTGGTCCAATTTTCACCTTTTTGGGAGGTGGTATTGAAACCTTTGCAAGACACCCCCACACTCGCATGTATTGGTATGAAGGCACTCTTCCATGCCACAATTCATAGGGACTCTTATTTACTTTCTTTCGGGGCATTTTATTTAACACATAATTTGCCGACAAGACGGCCTCTCCCCACATGTTATCCGGTAACCCCGAACTTATTAACATGGCATTCATCATGTCCTTTAGAGTCCGATTTTTCCTCTCGGCAACTCCATTGGATTGTGGGGTGTATGGTGGTGTTGTAACATGTTTTATCCCATGTTGAGCACAAATACCTTCAAAAGGGAATTCATACTCACCACCACGATCACTTCTTATGACCTTTATTTTCCGGTTGAGTTGATTTTCAACTTCATTTTTATAGAGAACAAACTTCTCTATAGCCTCATCTTTACTTTTGAGAAGATACACATAACAATATTTTGTGCTATCATCAACAAAAGTCATAAAGTACTTATTGCCCCCTCGTGTTTGTGTTGACTTGAAGTCACATAAATCCGTATGAACCAACTCAAGTGGTTCATTATTTCTTACAACCGAATGGAACGGAGGTTTTGTAAACTTTGCCTCTACACAAGTTTCACATTTATGTTTGTAGTCTATTTTACATTTTGGTATGCAATTCATGTTAATTAATCTACGTATAGTATCATAGTTAACATGTCCTAGTCTACCATGCCACAAATTGGAAGACTCAAGCAAGTAAACGGAAGAATTATTCTTATTCATCACATTCATCTTAGGCTTGTTAGCCATTACATTGCTTTTAACAACCATAGCACTAAGCTTAAACATACCATCACAAACATAACCTTTGCCTACAAACATTCCACTTTTAGACAAAGTAACCATATCGGATTCAAACACAACACGAAAGCCATGCTTAATCAAAAGCGATCCGGACACCAGATTTTCCGGATTTCGGGCACATAGAGCACATTGTTGAGAGTCAACTCTTTCCCGGAAGTCAACTTGCCACCACCTTTCCTTGACCTTTCACATCGGAGGTGGCGAGAATTTCCCATGAACAATTTCTCACCATTTTCAAGGGCTTCAAAACTACTAAACATTTCCTTGTTTGAGCAAACATGCCTAGTAGCACCGGTGTCAATCCACCACTGATTTGGGTTTGAACCCACCAAATTCACCTCAGAAATTACCGCCGCCAAGTGCATATCGGAAACTTCATTCGAGATGACATCCACCATGTTTGCTTGTTTCTTTGGCTTCCTACACTCGGAAGACTTGTGGCCCACAATGCCACAATTGTAACAAGTTCCACCGAACTTTTTCTTGGAGATTCCTCCCTTTGGCTTCAAACTAGAACCACCCTTTTTGGGACCAAACTTGCCTTTGGCTTTGCCATTTGCCTTGCCATTGGCCTTGGAGCTATCAACATGCTCCACCACATTGGCTTTCGCCACAAGAAGATTATTCAACTTCTTCTCCGCAATTCTATTCTCTTCCTCAATCCGAAGACGAATAGCAAGCGCTTCAACATTCATTTCCTTTCGTTTGTGTTTAAGATAATTCTTGAAATCTTTCCAAGCGGGAGGCAACTTTTCAATTATTGCCGCCACTTGAAAGTTTTCACTAATTACCATCCCTTCGGCATGAATTTCATGAATGATTATTTGCAACTCTTCCACTTGACTTTTAACGGTTTTGAGTCCACCATTTTGTAATCGAGAAAACGGCCCACAATGAATTTCTTTGTGCCCGCGTCATCGATCTTATATTTATATTCCAAGGACTCCCAAAGTTCCTTTGCAGTTTTCTTAACACTATACACATTGTATAGCGTATCCGACAATCCATTAAGAATGTAATTTACGCAAAGAAACTCGGAATGCTTCCAAGCATCAAGAGCCGAGATGGCTTGCCCATCCGTCTCATTCTCACCCAACTGTGGCGGATCTTCCTTAAGAAATCTCGCCAAGTTCAAGGTAGTCAAATAGAAAAGCATCTTTTGTTGCCACCTTTTAAAGTCTTGGCCAACAAACTTTTCCGGTTTCTCACCATGATTGTTCGAAACAGTTTGGACAACCACCCTTTGAGAGTTGGTTTCCACACGGCGCTTCCTCCACACGAGGATTCTCGGAGTTGTTCCCACATTGGTTTCCACGTTTGATTGAGTAGCCATACGAAACAAAACAAACAAGTTTAGTTCACTGTTTTAAATAGTTTTCCTTCCAACAATAATTTGTCTTAAGATTGTTGGAATAACTATTACAAAATCTCTGTTGGAATTATATAAAACTAAATAAAACAGAAACGTAAAATACAAGAGAAGAAAATGAATTTGTCGCTGTCCGAGTCGTGTGAAATCACACTCTCCTTAAGACAAATTACGCCCCCTCACCACGTTGTGCTTGAGTTGTTATGGAACGCTTGCCTCCCAGGATGAAACGGATATACCGGACGGTGGTTGCACAAGAATACCTCCGGCGAACTGAAGTCGATGCTTGAACTTTATCACCACGAATGCAATGCAAGGAGGCCAAGGGAAAGATGAACAATATGCAACGAAATTGAGAGGAGAATTTACGGAAAAAATTGTGTATTTCTCTTGTTGTGTTCTTGCCATTATATAATCAAAGGAGATAACAGAAAATTAAATCAAGTTTTAATTTTCTTAATTAATACAATTATTTCAACATAATTGCATAATTATTTTGCTCATTACCTCCCTTTTACAGTTATATGGCTGTTGGAATTTACCCCTTCATTAACGGCCTTTTGAGTATTACAAAACAGTGCAAAACCATTTCCTCGTAGAGCCACTGGAGCCCAGGCGCCCGCCTCGTGGAACGCGAGGCGCCCGCCTCGTAATGGTCACAAATGAGCCGCACCTGCGGAGTCGAGGCGCCCGCCTCGGGCGAGTCCGGGCGCCCGCCTCACCTCCCGGAAAAATTGGGTCAAGTTTTGGAAAAAAATGTAAAAAGTGGGCTCGCGCGGACGGGCTATTTCGGAGCTACATTCGTGTCCGCGGGACGCGCATGCACATGAGTTCGGTAGTCCGAAGCCTATTTCGGTCCATGATTTGCACCCCCTGCACTGTGCGCGAGAGAGAGCCTCTATGTACCACAATCTTACTTCCTACCAAAGTGTAGGAGTATTTAAACTTAGCCACTTTTTCATCTTTTTCCAATGTGGGATAACCACATTTTACCCATTCCAACCCATTAACTTTGAGCCTTCATATCTCATTCATTTCTCAACCATTTTGAACAAATGAATATATGATTTCAATGTACTCATGGAGTAGAACACAATCCAACAATCAATTTGTCATTTTAACAAATAACAAATTAAGAAAATAACTCATTATTTCCTTCAAAACACACTTTTTCCAACAATCCCCCACATGAAGGAATAATGCGGAATTGGTGATAAAGCCCGGCGAGACGAAAACTTGCATACGAAGATGTGGGAATGCCCATTGAATCTTCGCTCGTACAAGCATATTTACTCTACTCGCAAATCGATAGACGCGATGTCCTTGAATCGTTATGCTTTTTGTGTAGCCGATCATATGCTTGACACAAGTATCGTCCTAACATACTTCAATTCTCATAGCTATGTTCAATCATGGCCACTGAACATACGCACAGTTCTGCGAGAGGGTCTAAGAATTGAGCCTCACACAATTCTCCTCGAAGCGGCCCCACTTCTCTCTCACATAGGTGATTTCTTAAAGGTAACCCGTATTACCCCGCTCGAATTTTCGACGCGTAAGAATCATTAAAAGCCATAGGCTTATCCTTGTCCTTTCGGGATGTCACTAATAGGAATGGACTTGGGGTTGATTCCCCACGGTGACGCTACAAGTCTTTTAACGGTTAGGTTGTCCCATTGAATCTAGTTCTTGGGATCTCCGAGTCATCTAGATTGGGTTTTCATTGTGTTTAACTTTTAAGAGGCTTTAGTCCCATTCCCCTCGTCGAGCTTTCAACTAACTCTCTATTTAACCCTTTGGTTAACGGATCCGCTAAATTTTCCTTTGACTTAACATAGTCAATGGATATTGTGCCAGTTGAGAGTAGTTGTCTAATGGTATTATGTCTTCGACGAATGTGTCTAGACTTACCATTATACATATGATTGTGTGCCCTTCCAATCGCTGATTGGCTATCACAATGTATACATATTGATGGCACGGGCTTCGTCCATCTTGGAATATCTTCTATAAATTGGCGTAGCCACTCGGCTTCTTCACCACATTTATCTAACGCTATAAACTCAGATTCCATCGTGGATCTAGCTATAACCGTTTGTTTAGAAGATTTCCATGATATAGTAGCTCCTGCTAATGTAAACACAAATCCGCTTGTAGACCTTGAGTCTTTTATATCGGATATCCAATTAGCATCGCTATATCCTTCGATTACCATTTGGATGTCTAGTATAGTGTAAAGCATAATCGCGAGTATATCTTAAGTACCTTAGTACTCTCACTATACAATTCCAATGTTCCGCTCCGGGATTACTTGTATACCGACTCGGTTTGCTAACCGTGTAAGCAATATACGGTCTAGTACAACTCATCAAGTACATTAGACTTCCAATGATTCTCGAGTATTCAACTTGAGAAAGCTGTGTCACCTCTATTCTTTGATAGATGTTGACTCATGTCTATTGGGGTTCTAGCAATAGCTAAGTCATCCTTCTTTGAATTTCTCAAGAATTTTATCCACATAATGTGGTGGCTTAAAGCAAGTCCATTTGACATTCTTGAAATTTTCACGCCAAGGATTACGTCGGCTAACCCCATATCTTTCATGTCAAACTTTGAGTTCAACATATCTTTAGTGGACTTTATCATTTTATCACAACTTCCTATGATAAGCATGTCATCTACATAAAGACATAAAATGACATAGCCATTTCCCGTGTCTCTAACATAGATACATTTGTCACATTCATTTATTTTAAATCCACTTTCCATCATGGCTTGATCAAACTTTTGATGCCATTGTTTTGGTGCTTGTTTCAAGCCATACAATGACTTTACTAACTTGCACACTTTATTTTCTTGCCCCGGCGCAGAAAATCCTTCCGGTTGCTCCATGTAAATTTCCTCTTCTAAATCCCCATTTAGAAAGGCTGTTTTAACATCCATTTGATGTACTTCAAGATTCCGCAATGCGGCTATTGCAAGTACAATTCTTATGGATGTTATTCTCGTAACCGGAGAATATGTATCAAAGTAATCAAGGCCTTCCTTTTGCTTGTAACCTTTAATTACAAGTCTTGCCTTATACTTGTCAATTGTTCCATCCGTCTTCATTTTCCTTTTAAAAATC
Source organism: Adenophora triphylla var. japonica (assembly GCA_022495995.1). Lineage (NCBI taxonomy): Eukaryota > Viridiplantae > Streptophyta > Magnoliopsida > Asterales > Campanulaceae > Adenophora > Adenophora triphylla. The sequence goes on from JAFEMH010000075.1 coordinate 868,635, forward strand.
CACCTATATCCTAGTGGTTTACTTCCCGGAGGAAGATCCACTAATTCCCAAGTGTGATTTTTGTAAAATGGAATCAATCTCACTTTTAATGGCCTCTTTCCACAAAGGTCCTTCGGAAGAGCTCACGGCCTCTTTATAACTTTGTGGTTCACTTTCAAGCATATAGGTTAGAAAATCTGGGCCAAAAGATTTTTCTACCCTACCTCGTTTGCTCCGTCGAGGTTCTACCTCCACTTCATCATTTTCATCATGATGATTTGTTCCTTCGACTTCTTCTTCTTCTTCTATTGAATCATGTCTCCGTTTAGATGAACTTGCATCATCTCTTTTGCACGGAAACACATTCTCAAAGAAAGAAGCATTTCTTGACTCCATTATAGTATTCTTGTTTATATCTTGAATCTTCGATTCATGCACAAGAAACCTATAAGCACTACTTTTGTGAGCATACCCAATAAATATGCAATCAATAGTTTTTGGTCCAATTTTCACCTTTTTGGGAGGTGGTATTGAAACCTTTGCAAGACACCCCCACACTCGCATGTATTGGTATGAAGGCACTCTTCCATGCCACAATTCATAGGGACTCTTATTTACTTTCTTTCGGGGCATTTTATTTAACACATAATTTGCCGACAAGACGGCCTCTCCCCACATGTTATCCGGTAACCCCGAACTTATTAACATGGCATTCATCATGTCCTTTAGAGTCCGATTTTCCTCTCGGCAACTCCATTGGATTGTGGGGTGTATGGTGGTGTTGTAACATGTTTTATCCCATGTTGAGCACAAATACCTTCAAAAGGGAATTCATACTCACCACCACGATCACTTCTTATGACCTTTATTTTCCGGTTGAGTTGATTTTCAACTTCATTTTTATAGAGAACAAACTTCTCTATAGCCTCATCTTTACTTTTGAGAAGATACACATAACAATATTTTGTGCTATCATCAACAAAAGTCATAAAGTACTTATTGCCCCCTCGTGTTTGTGTTGACTTGAAGTCACATAAATCCGTATGAACCAACTCAAGTGGTTCATTATTTCTTACAACCGAATGGAACGGAGGTTTTGTAAACTTTGCCTCTACACAAGTTTCACATTTATGTTTGTAGTCTATTTTACATTTTGGTATGCAATTCATGTTAATTAATCTACGTATAGTATCATAGTTAACATGTCCTAGTCTACCATGCCACAAATTGGAAGACTCAAGCAAGTAAACGGAAGAATTATTCTTATTCATCACATTCATCTTAGGCTTGTTAGCCATTACATTGCTTTTAACAACCATAGCACTAAGCTTAAACATACCATCACAAACATAACCTTTGCCTACAAACATTCCACTTTTAGACAAAGTAACCATATCGGATTCAAACACAACACGAAAGCCATGCTTAATCAAAAGCGATCCGGACACCAGATTTTTCCGGATTTCGGGCACATAGAGCACATTGTTGAGAGTCAACTCTTTCCCGGAAGTCAACTTCAGCACCACCTTTCCTTGACCTTTCACATCGGAGGTGGCAGAATTTCCCATGAACAATTTCTCACCATTTTCAAGGGCTTCAAAACTACTAAACATTTCCTTGTTTGAGCAAACATGCCTAGTAGCACCGGTGTCAATCCACCACTGATTTGGGTTTGAACCCACCAAATTCACCTCAGAAATTACCGCCGCCAAGTGCATATCGGAAACTTCATTCGAGATGACATCCACCATGTTTGCTTGTTTCTTTGGCTTCCTACACTCGGAAGACTTGTGGCCCACAATGCCACAATTGTAACAAGTTCCACCGAACTTTTTCTTGGAGATTCCTCCCTTTGGCTTCAAACTAGAACCACCCTTTTTGGGACCAAACTTGCCTTTGGCTTTGCCATTTGCCTTGCCATTGGCCTTGGAGCTATCAACATGCTCCACCACATTGGCTTTCGCCACAAGAAGATTATTCAACTTCTTCTCCGCAATTCTATTCTCTTCCTCAATCCGAAGACGAATAGCAAGCGCTTCAACATTCATTTCCTTTCGTTTGTGTTTAAGATAATTCTTGAAATCTTTCCAAGCGGGAGGCAACTTTTCAATTATTGCCGCCACTTGAAAGTTTTCACTAATTACCATCCCTTCGGCATGAATTTCATGAATGATTATTTGCAACTCTTCCACTTGACTTTTAACAGTTTTTGAGTCCACCATTTTGTAATCGAGAAAACGGCCCACAATGAATTTCTTTGTGCCCGTCATCGATCTTATATTTATATTCCAAGGACTCCCAAAGTTCCTTTGCAGTTTTCTTAACACTATACACATTGTATAGCGTATCCGACAATCCATTAAGGATGTAATTTCTGCAAAGAAACTCGGAATGCTTCCAAGCATCAAGAGCCGAGATGGCTTGCCCATCCGTCTCATTCTCACCCAACTGTGGCGGATCTTCCTTAAGAAATCTCGCCAAGTTCAAGGTAGTCAAATAGAAAAGCATCTTTTGTTGCCACCTTTTAAAGTCTTGGCCAACAAACTTTTCCGGTTTCTCACCATGATGGTTCGAAACAGTTTGGACAACCACCCTTTGAGAGTTGGTTTCCACACGAAGCGCTTCCTCCACACGAGGATTCTCGGAGTTGTTCCCAGCATTGGTTTCCACGTTTGATTGAGTAGCCATCTGAAACAAAACAAACAAGTTTAGTTCACTGTTTTAAATAGTTTTCCTTCCAACGAAGAGACAATAATTTGTCTTAAGATTGTTGGAATAACTATTACAAAATCTCTGCTGGAATTATATAAAACTAAATAAAACAGAAACAGAAAATACAAGAGAAAGAATTTGTCGCTGTCCGAGTCGTGTGAAATCACACTCTCCTTAAGACAAATTACGCCCCCTCACCACGTTGTGCTTGAGTTGTTATGGAACGCTTGCCTCCCAGGATGAAACGGATATACCGGACGGTGGTTGCACAAGAATACCTCCGGCGAACTGAAGTCGATGCTTGAGCTTTATCACCACAAATGCAATGCAAGGAGGCCAAAGGAAAGATGAACAATATGCAACGAAATTGAGAGGAGAATTTCTGGAAAAAATCTGTGTATCTTTCACTTGTTGTGTTCTTGCCATTATATAATCAAAGGAGATAACAGAAAATTAAATCAAGTTTTAATTTTCTTAATTAATACAATTATTTCAACATAATTGCATAATTATTTTGCTCATTACCTCCCTTTTACAGTTATATGGCTGTTGGAATTTACCCCTTCATTAACAGCCTTTTGAGCTGTTACAAAACAGTGCAAAACCATTTCCTCGTAGAGCCACTGGAGCCCAGGCGCCCGCCTCGGGGAACGCGAGGCGCCCGCCTCGTAATGGTCACAAATGAGCCGCACCTACTGGAGTCGAGGCGCCCGCCTCAGGCAGGTCCAGGCGCCCGCCTCACCTCCAGAAATATTGGGTCAAGTTTTGGAAAAAAAATGTAAAAAGTGGGCTCGCGCGGACAGGCTATTTCGGAGCTACATTCGTGTCCGCAGGACGCGCATGCACATGAGTTCGGTAGTCCGAAGCCTATTTCGGTCCATGATTTGCACCCCCCCCTGCGCACCTGTGCGCGAGAGAGAGCCTCTATGTACCACAATCTTACTCCCTACCAAAGTGTAGGAGTATTTAAACTTAGCCACTTTTTCATCTTTTTCCAATGTGGGATAACCACATTTTACCCATTCCAACCCATTAACTTTGAGCCTTCATATCTCATTCATTTCTCAACCATTTTGAACAAATGAATATATGATTTCAATGTACTCATGGAGTAGAACACAATCCAACAATCAATTTGTCATTTTAACAAATAACAAATTAAGAAAATAACTCATTATTTCCTTCAAAACACACTTTTTTCCAACAATAATTACTCCCTCCGTCCCAAAATGAATGTCCAAAAACTTTTAAAAATTGCTCTTGATCAAGAGTAAATTTGGACATTTATTTTGGGACGGGGGGAGGAGTAATATAAACCAAATTTTGTTTTGCTGCATGTGTGTGTAAATATGGACAACTTCAACAACTAAGAACAGAGGAAACAAGGCTATATTTGACTATATATGTGTTATCTTAACAGATAGCTCTCAAGTCCATCTTGATGCATCCCCTTGTGTAGTAAGCGTAGCGATTTCTTGCAGCTACATGTCTACAGTTTCATCAGAGGGCTGGGAATAAGCAGCTTCCATGGCTAGTGGCTGGACGTAAAAGGAATTGGAGGCAGATGTAGAAGGCAGATAAGCGGGCTTTTCCATTTCCAATTCCACAACAAAAAAAAACCGATTCAGTAGCATCAAACATATTAACATTAAAAAAAATATATATATATATTTTGAATCGGAGGGAGTAATATTTTACTAGAGTGACCATTTTTACTCAACAAATGCATTAGCATCAAACATATTTTTTTCTTGTTTTAATCAGCATTATACCCTTAATTGCGTTTTGATTTACGTAAGCATATATGATTAGAGTTGATAGATGCATATTGCATAAGCTAGGGCTATTGAGCCAGCAGTGCTGTTACTCTTAGCAGCTGATATGATCTCTAGAGGAAAGATTTCACTTGGAACCAACCACCATAGTGCCCCATGACCAAGCAAAGCCAGCAGTCTATACGCACGTAAACCTCACAACCACAATCGCATACCACAGAACACATCTGCTATACAAGCCTCACAAAAACATGCAAAGTATCATTTAAAATGACGATGAGGAGAACAATAACTCAAGTATTACTGCATATATATTTTCAAAATTTCAAACAATACACATTGTTTTAACCCAAATGCAACCTCAACTGTGAATTTTTAACTAACAGTGCAGCTAAAGCTTGAGCCTCGCTTTTACAAGGTAGCTATACTCCCAAACTTAGGGTTCTTTAAATCAACACAAAATGATCAATGATCTATAAATCAATTCACAAAACAAAATATCAGCAAAAGTGTAAACTTCTTGTTGACTAACTTGAGACTAATCTAATTTTGCAGCCTAAACATGATCATCAGAAGTCAGTACCGTTCATGAGCTCAAAGCAGTCGTTCCAGCTGGGATCGTGATAACAGATGTCAATATCAAAGTCGGCTGGTAGAAAAGTATCAAGAATGTCGCCAGCAAGTGCATTTTCATCAGAAGCCTGGGAATGGGCAGCTTCTATGGCTAATGGTTCAACATACAACGGATTGGAAGCAGTGGTAGAAAGCAGATCAGTGGGTAATTCCATTTCCAATTCCACCATAGAAGAAATCAATTCAGCAGCAGCAGGGGATGGGGCCTGATGAACAACAGGTTCTTGATTACTGGAACAGCAATATTCTGCAGGCTTTTCATAATTGGTGTCGATGAGCTCGAAGAAGTCGTTATGGAGGGGATCATTAAACCAGCTGTCAATAATATCAGAGTCGGTTGGCAGAAGAGTATCAAGAATGTTAAGAGTAACTGCAGTTTCAACAGAGGGCTGGGAATAATCAACTTCCATGGCTAGTGGCTGAGCATACAAGGAACCGGAGGTAGATGTAGAAGGAAAATCAGTGGATAGTTCCATTTCTACTTCAACAACAGAAGAAATTGGTTCAGTGGCAGCAGGAGACGGGGCCTGAAGAACAGCACGCTCCTGATAACTAGAATTTTGCACTCTCTGTCGATTCTTCCAACGAGGGTTCTTGTAAAGGTGACAGAGAACATAGTCCTTGAGCGGGTGGTAGAGCAAAGAGGTGCCCTTCGGAAGAGTGTACTCCGTCATCAGAAATCTCTTGTCATTTATCGAACCCTCTTCTTTATAGCTGAGATTGATAGACTTACCAATGGGTGTTCCATTGTGATCACGGATATTCTGGGTCTGAACACCATGCCACGTCCCTTTTCCAACTTTGCGGTTGACATTGGTGGAACCAATTTTACCGTTCTTGGCTAGTCTAACGGTAATGAATATCAATGGTGGATATTCCCAAAGAAAATGCACCAATTTTAATGTTGTCAAATAGACCAACATTTTCTGTTGCCACCTTTTAAAGTTCATCCCGGTAAGAATACCCGGTCTTTTCGCATGTACGAACACATGAGACGGAGGGAGAGCATTAAGAGGTGCAACCCTTGAGGTTGTACGTGAAGGAGGTTTCTTACCATGAACCGGGTGAGACGGTGTAATTTTGTTGAACGTAGCGTCACCTTGAGAAGGAGGCGTCACATTCCCTTGACTTGATTCTGTGGAGTCTTTCTCGTTTGCCATCTTGAAGATCTTGAAGAAGCGTAAAATAACTTCTTACGATTGTTGGACAATTGTGTAGGCTTCTCAAGAACTTAACTAGAAACTTAACAGAAAAGGATAACGGAGATTGGAAACAAAAAAATTCAAGTCGAGTCTTGTATTTAATACAATCTCCGTAAGAAGTTATTGCCCCGCACAGGTGCTTACGGTTTATATGGCAATCTTCTAGTAAGATAAAACGACTTATAAGTAAATGATAGGAGCACTCCAAATCAAATACTCTAGCGAACAACACAATGTTTGGAACTTTGGACTTTGAAGGATTTAATGCAACAATATGCAATGATATGGGTATGTTAATCTATCTTACTAGAGGGTATGAAGGGTCAAAATACTGTATATGTTAATTGAAATTCGGAGGAGGAGGTATATATAGAGAGCCAAGGGGTTTGTGTCTTTTCCCACGAAGAGACACAACTTTCTGTTTGAAATAGTGCCTGTTCAGGATCTGCTCGGCCGAGTCAAGGAACTCGCTCGGCCGAGCACCAGGCTGCACGGCCGAGTCAAGAGACTTGCACGGCCGTGTTGATCAAACTGCTCGGCCGAGCAGGCATAAGCCTCGCCCGAGCAAACTTGTCCAGAGACTTTTGGCCTATTTCTGTGCTCTGCTCGGCCGAGTCAAGGACTTTGCTCGACCGAGCACATCAAACAAAACTAAACACCCTTTAATTAACTCTCGTTAAGTTACAAAAGACCATTGTCATTAATTCTCATTCACCCTAAATGGTTTTGAGACATTAAATGAGTTTAATAATCTACAACAAATGTAGAATACATTTTGTAACTAGTTCCGTTAACGCATAACGAACTTTCGTTAGAAATCTAGGTCAACGTTAAGTCAAACTTAACTTTCCGTTTACCCATTTCCAACAATCCCCCACATGAATGACAATTAATGCATGAATGCAATTTCGTCCAAAGTTCCGGCGAACTATTATTACATCGGGATAGATAGCTTGTGGCCTTGAATCTTTCCTAGTGAAATATTATTGGATATACTAGCCATTTGGTAGCGAGTCGCTTTGAACCAGTGACTGTCGGGTGTATACCAAGACAATAATACTCACATAATAACAGCTATAACAATTGTTGTTCTCACGTTTTTGTCCATTTTGGCCCTGGACCGTATCTCATTCATAAGCGTTCATTTAGAGGTGGCCTTATTACCTCACACTTTATATAGGTGATTCTCACTATAAGGAGTATCATGCACTACTCCACCCGTAGGTATAGAAATCATTAAAAGTTTTCTCAACTTATCCTCACCACTGCTGCATGTGCTAGTACTTGGACGTTCTGGGAATGAGTATTCAACATCTCTAGGTTAATAAACCGAGTTGTTGTTTCCAAGTAACTCTACTAGAACTTATAACTTGGTTGTCTCATTGAACCAAGGGCCTGGGATCTCCATTTCTCAAGGTTGAGTGTCCGCTATAAGTTCTTTTGTTGTGGGTTTTTAAACCCATTCCCCTTAACAGTTTATACAGTTGATCTTTATTACTACCCTTAGGTAGACGGATCCGAATTTGACTTCACATGGCTAGTTGTGACAGTCGCATTTTGAGATCAATTGTACTATGGTAGTGTGTCTAAGACCATTATGTCTAGACTTACCATGATGTTCTACACCTTTTCCTATTTCTCATTGTCGTCACAATGCCTTAGGTCATGTAGACAGAAGCTTATTCCACGAAGGAATATCTTCCAAGACCATTCAACTTACATAGAAATTGTAATCTTTAATCATAAGTATATCTTTAAGTACACCAAGCACTATGATTATACTATTCCGGTGATTGATTATAATTACAATTAGACCTTTAGTCTATCTAGAATGATCAGTCCCTTCGAGTGATCAAATTCTTCTATCGGTCAGTTTCTTCAAGTGGTTATTATCTCTGTACCGTTTTGACTTCCCAAATATTCAGTATCTCTAAGTGGTTTGACCTCCTTAGAGTCTACTTTCCAGGAATCTACTTTACAGAGAATACCTCTCAAGAATCTATTTGAACATTCGAAGTACTTTCTTTTCAAGATAATGGAATTGTGATAGGACAATCCTTCTGATGTTCTAGAAATCTTTATTTCTAATATGACATCGGCTAATCCCATATCTTTCATGTCAAAGTTCTGTTTTAACATGTCTTTGGTATTCATGATCAATTCATGACTATCATTGTTATCCACGTAAGGACAGACTATTAACAAATGATTCAGATGTTCATTTAATGTATGTAGACACATTTGTCACATTCATTAATCGTGAATCCATTTGATAACATAGTTCTATAGAACTTCTCATGCCACTGTTTAGTTGCTTGTTTAGTCCATATGAATACACAAGTAGATCCAACACGGTTGTGCGACATAGAACGCTCTGTTGTGTCATTTGGGATAATCTTGCATACATCATCATGTCCTTTTGACAACTATCCTGGCTTTATACTTATCAACAGATCCATAAGCTTTATACTTTCTTTTAAGAATCCAATTGCAACCTAATGGTTTGCAACTTGGAGGGAGATCTACCAATTCCCAAGCATTATGAATTTTTATCTCACTGTTAATAGCCTCTTTCCAGAACGAACTATTCGGACCAGATAATGCTTCCTTAACAGTTGCTGATTCGTTTTCCAACATAAATGATAGAAAATCAGGACCAAAAGACTTTTCCACTCTTGCCCTTTTACTACGTCTAGGTCCTTCATCTTCCACTTGAGATGGACCGTTTGTAGTCTAATATTTGAAGGTTTCATCCTTGGTATATCTAGTTTTTGCAACCCAACGGTTTGCACAAGGAAGATCAACCATCTTCCTAGTAGAGTAGGATGAATTTGTCCTTCAACTGTATCTTGTTTTCTTCTTCTTATTTAAGAAAATCACTTACAGTTTCTATAAATTTTCTTTTATACATTTCCTATCATTTCAAGGAAGTATATTCTTTAAAGAATATAACGAGTCTTGCTTAAGTATTTCTACTTTAGCCAAATACCCCCACATTTGAGGTATTTATAAAATGGCTTATGAATATTTCATAATTCGTCATCATTGAATATTTCCTTTCTAAGGATCCATTTGTAACCCAATGGTTAGCATTATGGAGGAAGATCAAATAACTTCCAAATATATAATGATCCATTCTTTTAACTGTTAACATTTAACAGTTTCTGTTAATACTAGAAGTTCATATCAAATAGAACTTATGTATTTAGCTTGTACCCCCACACTTGAGGTGTACCTCCACATATCAAATATTTTATGAATATCCTAATTCATATTTAATATTTTCCTTTTATGTGAAGTCATTTAATTGTAATAACCATGTTACCTACAATGTATTTCATCTCTTTGAGATGAACCGACGACATAGTCATAACTATGTTTTAAGTGAGGTCTCTTCAACCATTTTCCTTGGTTGAAGAATACTGCATTGCCAATGGAAACGTAATCCATGGTTTTTGGGTCCTATCTTAACCTCTTTAGGTTTAGATATTTCTACCTTTGCTAGGTATACCCACATAAGACGGAACTTATCAATAAGGAGTTCACCATCTCCTTAAAAGTTATATCTTCCTTTTTCAATTGATTTGAGTGTGTAAAAAGCTTTCGTTTGATAAATAAGTGTCAGCGTCCCAACAATTATTTTTCAAACGGTACTACATACTAACCACCTCTATCACTTCGAAACTCTTAATTGTTCATTAAGATGAATCACAAACCTTATTGTTTACTTAAAACTTTAAGGTTTTACCTTTTACTTTTCCAAAAGATGAACTTTGCATTATCAAATGCAATCATTAATAGAAGTAAATAACTATCTATTTACTATTTAAGTTTGAACTGATTTCTACAAAAGAAATCACAATTGATTTTGCGAATCAAATTTCATTTTAGGTAGTAATTTTAAATTAACTCGTCGACTTAGTGAATTTAAATTTACACGACCTAAATGAACACGCCATAACAATTGGAACACTTCAAACCAAGTAAATAAAATCTGAAATTTTATTCTTCGCACTTAGGCGGATAAACAATTACAATTTAAGGAGTCCTTCAACAAGGTACCCTTTACTAACACAACAACCACTTTTGGTCAATTCAATCTTATGCCCCTAGGCTAAGTTGATCAAAGTCCAATGGAACATTTCTATCTTCATTCACATTGGCTTGAAGAGGGTTTCCATCTTGGTTGTTGATTCTAGGATGTCGACATTCCCTAGCCATATGCCCGGGTTTGCCGTAATTAAAACAACTACCTTTGACCTTATTGGCGGTCCTCTTCACTTTCCCGGTTTTCTTTCTCTTGTTTCCGGTACTTCTTTCCACCAAGTTCACTTGCGGTCTTTTAGTCACAATACATATAGTATTGTGCATCTCGAGAAAGTCCCAAAGTTCTCTCGCGGTCTTTATGCCACAACACACCTTGTATTGTGTGTAATCCAAGCCATTAAGAATATAATTGCGACACAAGAAATCGCTGTGATTCCAAGTATTCAATTCATTATTTGCTTTGAATTCATCCTCGTCGGATATCAATGGTGGATATTCCCAAAGAAAATGCACCAATTTTAATGTTGTCAAATAGACCAATATTTTCTGTTGCCACCTTTTAAAGTTCATCCCGGTAAGAATACCCGGTCTTTTCGCATGTACGAACACATGAGACGGAGGGAGAGCATTAAGAGGTGCAACCCTTGAGGTTGTACGTGAAGGAGGTTTCTTACCATGAACCGGGTGAGACGGTGTAACATTGTTGAACGTAGCGTCACCTTGAGAAGGAGGCGTCACATTCCCTTGACTTGATTCTGTGGAGTCTTTCTCGTTTGCCATCTTGAAGATCTTGAAGAAGCGTAAAATAACTTCTTACGATTGTTGGACAATTGTGTAGGCTTCTCAAGAACTTAACTAGAAACTTAACGAGAAAGGATAACGGAGATTGGAAACAAAAGAATTCAAGTCGAGTCTTGTATTTAATACAATCTCCGTAAGAAGTTATTGCCCCGCACAGGTGCTTACGGTTTATATGGCAATCTTCTAGTAAGATAAAACGACTTATAAGTAAATGATAGGAGCACTCCAAATCAAATACTCTAGCGAACAACACAATGTTTGGAACTTTGGACTTTGAAGGATTTAATGCAACAATATGCAATGATATGGGTATGTTAATCTATCTTACTAGAGGGTAGGAAGGGTCAAAATACTGTATATGTTAATTGAAATTCGGAGGAGGAGGTATATATAGAGAGCCAAGGGGTTTGTGTCTTTTCCCACGAAGAGACACAACTTTCTGTTTGAAATAGTGCCTGTTCAGGATCTGCTCGGCCGAGTCAAGGAACTCGCTCGGCCGAGCACCAGGCTGCACGGCCGAGTCAAGAGACTTGCATGGCCGTGTTGATCAAACTGCTCGGCCGAGCAGGCATAAGCCTCGCCCGAGCAAACTTGTCCAGAGACTTTTGGCCTATTTCTGTGCTCTGCTCGGCCGAGTCAAGGACTCTGCTCGATCGAGCACATCAAACAAAACTAAACACCCTTTAATTAACTCTCGTTAAGTTACAAAATACCATTGTCATTAATTCTCATTCACCCTAAATGGTTTTGAGACATTAAATGAGTTTAATAATCTACAACAAATGTAGAATACATTTTGTAACTAGTTCCGTTAACGCATAACGAACTTTCGTTAGAAATCTAGGTCAACGTTAAGTCAAACTTAACTTTCCGTTTACCCATTTCCAACATTGTCTCAATCCAATATTTATAGTATGTCTGGTGAAAACAATTAATTTTCAAATGCTAAGGCCTCTCATGTATACTACTCCATTTCCTAGCATTTCAATTCCTAAACGATGTGAAATTAATATCACATTTGGTTTTCAATTGCTAAGGCCTCTCAATATATACTACTTCATTTCCTTGCATTTCAATTATTAGACGACGTGGGATTAATATCCCTATTGGGATTCAAATGCTAAGACCTCTCAATATATACTACTCAATTTTCTATCATTTCAATTCCTAAACGATGTGGAATTAATATTCCTATTGGTTTTCAAATGCTTAGGTCTCTCAATATATAGTACTCCATTTCCTAGCACTTCAATTCCTACTTCCTAAACGATGTGGGATTAATACTCCCTCTGGTTTGAAATATTTGTCACTTTTAAATTTTTCACAAGTTGTAAGAAACATAGTTATTATATCAGCTTCATGATTAAAATATCAATATTCTCATTATTATTTCTCCTTTCAACAATAAACCAATTCATAGAATGGAAAAAGTTTCAATGTCATTATATCTTTTTGTTGAATACCTTTTATTTAAAAAATATTTTTCTAAATTAACCTTTATACTAATAGTAACTCTTTTAATTTATTTTATGTTATTTGTCTACATTTTATGACCTCGCGTTTAACGCACGGATGTTAGACTACTTTATTAATAACAACCAATGTTATACTCATGCGTTAAATGCACAACTAAATAATTTTGTCAAATCAACTAAAAAATAAAAAATGCATACCATTAATAATAAAAAAAATTATATAATGAATAATAAATTAAGGTAACAAAATTATTATGAATATTATTAAATCATTATTAAAGTTATCTTAAAAATAACTAAATCAGATTTTCATTTAGTTTTCTGCATTTCTGTCAAGTTATTTTTTTACAGTTCAAAATAATTATCCATGTAAAGGAAAAAAGAGAAAATCATAGGGACCAGTCATAATTTTTGGAGGGAATGTCGTCATTTTCCCTATGTCAGCTATGACTTAAATGATAAGTCTAAATAAAGAATTAATGAAAGATTTCTCAACGAAAATGACTATTGTCACTATAATTTTTGTGCGTCTACTACATTCATCATAATTTTAATATTCAATCAATGTTTTGACAAATATCCTTAATTCATCTTACTTTAAATATAAATAATTTTTCAATGTTATTATTTACTATATAGTTCTTCAAATTTTATTTTAATGGATTTTGAAAATTTATTAGAATGGGTTATAATCAAGAATATAAATTATTTTATGCCCAATAATAGAGAAAATAAATAGCTAAAAGAAAGCACGTAACAATTTGTTTTCATTTTTCATTGAGGTGTTTAAATTTGTTAGCCAATTGAATTTTAGTGAATTTGTGATATGATTATGTTCTTTTTTCTTTATTTATTTCATGAAACGAAATTGTTGATAAAGCTAAAGGTTCTAAACCAACATGTCGTAAAGTGATGAAGTGATGAGGTAATGATTTGATGGGTGGTAATAGTGATATTAATGAGTCAATTAATAAAAGAGTATTTTAGACATGTTTTGTAAAAAAAAGTTTTGGAGAAAATTTGCATTTATAATCACTTAAGTTTGCCAAAAACTCACAAAAAATGCGTTTTTTGTTAACTTAACAAAAAACGTGTTTTACCGCTCACATAATCCACGCACAGTGACACACAACGCAGACCCTCTCTCTCTATCCTCTCTCTCTAGACGCAATTGCGTCGACTTCTTCCTCAATCCGTCTCCTTCTCCGGCCAAACCTTCTCCCTCACACCCAAATCTTCACCGGCGACCCTCTCTATCCAAACCCAAAACAACGACCCAATTCCGAATTAGGGCCAACACCGATGGAAATTCCGAGCTAATGCAATAAACAAAGAAGAAATTGATACCGGAGCCCTAATTGAATTGGGCGGAAACAGAATGGAAGATGAAGACGATGCTTACCGAGATGATTTGGTTTTTGAAACAGGTGAGACGGCGTTGGCAAATTCAATTACGAGGCCGGAGGACGTCGCCGAACTCATCGTCGTCTTCCATGATGAGAGAGAAAACGAACAGAGACCTTCACAATTCTCTCTTTCTACCACCAATGGCCAATCAGTGTATAAGTATTAATTTGAGGATCAGTTTGGGAATGCCATTATTTTAATTTGAGTGCCAGCTCAATAGTTTTGGAATGCCGTTATGTATTGTGGAATGCCGCTTATTTTGGAATTTTGAGGATTGTTTTTTGAATGCCGCCTATATTTTTTCGAGTGCCGGTACATGTTAATTTAAGTACCAGTTTGAGAATTTGATGCATTGGTGGGTAGGTAATTAGATGCCAGTGTATGTGTTTTGGAGTGCCACCATGTATTTTGGAGTGCCGGTTAGTGTATAATAGAGTGCCACCATATTTTTGAATGCCAAGAAAATGATTATCAGTGTTTTTTGAGTGCCAGTGTCTGTGTATTTGAGTGCCAGTGTACGTGATTTTGAATGCCAGTTCATGGTTTTTTGAATGCCAGTGCTTGTGTTTTTGAGAGCCAGCAAAAATATTAGTGTAACAAAGTGCCAGTTTTAGTTTAACAGAGTGCCAGTGTGAAGAGTGCCGGTTCATGTTTATAAAAGTGCCCGTGTAAAAGTGCCAGTGCCAGTTAAACAAATTGCCAGTGTCAGTTTACACTGGCACTTTGTTAAATTGGTACTGGCACTTTTTTCACTGGCAATTTGTGATACATGAACTGGCACTTTATCACACTGGCAGTTTGTTAAACAGACACTGGCATAAACGGGGAAACCAGTAATTACAAAAATGCCACCGTTTATTTTGAACATGATTGCCAGTATTTACAAAATTGCCACCGCTTAATTTGAAAACACGTTTTTTCATATCTTAAGAAAAAACTAGTTTTTCATAAGACCAACTCCTTAAGTTTTTATATATAGAGAGATGACAAATTAAATACTACATATATTTTGAGAAACACATTATTATTTATAGAAACAATCAGACTATTATCCACTTCCTTTTCAGTTATTGTTCGAAGATACGAACTAATTAGTGAAACTTATTTTTAATTTGGGAGAGGAGGAAACCAAACGGTAACAAGTACTTCCTCCATTTCATTTTAAAAGTCATAAAACTCTCATTTTGGTATCCAATTTGAAAAGGCGCAATTCTGAAAATAATTTTTTTAAAATTTATTTATTCATGATTGTCATACTCACAATTACTATCCACTTACTCTCACTTTCTCTCTTTTACCTCACTTTCTCTCTTTTACCTTACTTTCTCTCTTTTACAATACTTACTTCACTATACATTTTTCTTAATTCTCATACTATACATTTTTCTTAATTCTCATGCAAAACCTATTTTGTACATTTTCAAATGGAACGAAGGGAGTATTGGATTCCCCCTATTTCTCAGCTACTCCTTTCACTACAAGATTTGCATAGATTTTTTTGGATAACTCAATTCAACTTTGGTCGTATTTTTTTTTGTAAATCCTATAATTGAGAATTTATATAAGTTTTAGAATCTATAAAATTCTATAATTAGTTATTGTTGGCATTTCTAATTGAGAATTTATATAAGTTTTAGAATCGTTTAAGATATTTTATAGATTTATTGTTTTTTTGGTGGATACTAAATCTAATTGTTTAAGATATTTTATAGATTTATAGTCAAAGTTGAATTGACTTGACTTGACAATATAACGGTAACAAGGAATTCCCAATTTCTATTCCTTTCGCTCCAAGTTTGGCCTACCCGCTTCTCTCTCTTCTCTCTGTCTCTCCAAATTCCAAACCCTAGTTCCTGCTTCTCCCCATTCTTCTTTTCGAGCTATAATCAGTTTCTCTTCCCAATTTCGAAGATGACTTTGGTAAAGAGACGGCGATTAGTGAAGGAGTTTAAACCCCTACCTGACCCTCACCCTATTGATCCCAAAAACAAACTCAAATTATTTGCCGGAGACTTCTATATACCCAAGAATAACGAATTTAAGCCTCTCGGTGAAGATGCCCTCTTCATCTGCCAACAATACCTAACGATTGGTGTTGCTGATGGCGTCGGCGGTTGGGCACGGAAGGGAATTGACGCTGGTGAGTACGCCCGAGAATTGATGTCCAATGCCGTATTCTCCATTGAAAACAATTACCAAGAGGGGGAAAATGTTGATCCGAAGCTAGTTCTTAATGAAGCCTTTTTGAATACCGAAGCTAAAGGTTCTTCAACTGCTTGCATCGTAACCCTAAAAAATACATGCTCTCACAGTTACCTGCACGCTGCGAATATTGGAGATAGTGGATTCGTTGTGATTAGAGATGATAAAATTGTGTATAAATCCCCTGTACAACAAGATGGATTCAATTGTCCCTACCAATTGGGGAACAATAGCCCTTATCCTCCTAATTCAGCCATGGAGCTTGTGTTTCCGGTGGTGGCTGGAGATATTGTTGTTCTGGGTACTGATGGATTGTTTGATAACGTTTACGGTTATGAGCTTGAGTATGTAGTGAAATTGGGGATGAAGGATCCTGATATGCCGGAACTGCCCGAGCTTTTGGCATGGCTTATTGCGCGCTATGCTTTGCAGAGAGCAGAGGATAAGACTTATTTCAGTCCGTTTGAAAGAGCTGCACAACAGGCTGGTTATCGATTTGTTGGTGGAAAGTACGATGATATCTCTGTGGTGGTGGCTTATGTTCGACCTGCAGATGAGTCAGATTTTGATGCTAGTTCGTTTGATGTTTTGTGCTGATTCTTTTTTAGGTAAAGGTGACTGATCAATTACCGTTTTTGTAAATTTATAGGTTCAGCTGTTTTATAGTTAGAAAAGGTTAAGGTTTTTCGGGTTTTAAAGTTTATTTTTGAGTTTCATAACTGGTATGTTTTGTGCTGATTATTTTTTAGGTAAAGGTGACGGAGCAATCGATACTTTTGTTATTCTTGGGTAGCTGTTACACCTTTTGGGTTATCAGAAATCTACTACTCTGTATATGCAGTTATATAGTGCTTTCCATATTTAAAGTTACTGTCAGATGGCATTAGTAGTTCGGAGGATTTTTTTTTTTTTTTCATTTTTTGCCTAGTATTTAATGTTATCAGTCCCACGAACATTTCAGAGGTGCGGGAATTTCCTGAGCTTTTGGCATCGCGTATTGCACAGTATGCTTTGCAGAGAGCAGAGGATGAGAGTTATTTTAGCCCGTTTGCGAGAACTTCCCAACAGGCGGGATATGGACATGTTGGTTGCAAGTACGATGATATCACTGTGGTTGTGGCTTTTGTTCGACCTGTAGATGAGTCTTAGGATAAGGGACTGATTTATTCTTGTATTTTTTCTAAGTTTATAGAACTACTTAGTAGCTTGATCCCTTGTTTTGGGTAAATAGCTTGATCCCTTGTTTTGGGGAAATTTGTGTTATCTTAACAGATAGCTCTCAAGTCCATCTTGAAACAAGGCTATATTTGATTTACGTAAGCATATATGATTAGAGTTGATGGATGCATAATGCATAAGCTAGGGCTAAATGAGTTTACTGATCAAGAAACAGATTCAAGAGCAATGTCAGTAATTAATTTCAGGTGGCAGAGGAGGATTAAGAACTCTTGAGCCAGCATTGTTACTCTTAGCAGCTGATATGATCTCTAGAGGAAATATTTCACAATGCACCCACATAAACTTCTCATAAATTAGTTCTAGTACTTGACTCTGCAGACATAAATTAAAGGTGCTCACGGTTATGTTAGTCCAACTGGCTTTACGAGCTCTTCATTCAAACCACCTTCTGTAAGGAAATCATTTTCGGCAAAATTCTAGGCACCATGCAATAACTCTAGCATGTCGTCTAAGCGCATATCACTGACCTGATTGTTCTAAATTAACATCATTCAGCATCAATTCTAGAGTTCAAAATTCTGGCATGGCATAACAGCTACTATTCTCTAATTATCAAGCCCTATTGAATTAGCTTTTCATGTTCAAATGTAATTGGCCTTCTATCACTTCAATGACCCTTCCCAATGAACATCACGAAACGCCTCTACCTACCTGGCTTACGCCCATGATAAACATACCAATACCAATACCAATACCAATACCTATACCACTTCTTTAGCGGAATACATAAATTTTCTTGTCGTTGTTTACATACAGTTGAACAGACCAATACCAGTTCTTTAGCTTCTTATATAGTCAAATACAGAGTAGTAGATTTCTGGTAACCCAAAAGGTGTAACAGATACCCAAAAACAAAAACCTCTCAATCAAGCTTCAAAAAAGAAACTGAATGTACTAATTATATAAATTAGCTGATTCCAACTTGCTTCATTAGTCATTAAGATTCTAAATTCAAGATAAGTGTGTCTATGAAGAGGGACATAATCGCATACCACAGAACACATCTGCTATACAAGCCTCACAAAAACATGCAAAGTATATCATTTAAAATGACGATGAGGAGAACAATAACGCAAGTATTAAGCACATATATTTTCAAAATTTTAAACAAATACACATTGTTTTAACATGTGTATTAATCCAAATGCAACCTCAACTGTGAATTTTTAACTATACTCCCAAACTTAGGGTTCTTTAAATCAACACAAAATGATCAATGATCTATAAATCAGTTCACAAAACTAAATATCAGCAAAAGTGAAAACTTCATGTTGACTAACTTGAGACGAATCTAATTTTGCAGCCTAAACATGATCATCTGAAGTCAGTACCGTTCATGAGCTCAAAGCAGTCGTTCCAGCTGGGATCTTGATAACAGATGTCAATATCAAAGTCGGTTGGTAGAAAAGTATCAAGAATGTCGCCAGCAAGTGCATTTTCATCAGAAGCCTGGGAATGGGCAGCTTCTATGGCTAATGGTTCAACATACAACGGATTGGAAGCAGTGGTAGAAGGCAGATCAGTGGGTAATTCCATTTCCAATTCCACCATAGAAGAAATCAATTCAGCAGCAGCAGGGGATGGGGATGGGGCCTGATGAACAACAGGTTCTTCATTACTGGAACAGCAATCTTCTGCAGGCTTTACATGATTGGTGTCGATGAGCTCGAAGAAGTCGTTACAGAGGGGTTCATTAAACCAGCTGTCAATAATATCAGAGTCGGTTGGCAGAAGAGTATCAAGAATGTTAAGAGTAACTGCAGTTTCAACAGAGGGCTGGGAATAAACAACTTCCATGGCTAGTGGCTGAGCATACAAGGAACCGGAGGTAGATGTAGAAGGAAAATAAGTAGATAGTTCCATTTCTACTTCAACAACGGAAGAAATTGGTTCAGTGGCAGCAGGAGACGGGGCCTGAAGAACAGCAGGCTCCTGATAACTGAAATTTTGCACTCTCTGTCGATTCTTCCAACGAGGGTTCTTGTAAAGGTGACAGAGAACATAGTCCTTGAGCGGGTGGTAGAGCAAAGAGGTGCCCTTCGGAAGAGTGTACTCCGTCATCAGAAATCTCTTGTCATTTATCGAACCCTCTTCTTTATAGCTGAGATTGATAGACTTACCAATGGGTGTTCCATTGTGATCACGGATATTCTGGGTCTGAACACCATGCCACGTCCCTTTTCCAACTTTGCGGTTGACATTGGTGGAACCAATTTTACCCTTCTTGGAAAGCTTGGTGAAAAGGTAGAGATCACCTTTGCTTTCAGTAGCAGAGAATATGTCAGGAAGCTGCTTGAGGTTATAGGGATCAAGATCGAAGATAACACCATTGCAAGGCAATGGACGCCCCATCACCTTATAATGCAAATATTGGATGCACTCATACGGCTCAGGAAGAAATCGAAACCCCATAGGAAAATCCATGACTATGTTGGTAGGGTTTCTTTGGGGAAGAAGCTAGGGTTTGCAGAAATTGAATCAGAAGAGGGTTTGGTGAAATAGAAGGAATTGAATAAAAAGGGAAGCCTGCAATTGAATTGTAACACGAACTTTGGCCTTGGGGGGTTTGTATTTGTAGAGAGAGAGAGATTGGGAGATCTGTGAATGAAGTGTAAGTTTCCATATATGAAGCTTTCACTTTCCTACCGTTAGACTGACTTAGAGGGAAAGAGAAAGGAAAAGGAAATTTAAGACCGTTAGACTGCGGGAGATTTGAATTTGGCGCATCTTTGTAGATATGTGTAAAGATCATGAAGCTGAATTTTGACTTTCTTTGGGAAGCCATATCAGGAGGATGAGCTCAATCAATCAACGATCTATTTCTGTACTCTAGATTTCATACAAACGGCGATTTAGTGAGAATGCCTTCTTATAAGTTTTAAAAAGGGATTATAATGTATTATAAATTTCTTTTTATTAATTACTCCCTCCATCCCAGCAAAAGTGTCACTTTTTACTCAAAATGGAGTGCCGTTTGAAGCGTCACCTTTTCTAAAAAGGAAATATTTTATTAATATTCTATTATACCCACTCACTATTCCCTCCACTCATTCTCTCTCCTAAAATACTATTACACTCACAACACTTTTTAAATTCACTATTTCTTCCATTAATTCTCTCTCCTATTTTCAAATTACACTCACAACATTTTTTCTTCCCACTTTTTTCCTTAATTTGCGTGCCATCCCTAAAAGGGTGACACTCTTGCTGGGACGGAGGGAGTATTTATATATATATTTTTTTTAAATGCAATGTAACTGGAAATATTTAAATAATTAATAGTGCTTCAAAATCCATTAGATTTGTTATAAAATTGATTTAAAATGATAGATTTTATAAGGGAAATGTTTATTTTTTTTAACGAATTTTGTTAGTTTTTTAATAAATTTAGTTAGTTTATTAACTAAATAATAACAAAAAACTAACTATTACATGGTTTCAAAGTCACGGGTTTCACGATTTACGGTTTCCGGTTCTGAAAATGGTGAACCCATATTCGAACCGTGGAAACGCCGGTTATGATTTTCACGGTTCCCGGTTCTTTCACGGTTCCGATTCTAGCGTATTTCGGTTTCGATTTTACCTGTTGTGAATATGGCCCTCCACTACCAAGCAAACCTACAAGAACGATTAGAGCACACAAAGCAAGGCACAAGAAATAAATCACAAGGAAGAACACAAGAAATTGTTAACCCTGTTCACCAATGTGTTTGGCTACGTCTGGGGGCACTACCAAGCTAGGATCTTGCACTATAATATGTAGAATTTTTGTTACAATGAGTTTTGGTGCGGAACTTTACTTATATATGACCTAGGGAAACAAACCAAACCCTAGATGGACAAGGGAACTAGAAAATCAGACGTAAAATTCGGACTGCTGAAACGGGCTAAGCGCGGCCGCTCTCCATGCCTGCGCGGTCGCGCTAACATCCAGAGACTTCAATGCCTTTGTCCGAGCCTCCAGTGCGGTCGCCCTCGTGCCTCAGCGCGGTCGCCCTCGAATGATTTTCTCCGAGCCATAGTTACTGTCCAAGAGCGCGGTCGCGCACATCACCTGCGCGGCCGCTCTTGACTCCAGCAACTCCAGACGAATTTCTCCCCTTTTTTCTCCGAAGTCTAGCCTGGTTGGTCCTCTATCCCAACATTACCCGCCGTTTCTCCCGGTTCTCCAGGTTCCCGGGTATTATTTCTATTAGACGTGCTCATACGGGTCATTTCGATTTAAACAGAAAATTGAAGGGAAGTTATTTGTCCCAAAAGAAACTTATGGGTCAAATTCCCTAACTTTAGTGTCTATTTTTAAGTTTTGTCAAATATTAATTTTATTCATTTGTAGCTATATTTTTGAAGTGATATTGGTCAAACATCAAAGTGGGCACTAAATAAAATTTAATATTTTGAGTAGCATAAATAAATAAAAATTATTATAATTTCATTATATTGCACTGGAATGATAGTGTGAATTAGGGAGAATTTAAAAACCTCTCCCAATAATTAATATTTCTTCCATTCCATGTGATTGAAGATCAAAAAATTAGGCACAAAAATTAATGAAAAGTAGGAGAGAGAATTAGTGGGAGGAGGCGTTTGTGAAGAGAAAGAATGAGTGGGGAAAATATTAAGTTGATTGGTGTTGTAAAATATAAAAGTAAAGTATGAGAGATAATAAGTGAGCGCAATAGTGTAAAAATTATTCATTTTGGACAGTGTTCACTCACGTGGTACGGACAAAAAGGAAAATAAGTCTCCATAACGTGGGACGGAGGGAGTATTTATAGTTAACTGATGTAGCATAAATAGCATTTTATCTATTATTAATAAAAATAAACCTTGAATAAAAAAATACACATAAATGTTCAGTTTGAGTATTAAAACTCATAAAATGAAAGTTTTAGATGTTATTTGGTGTAAAATACAGTATATTTTTCTTAAGCGTAAGAAAAACTAATGATAAATATTTAGGCTCCGTTTGTTTAGCGTAAAATATTTTTCGGAAAATGATTTCCTGCAAAATATTTTTCGAAAAATGAAAATATTTTCCGGAAAATGAGATAAACATGTTTAGCGTAAAACATTTTCTCAATTTTTCGGTGCGAAACAAACACCGAAAAATGAGGAAAATATTTTCCGGAAAACATTTTCCCCCAAACAAACGGAGCCTTAGGATAAGTTTATTTAAAAAGAAAATCATAAGGAGTAATACATTTGTCCCAAATTTATTCAACGAACAAGGAAAATTTATTAACTTTACAAAACTAATGATAAATATTTAGGATAAGTTTATTTTAAGAGTTGGTCTTATAAAAAACTAGTTTTTTCTTAAGATAAGGAAAAACGTGTTTTCCAAAGCAACGTTCAAAATAAAAGGTGGCATTTTTGTAATTACTTGCAACCATGTTCAAAATAAATGGTGGCATTTTTGTAATTACTGGCAACATGATAAATGCCAGTGTTAATATTACAAATGACCAGTGATTTCATACTGGCATTTTATAAACATGAAACTGACACTTTTTACACGGGCACTTTTATATACATGAACTGACACTCTTCACACTGGCATTCAAAAATACATAGACTGGCATTTGAAAACACATTTACTGGCACTCAAAAATGCATATACTGGCACTCAAAAACACTGATAATTATTTTTGCTGATATTCAAAAAAACATGAACTGGCATTCGAAAAAACATGGACTGGCATTCAAAATTACAAGAACTGGCATTCAAAAATACATTGACACTCAGTTACACACTTACTGGCACTCTATTATACACTAACGGGCACTCAATTATACACCAACGGGCACTTGATTATACACTAACGGGCACTTGATTATACACTAACGGGCACTCATTTATAAACCAACGGGCACTTGATTATACACTAACGGGCACTCTATTATACACTAACGGGCACTTGTTAAATCACAAACGGGTACTCATTGAATCACAAACACTGGTACTTATTAAATCACCCTTTGACTCTCTGCCTTTATCCCCAAATCCAATTCCCCTTCTTAAACCTTTTTCCACCGACGGCGATTATCAGAAGGAGGGTGGTGAGCCATCCAGCGCGCATAAAGGTGACGGAAAAATCATGGGCGCCGGCACCAACGGCGGCGACGACATTGGCGATCGGAGAAGAAGAGCCTGTGAATTGGAGAGAAATTGGTAGAGGTTTAGTCGCCGGTTGGATTAGAGATCGGGGAGGGGATTGGTATTGGGTTTGGCCGGAGAAGGATTGATGTTGGAGAAGAGGTTTGAGGGAGCTTGGCCGGAAATTGGTGAAGAAGGTTGAGGAGCGGCGGTTTGCGTATTTGAGAGAGAGAGAAGAGAGGAGACGATCGCCATTTTCCGCCTAGAGAGAGAAGCTGCTTTGCGTTTAGTGAGAGAGAGAATGAGCGCCCGCTATTTTAAAACACGTTTTTTGTTAAGTTAACAAAAAACGCATTTTTTATAAGTTTTTGGCTTATTTTAAAAAATAAACAATCAGAAAGAATAATAAAAAAAATACTACCTTCATCTGGGCTCAATATACACACTTACTATTAAAAGTAAAAATTATGGAGAAGTATATATATATATATATATATATATATATATATATATATATATATATATATATATATATATATATATATATATATATATATATATATATATATATATATATATATATATACTTCCTCCGTCCCATAAGTCTTAGGAATTTTTGAAATGGTACGGGGATTAAGAAAAAGGTAAATGTTGTGAGTGTAATTTAAAAATAGGAGAGAGAATGAGTGGAGGGAATAGTAAATTATAATGGTGTTGTGAGTATTAAAATAATGTAGGAGAGAGAATGAGTGGAGAGAATAGTGATTTAAGGTTTCCATTTTGGGAATTCTTAAGATTAGTGGGACACCCAAAATGAAAAGTTTTCTTAAGATCGGTGGGACGGAGGGAGTATATATTTAATAGTATCGTGAGAGAAAAAGGTGTTAAGAGTTAGATAATGAAAATTATGAAGTAGTATATATATACTCCCTCCGTCCCGGTAGAACTTGCACAGTTACTCTTTGCACGGGAATTAAGAAAAAAGTTAGTGAAGAAAATGTTGTGAGTATGGATGACCAAATCCGGTCCGATTCCGGTTCCGGGCCTTGAACCGCCGGTTCCGGTTCGGCCAAATGGTAACCCTTAACCGGCCCGCACTAACCCCGGTTCCTGTTAGTCCGGTTCCGGTTTTCTCTCCGGTTCGCTCCGGTTTCGGGCTTTTCCTGGTTCTTTGAAAAACGTGGAAATTTCGTCCGGTTCACGGTTCCGGTTCCGGTCCGGTTTGGCATTTTTGTAACCCTTAACCGGCCCGCACTAACCCCGGTTCCGGTCCGTCCGACTCCGGTTTTCTCCCCGGTTCGCTCCGGTTCCAAGCTTTTCCGGTCCGGTTCCGGTCCGGTTTTCCGGTTCCGATTCCGGTCCGGTTTGGCCATCCCTAGTTGTTAGTATGAAAAGTGAGGTTGGAAAAAGAAAGTGGGATAGGAAATAGTGATTTGATTGGTATTGTGAGTATAAAAGTAAAGTATGAGAGAGAATTAGTGGGTAAAATAGTAAAGATTCTTTGTCATTTTAGAAAGTATGCAATTTGTAATCAGACGTCCAATGAGGAAAATGTGCAAGTTGTAGCGGGACGGAGGGAGTATATATATATTTAAAAGTATCGTGAGAAAAAAAGGTGGTGTGAGTAAGATAAATGGGTAAAATTTTCAAATGGATTTCAAAATTTAAGTGTGTGAGTATAATAAGTGTGGTATATTTAACATAATAATAAATATAAAAAGTTTCCTTTTTTGGAAGAAGAACTTATCACTAACATCATCAAACGGGTAACTGACAACACGTTGAATTGTTACGAAGCCATACTTATAGAGTAAACTGTTTTTTTGCCCCTCATACTATCGTTTCAACCTCAATTTGACACTCGTACTATTGAAACGGCAAATGTATGATGCGTACTATTGTTTTATTTAAGCAAAGTAACCAATGTTCCTAACGTCAGTTAAGTATTTAACGAAACCGTCCAACTAAGCAACTGTTGACCAAGTCAATGCATACGTGGCATCTGCTTGATTTGTTGAGAGATCTCGACAAGGTGGCGGAGTATTATTGGGGTTTCGCCGGATTGGCGTGTTGTTACGAGGCTATGGACTAAGCCTGTCACAACACAAAGGAGAACATGTCGGGCGATGCTTGACAACTTTGACATCAACCGTCAAGGTCTCTACCCGTGGAGGAGTATGTGAGCGGCATGTAGGCAGTGACTAAAAAGAGGATCATTCTCATTTCTCTGACCAGTGACTCTTTCTATTTGGGGGAAAGAGTCTTCCCTCAGAGCATGACAGAGGTTCTTTTGTGCTGGTGGTGCCCTATGACCCTCCTAGTAACATGCATTCGATCACCGGCTTATTAGACCATCTTTATGTTGAGCTTGTAGAGGGTATCCCTGCTTCGGGTTTTATATGTTAGGGTGATAGTTACGAGAATTTCTTGCCCAGTTTGATGGGTCCTCTCGTAGTGGGTGCCATGCCAACAAGTTTCTTCTTCGAGTTCTTCTGATTCTTCATCTAATTGGTCCCGTTCCAATCATTGCAAATTATGGGACTCCTTCAGTACCTGTTAGCACGTAATGACTCCACACACATTTTTCCAATTTTAGTCTTTATTTTTTGACTCACGTGGTGGTGTCTACTAACTATATGGTCATAGCCAATTTGGTTGATTTTTGAATGTATAGGTGTATGTTTGGTGATGGAGTGTGTAGGGATATATGAAATGTACGGGGTTTCTCTGTTTGCAAGTTTGAAACTTTTTTTGACAAGTTGGGACTGAACATGATTTCTGCAGAATGGTTGATGTAATCTGGGAGGTTGTCTCGCAGAAGACAACGTGTCTCGCACGAGAAAAGCCTTCTGATTTGTACGATTTTCTCCTTTTTATTGTAGGATTGGTGAGTAAACCTTTAAACTGATTGTTTTAGTTTCATAATCATCTCCAGTTTTTCCAATTCCATCCTTTATCGGCCAAATGCTCAAATCACTGTTGCATGAATGGTCCGAAAGATTGCACCCCCTCCATGAGATGAGAAATTGACAAACTGACAACACATTTAAAACCAAAATACCCGACTTCCGTATACAAGCTGTTAAATCTTTATATCTTATTTCAACAAGAAAAATGGAAATCAGTATCAGAAGAAGTGTTTCTAACAGAATTATAAATTGATGGCAAGTGTGATGTTGGTAGTCTCTAGCAGACTAGCAAAGAAGGATCAATATAACATGGAAAAATGCATATTTCTGGAAACGGAGATATGTATAGGGTTTCTCCTAACACTGGAAGTGAAGCATGAAGAGTATCAATTGAAGAGAAGAAAAGAAAAGACTGTGCTGACCATCTCACTTCTCTAACAGTTAAGGGTCGATAACATGCACTACGAAAGGCAATACGATATACTTTAATTCATCTAACGAATTTATTCGAAGCTTTAATTCATAACGAAGTTAAAGTGTATATTGTAGAGATGATTTGAACAAAATCCTCAAACAATGTTGATCTGGAGTGTTAGGATTGGGTATACTTTACTGCTGTTCATTACCTTTGTACAAAAAGTATCTGTTCAATAGCCCACATCACTTCTGACAAGAAGTGAGTACTGAAAACATCGAATAAGATCGACAGCCCAAGACATTTCAAAGCATACCTTTCTCGGCCTTTTGGCTAAGATCAAGTGTAGTATCTGTTCTTATCAGTTTAATATCTGATATGTGGGTCATTGGCTCACACGATATTAATCTTATTTCTTGAGGGGGAAGGCCCATCACAGTAGCTTGCTGCTGGGGTCTTCAAGTGCCGCCCATGCCTTACATTTTTGCAAGGGCCTGGCGCACCCCACCATTGCTAGTTAAAATTGTTACTGTTCATAACCAAACATGGCTCTATACCAGTTGTAGTTCTTGATAAAACGCATCAAAGTGTCTTATAATTAGTTCAGTCCCAGGTTAAAAACATTCATAAACTAACTTCATTTTATATTCTCCTACGAAGTAACGTTTGCCACTGTCATTTATAAGTATCATCGGCATTCACTGCTTGGGTTAAGATTTGATAAGTCGTTTCAGAAACTACATCAACAATTTCATATGGTGCTTAAATCTTCCATGAAAGTCACAAAATCTTCTTACCTTTCTGAAGTATTTCGAAAATAAGGAAGCAAGAATTTGTTCCCAAAAAGCTCACGCTTTCAGAGTATCCATTCGTTGCAATTAGTTTTGTGATTATGTATAAACTAAGAACATACCAGAATCTGCATTGATCATTCCATATATCTCAATCCTATCTCTTACTCTCTTTTGTTCGTAACCATAATGAAAAAGAAATGATCAATAATGGAGTTTTATTCGGCCTCTAATTATCAGTATGATTTTAGACTATTAGCTATCATCAAGTTGACAATGCAAGTTTGGGATGAGGAACAGTAGGAGCGGGGGTTGGGCGATACAGGTAATAACTTTAACCACGTGTTAGCTACAACAGAAAGACACAATCAGTGCTATTACAAAATAAAGCCTGAGATGCACATTGGATAGCCACGCAGTCACGCAATAAGCCCAAAGCGAACTATTCTTTTGCCTTTTACTAAAGAATACCGTGTGCTTGTTGCATTAAGTGGCATACGCCCATTTTTGGAAGGTCTTTTCCTTTATGGAACTGACTTCTTATTAGTAAAATAATTAATAATTAATATTTGGGTTATGTATGAATGATTATAGGATCTTATTTTAGTTGCATAACCTTTTTGGTTCTAGAAACGGTGAAATGTTACATCAGGTTGCTAACTCGTGCTACAAATTTACACTTTTTGTTTTTATCAATTGGACGGTGAACTAAATTTTGTGATGAACATCAGAACATGTACCAAATGACATTCATTTTGGGATGTAGTAAATGTTTATTTACAGGAACTGTGCAAGAATTAGATTTCAGACTCTTCTCTATATACAGAAACTGTAATTTTACTTCTCAGCTGCTCAAATTAGATTTCAGATTTTTCTCTGAAGAAAAAGGATCTTGCATAAATGTTTATTTTCGGAAAAGTGAAATTTTCAAAGTAGCAAAGATCGATTCAGATATATAGTTCAAGGTCACATGCATGTAATATTTTTGCTGTTCTGGTCACATGTAATCGATTTTTTGTTGTTCTTGCTTGGGTCAATGGAAACACTTTTGCAGACGCTATCAAGCAATAAGGATAATCTTCATGAGAACCATGATGGATCATCCATTCTGGCTTCATTGCAAGGTGCAATGTTCCCCTTTATTGGCTTCCAATTAACAAACGGATTGGCTAAACTTCAACTGTAATTTGCCAAAAATTTATTACTATACTTTCTTAGCATTTGAAGCTTCAGTACTACAATCACACACTTATAATTAGATCCTAGAATAAAGCTTGTATATATTCTGCCGGTGATTCCGAGTGTTTTAGTTTGCAGATGATTCAAACAAGTAAATCAAATCTATTTAAGCTCACCACTCTTTAATAGCTGATATGAAAATCCATCAAATGAATTGCTGTCGTTATGATTGCAGAGAAATCAGAGGAAAATACTTGCAGCAATTATAGTCTGTTCAGACAGATTATAAACAACTGCAGACTCGTAAATGAGGCTTACTATTGACGTTGCCTCCTTCAATTTTCATTTTCAAGAAACATACTTTGGCTTTGTAGATTAGTGTTTCCCACTTCAATATCAGCATAAGAAATTAATGTACGGAGTACTTTGTAACGTACTATTATCAGTATATTATGTGATGGCGTGATGCTGAGAATTCAGCTTCTGCATCCCTATTTTTTTCATTTTAAGGGGTTTAAAAATTAAAAAGAATAGAAGAAGCTAGAATATACTTGTCCCACATCATTTAGGCTCTGATTGGACTAACAGTAGCAGCTACTAGAAAAAAGTGCTTGATTTGACAGTTAAAGGCGCGCAGCCATGCAATGAGCGCAAAGCGAACTATTCTTTCGCCTTTTACTAAAGATTACCGTGTGCTCGTTGCTTAAAGTGGCATACGCTTATTTTTTGAAGGTCTTTTTACAGTTAATAAATGTTCTATTATTTTATGTTTGGCGGTCTTCTTAATTATTCTGTCACCTGAAGAAAAGAGTGCTGATAACATGCACTACAAAAGGCAACATGATATTCCTGAATGTCTTTGGGATTCTTGGCCGTCTGCTTAATTATACTTACTCCGTGTTCACAAGAAGCTGTAATTCATCTAACAAAATTATTCGAAAGTGTATATCACAGAGTATATCTATATCTATATATATACTAGTGTCTTTTGGTATGCTTAACATTCAAAAATAAGATTTTCCCTCCAAAATAGTGATAATTCTAGTGTCCTTGAGAGTCTTTTTAATATTGTCCTAATAAATGTTTGAAAATAAAAGAACTAAAATATATTGCAAGCTTATATTCAATTCAACAAGATTTTTTTTATCAATTCATTATCCTTATCGTCAGCCTTTTTTTGGAAGGTCTTTTCCTTTTTGGAATTGACCTCTTTTACGGTTAACAAATGTTCTATTATTTTTATGTTTGTACAAGTACACCTATTTGGTAGCCCACATCACTTCTGACAAGAAGTTGAGTACCGCAAACTTTTGGATAAGATCGACAACCCGACATGATCCAAATAAGATCTTTCTCGGCATTTTGGCTAAGATCAAGAGTAGTATTAGTTCTTATCATTTTAATACTTGATATGTGGTTTCGATCTTATTTCTGGGGGAGGACCCATCCCAGTAGCTTGCTCGCTCATGCTTTACATTGTTAGGGCCGATATCCCATGGAAGGGGGTGATATTATTAATGCATAGATTATTATTATACTTGAATTGAGCATTATAGTTGGCATGCAACGGTCACCCCATGGCTTCCAAAATGACCTACAATTCAACAAACAATCATCATAATATTTAATATTTATTTCCCTTATGGTAGTCATTAAAAAGCAGCCCAACCTGCTGCCGATTATTCCCCAATGAGTGAGTAATCATTTCTTAAGATATACTCCCTCCGTCCAACCCGAAGCGTCACTTTTTACCCAAAAGGGTGTCCCGTTTAAAGCGTCACCCTTTCCTAAAAAGAAAATGTTTTAACATTATTTTAATTGGTGGGGCCCACTAAATTAACATTAACCCTTAAATTAACTAACCCTAACCCTAAACTAATTAAACCTAAATCATTAATCAAAAAACCCAAAAACAACCCATCCCTATTCTCTCTCCTCACTTTTTCTTATCCTTTCCAGAATACGCCGTTCACTCCTTACGACGAACCCTAGTTTCTCTCACTCGATTTCTCTCTCAAGACAACCCAAAGCAATTTCCTTGAAATCTTGGGTTTGATCTTCATCATTTTCTCCTTTCTCCATGGATTCAAACGTTATCGGTTCCAGAATACGCCGCTGGCCATACGAAGAACCCTAGTTTCTCTCACTCGATTTCTCTCTCAATCTCGACTACCCAAAGAAATTTCCTTGAAATCTTGGGTTTTGTCTCTCTCATTTTCTCCTTTCTCCATGGATTCAAACCTTTCCATCAAAATCCAAGATGAATCGACCAGGGCGACGAACGATTCTTCAATCGTTGCCGGCGATTCAGTGGTTGAAGAAACACAATATTGTCGGAACATATTTGGGGAAACATTGGTTCAACCAGGTCGACGTATCCTTCCTATTTCTGTTTTTAATGAGCCGTGGTGGTCTTTATCCAAGGAACTTGATGAAATTTATGTCCGAAATGGTTCAACCATGGTCGATTCATATGAGCAGAAGGTCCAAAAGCACAGAAATTATTTGTTGATGTTGGGTTTGCATTGTCCGGCTGTACAACGATGGCTTAAGGAGCAGGTTTATGTCTTCTTTCTCTATCTCTGAAATTTCGAATTGTGACTCTTTTATGTGATGTGGAATTTTGTGATGTTTTGCTTACATTTTTGGGAGTTTGGTTCTAATTTGGATGTGAAATGATGAGTATGGCTTGTTGACCTATTTTGTGATGTTTTGCTAAAATGCTCACTATTAGTTGCAACTGATAAGAACACTTTTTACATTGGTCTGCCACTATGTGTCCAGTTCTATGATGAATAAAATCTGAGAAGTACTGTGATGTGGAATTTTTTGCCTAATTGAAGTTTGCTTTGGTCCTTTATGCATCTGTGATATTCAGTGGTTGAGTTTGAATTGGTGAGATGCAATTGTTCAATGATGATTGAAAACTGAGAATAAAAGGTTTAATAACATTCATTGACCTTGGGATGTTTCTTCACATTTTTTACAAAAGGCCCTACAAAAACTACTCTGTGATGATCTTTTACTGAGAGTAGAAACAAAAGTTGGTCCCTACAAAAACTACTCTATGATGATATTTTACTGAGAGTAGAAAATGATATCTAATGCATCTTTCCAAAAACCTTTTCTTTGCTGAGGTTTACAAAGACATGTGAAGAAGCTCCATTTCAGACATCATGCCTTCAAACTTACCTGCATGCCCAGCTTGTTGTAGATATCTAATGCAACACATGACAAGTTCTTTATTCACTGTCAAATCTCTGGGTAGTTGACCATTTCTTTCCATAGGATCTTTACCAAGATGTGGTAAGGGGTAATTGTTTGCACCCCTTCGATCCATTATGCATCTGAGACATGCTTGAAGTGAGATGAATAGCTTGTTGAGTGTGTAATCTGATAACTCTTCAAAAGCTTTTAGAACTCCATCTACCAATTCAACCACAGTGCTTGCTTGAATACTAGTTCTCTTTGCATCTAATGAGTTGAACCATCCCAAGTCATTGATATTTGTGTCAGGTGAATTTGGTGGCTGAAATTGTATTTGTATGTTAAAGCCATCACATGTTGCTGCTGCCCTAAAATCAATATCATCATTGTTGATATGTGGTGGTGTATTATTCCACTGGATAATGATGTCTTTTGTCGATGTCAATGGCCATTTCTCCTTAATTGCTGGAAGAACCTGTAATGTAAAAAAAAAAAAAAATTAAGACTTTGAATGGGCATTGCTGGAAGAAGCTGTTTACTGAGAGTAGGAATACCTACTTTGTTTAGCAGCATGTCTTTTGTCACTTCTTTATTGATTGAATTCAATGGTTTTGTCGCAGTTGTTGATATGTAACCTCTAGGAAGTTTCCCACCAACCATGCCTTCAATCAAAAATTGGGCCAGCAAGTTCATTTGGTTTGAAGACAGATTTGGCTTGGCTAGAAGGTTGCTGCCGCTTGTTGTTGAAGTTCTTGCCATTTTGTTACTGGGTTTGATCACAGTTGCTGGAAAACACTTTTTAAATGAATGGTCTTTTGTTTTGCTGGAAGAAGAGCACAGTTGCTGCTGGGTGTTTTGTTGTTGTAATTGGTTATTTGTAAATAGTGAAAGCTTTTATTCCCCCAAACTTTTGTTATTTGGAGGGAAATTAGAAAGGTACTGCCAGGTGTCTTCTTTTATTTGTACAGACTGTGATGTTAAGCAAATTTAAAATTTGGTGGGAAGCATTAATATTTTTGAATTTTGGTTCCAGTTTCACTAATCCAAGTTTAGCATCATGTACTTCCTTTATTTTTGAATATTCTATTCCCTCCTTAATTTGTGTGCCACCCTTAAAAGGGTGACACTTCTACCGGGACGGAGGGAGTATATATATAAAAGTATACTACTCCTTATCGTATTTTATTTTTTTTTCAAACTGAAGAAACATTTTTGGTGGATACTAAATCTAATTGTTTAAGATATTTTATAGTCAAAGTTGAATTGACTTGACTATATAACGGTAACAAGGAATTTCCCAATTTCTATTCCTTTCGCTCCAAGTTTGGCCTACCCGCTTCTCTCTCTCTCTCTCTCTCTCTCTCTCTTCAAATCACGACTTTTGGATAAGATCGACAACCCGACATGATCGACAACCCGACATCACTTCTGACAAGAAGTTGAGTACCGCAAACTTTTGGATAAGATCGACAACCCGACATGATCCAAATAAGATCTTTCTCGGCATTTTGGCTAAGATCAAGAGTAGTATTAGTTCTTATCATTTTAATACTTGATATGTGGTTTCGATCTTATTTCTGGGGGAGGACCCATCCCAGTAGCTTGCTCGCTCATGCTTTACATTGTTAGGGCCGATATCCCATGGAAGGGGGTGATATTATTAATGCATAGATTATTATTATACTTAGAGGGCGAGCCTTGGCGCAACGGTTAAGTTGCTCCTTTGGTGACCATAAGGTCACGGGTTCGAACCTTGGCGAACAGCCTCTTGGCAATTGTCAGGGGAAGGCTCTAGCAAATGGTTCCCTCTCCCAACCCCCGCAAGGCGGGGAGCGCTTGACGCACCGGGGTTTGCCCCTTTTGCCCTTTATTATTATTATACTTGAATTGAGCATTATAGTTGGCATGCAACGGTCACCCCATGGCTTCCAAAATGACCTACAATTCAACAAACAATCATCATAATATTTAATATTTATTTCCCTTATGGTAGTCATTAAAAAGCAGCCCAACCTGCTGCCGATTATTCCCCAATGAGTGAGTAATCATTTCTTAAGATATATATATATAAAAGTATACTACTCCTTATCGTATTTTTATTTTTTTTTTGTAAATCCGCTATAAAATTCTATAATTTGTATTTGCTGGCATTTCTAAATTTCTAATTGAGAATTAATATAAGTTTTAGAATCGTTTAAGATATTTTATAGATTTATAGAAACATTTTTGGTGGATACTAAATCTAATTGTTTAAGATATTTTATAGTCAAAGTTGAATTGACTTTACTTGACTATATAACGGTAACAAGGAATTCCCCAATTTCTATTCCTTTCGCTCCAAGTTTGGCCTACCCGCTTCTCTCTCTCTCTTCTCTCTGTCTCTCCAAATTCCAAACCCTAATTCCTGCTTCTCCCCATTCTTCTTTACGAGCTATAATCTGTTTCGAAGATGACTTGGGTAAAGAGACGGCGATTAGTGAAGGAGTTTAAACCCCTACCTGACCCTCACCCTATTGATCCCAAAAACAAACTCAAATTATTTGCCGGAGACTTCTATATACCCAAGAATAACGAATTTAAGCCTCTCGGTGAAGATGCCCTCTTCATCTCCCAACAATACCTAACGATTGGTGTTGCTGATGGCGTCGGCGGTTGGGCACGGAAGGGAATTGACGCTGGTGAGTACGCCCGAGAATTGATGTCCAATGCCGTATTCTCCATTGAAAACAATTACAAAGAGGGGGAAAATGTTGATCCGAAGCTAGTTCTTAATGAAGCTTTTCTGAATACCGAAGCTAAAGGTTCTTCAACTGCTTGCATCGTAACCCTAAAAAATACATGCTCTCACAGTTACCTGCACGCTGCGAATATTGGAGATAGTGGATTTGTTGTGATTAGAGATGATAAAATTGTGTATAAATCCCCTGTACAACAAGATGGATTCAATTGTCCTTACCAATTGGGGAACAATAGCCCTTATCCTCCTAGTTCAGCCATGGAGCTTGTGTTTCCGGTGGTGGCTGGAGATATTGTTGTTCTGGGTACTGATGGATTGTTTGATAACGTTTACGGTTATGAGCTTGAGTATGTGGTGAAATTGGGGATGAAGGATCCTGATATGCCGGAACTGCCCGAGCTTTTGGCATGGCTTATTGCGCGCTATGCTTTGCAGAGAGCAGAGGATGAGACTTATTTCAGTCCGTTTGAAAGAGCTGCACAACAGGCTGGTTATCGATTTGTTGGTGGAAAGTACGATGATATCTCTGTGGTGGTGGCTTATGTTCGACCTGCACATGAGTCTGATTTTGATGCTAGTTCGTTTGATGTTTTGTGCTGATTCTTTTTTAGGTAAAGGTGACTGATCAATTACCGTTTTTGTAAATTTATAGGTTCAGCTGTTTTATAGTTAGAAAAGGTTAAGTTTTAGCTTTGTAATTAGTACATTCTGTTTCTTTTTTGAAGCCTGATTGAGAGGTTTTTGTTTTTGGGTTATCAGAAATCTACTAAAGAAAGATTTTTGCTTATATTTGAGGAGCTAATGTGTTGGTGATTGATCAATAATGCTGCAAATATCATGAAATAGCTAAAGGACTTATCTTCAGCTTGATTCATCATCTTGGATACTTGCAACCATAGATGATGGCCTTTCAGGGAGAAACTTAGAGTTACTCTTACATACTCCCTCCGTCCCAGAAATTTGTCCCACTTTGACTTTAAGGGTCATTTTGAAAAGACTGATTTTTAATAAAAAAAAATTATAAACATTCTTGCTATTCACTTTTAAAATTTTAGTTTTGCAAAATTATAATGAACTATGAAAAAAAAATGATGGACAAAGTTATTTGAATATAAATTTTCAAAAGGGCATTCATTTTGGGACAAAAAAGGACATTCAATTTGGGACGGAGGCAGTATAAGTTTACTGTAGCAGAGTATCTGCAGCAAACTAATTTTCATCATTGTAGATGAATATTCATCGAGACCTTCTTCAATCATTTCATTATGACTCTCATTTACAACATCACATTTTAAATTGATTGTCAATTTTTCTAATATATTTACAAAGAATTCCAACAATTCAAACATATGACATGAGCTGGTTATGTGTAGGTCTTTTTCTTTCTCTGTATTCTTTCCTTTTCTATTTACATATCATATTCTTTCTCTGGTTTCTACTATCATCATTGATGTCAAATTATTTATTTATTATTATTATTATTTTGTTTATTTAGCAAGCAATTGTGTTTCAAAATTGAAACTTTAAGGTGACTGAATTAGTTGAAGGTGGCACTTACTATGGCAAATCACAATATTTTGGGGGAAATTAGTTTCTCCCTAAGTTATAAAAAGTCCTGTTTTTTTAAACTGCTCTTATATTTGTCAAATATTTGCAAGTTGAAAAAAATTGGACTTTTTATAATTTATGGAGAAACTGATCTCTCCCAAAACTTACTCATGGCAAATTCCCAGTTAACTTGATGCTATAATTTGTATATTTTAGTTTTTTTATGGTTTAGTTTGAAGGTGAACAATTAATGTTTAATGATCTATAATGTTGTTTGAATATTTGTGATAACTTTGTTTGACATACCTAGTCATAAATTTATACAAAATCGAAGTATTTAACCGATCTTGATTTTCTATAATTTTAACAAAAATTGGATCAATTTGAACCTTGAACACCCCTACCTATAAACATCTAGTATAACAAATGCTCTGAGAGGATGTTTTTTTTTTTTTTACGATCCAGCCAAAAAGCAAAGAGAAAATGTTGAAAATTAAAAAAAAAAAAAAAATCTCATTCCGTCACAATTTAAATATTGCATTTTCTTGTTTATTCCTCCCAAAATAAATACTCCCTCCGTCCCAGCGAAAGAGTCGGTAAATTTGTCCGACACGCAAAATAAGAAATGTGATGTAGGAAAGAGAAAAAGTTTAAATGTTGTGAGTATGAAAAATTAAATAGGAGAGAGAATGAGTGGGAGGTGATGTAAGAAAGATAATGTTGTGAGTGTAAAAGTAAAGTAGGAGAGAGAATGAGTGGAGAGAATAGTGATTTAAGGTTTCCTTTTTGGGAAAGTGGCTTTTTAAATGGGACGCCCAAAAAGGAAATAAATGGCTCTTTCGCTGGGACGGAGGGAGTATCGCATATTTAAATACGAAAATTGAATAAGTGTAATTTTAGTATTGTATAAAATAATGTATGAATAAACACATTACTTATAATAACTTTAAAAAAAAAAATTGACTAACATTTATTTGGATTATTATTCACATACCAGCTAACGGTAACAATAATTCCCCCTTTTCTATTTCTTTCGCTCCAAGTTTTGATTCACCGACTCTTTTTCCCAATTTCCTCTCTTTCTCTTCAAACCCTAACCCTAATTACTGATTTTCCGATTCTTCTTTTCGTTTTCCGAGCCGATATCAGTTAATTTCGTTTCAATTCCGAACAGGAATTTCTATTCCCACTACCATTTTTTCTTTACACACTAACACACTAAACTAAGCACACTAAAATACAATAAATGTCGGTGGTATAAAGAGAAAAAGTTACTATTCTAGATTGACCAATTACTTTACTATTAACCTATTACCTAACAAAAAATTTATGTAAATTATTCACATTTTAAAATTATTATTATTAACTTTATATTTTAAACTCTACATGTTTATTATAGTTTAATTAAGTATAATTGTTTTCCCCATAACATGAAAAATAAATTATATTTTAAACATACTATAGAAAATTTATTTATTTATTTTGAAATAGTAAAATTTATTTAATAACCATTAAGAGATAAATTAGGATAAGATTTTTTTTCCATATAGCATTGAAAATAAACCAAAGTCACAGATAAAAAGCCGCCAGTTACGAGTAAAATATTTTTAATGTGTGTAATTGTGATATTGATGGTATTTTTTATTTTAATACGGAATGAGAGATAAATTAGAATAAGATTGTTTTTTGAAAACTTCTCTCTCTCTCAAGCATCAACAATTTTTAAAATTTTTATTTTACATTCTTTATTATTGTTGGACTGTATTTTTTTTTTAAAAAAAATGAGTTTTTTAAATGATCAACTTAATTTATTATAAAAGTGTGCACTTTAAAGTGCTAGAAAATGCAGTTGGTGAGGTTCAAACCCCTTTGGTGAGGTTCAAACCCCTGATCTCTCGTATAGAAAGGGACACCAGACGTCGCTTGAGTTAGAACTCATTGGCGGTTGGACTGTATTTTAAAGTTTTTCTTTTTATAATGATTATCATACTATTACTACTTTCATTTTAAAATGAACGATCAATTTTGATTAAAATAAAATATATACATTCGCATGGACACATCACTTTTTTCATAGGCACAAAAAAAGGTTACAAAATGAGGTGACGATATTTTATTGGATGCGTCGATTATGAACCCGCCACACTCTAATTAAATGCACCAATAAAATTTTGACACATCATTTTGTAACCCAAATTTTGTGACATTCTTTTGTACCTTTAATATTACTCTTTTTCATCAGTAACTTATTTAATGATAAACATAGATTTTTTTTTGAATTTTTATTTTACATTCTTTATTATTGTTTTAATTATTTAGCATGCTTTTGATAATAGTTAAGATTTTTCTCATTCCTTATTTATATACTTCCGGTCACCATTTTAATCTGTTTTTGAAATGAGTTTTCTTAATAGGGTTTTTTAAATAAATATAGCCGTTAGACGCGCCAATTATGTGAGGTAAGCGTAGAGACGCGCCAACAATATCAATATCCGGCTGTGAGTTCTACGCCTTTTCTTTCCCTTCATTCACAAGTGCTACATTAATAATCATGAATTAAATTATTTTTTACTTTTTCGGTTTCTAAATAAATATTTAAAAAAATTAAATTTATTTTCAAAGAAAAACAAATTAATAAAAAAGAATTTGAAAAGTTCTAACAGGTAGACTTGCACTTGTATAGAGAGATCCAGCTCTTATATTATAATAAAGTTTGAGATTTCACTTTAAAATCAATTGGTGCTACGAAAAGTAAATCAGATTCTTTATATATTATAGACAAATTTCATTTATTCTCGATATGAAATAATGTTCTCTTACATTAATTAAGTCTTTTTACTCAATAAAACATACAATTGGGGCCAATCTTTTTTTTTTTTTTTTTTTTTTGATGTCAATATTCTGACACCTACGCTACTCCAGTTATTTTTTTTTTTATTAAAATTCAAAAGTACAATAATTAAAGAAAGACAGAAAATAAAATAAATAAAAAGGTCAATCAAATCGCCTTTTAGGATTCCAAGGCCTTTTAGGCTTGATGTTTTTTGATTTAGCTTTCGATCCTTTTCCTCGTTTCCCTTTAACCTTTTGAAATCCATCTTCTTCATCGTAATAATCTTCAAAATTATCGCCGTCAGCCATTGGAGCCCTCGGATCAACATGAACTCCTCCAACAATACCCCCATAAGTGCGAGCATCATGATATGCCGAAGGAGAAGTAGCAGAAAGACCGCCTTCTGGTTCAGAATCGCATTTTTTCCGAAGAATAAGAGCTTCTTTTAGATTTTTTGGGTTTATAAATTCGAGATTAAAATATTTAGGATTTGGCATACGAGCAGTAGAGGAACGTAAGTTAGGAGCTGATGAAGCTTGAATTTGTCTAATCTTTTCCCGAACGAGATTTAGAGCTTCGCTATCCAAAGCAGAAGCCGTCATAGGAAATGGTGAGGCCGTAGACCCATTTTGAATGGCCAAAGCCCCCAACTGCGCTCCAAGCGCAGCAGCTAAGGGAGCTTCCCTCTCTAATCTAGCAGGAGAGAACTCTTGAGCATCTGCCCGAAGACTATGCTCCTCCGCAGACGGAACAAACCCAGTAGTAACTACTTCAATATCATCAGGCGAACCAATCAACCCCTTTGATTTATCTTCAACAATCATCATTCCTTGGAGATGGCACCCATTACTATCGATAGTCTCTTTAACTTTATCAGCATAAATAGGAGAGGTCTCAACAGGGTCTTCAAAATTCTTTTCCAATTGAAAAACGCTCATTTCTTCTGACTCTTTATCATTCACATCTATCATCACATTGTTATCTTCCACATCAAGAGAGATAATTGGAACATGAATTTCTGTACCTTTTTCTTTATTATTTGTTGGTTGTGACGCCACCTTGCGTTGCTCTACATATCCATTCGACGAGGAAGGGTCTGTAGGAGGAACCATTGTCTGATTAACTTTTTCAACATAAATCTTTTGTTGTTTATCCTTTTGTCCCACATTATCACCCTTCTTTTGCCCTTCAATAACCCTAACAGATTTTTCCCCCGCATTAACATCTCTTGCATCCGTAGTCCCTTGTTTCAAAACCTCCGCATCATCTCCTTTACCCGCAACACCACTCTTTGGCTTAGGGTGAAGAAAGAAGCACTCATTCATGTCATGCCCCAACTTGTGACAATGCTTATAATATCTTGGGAGATTATCAAATTCAAGAAGCTGTCAAAAACTTGAAAACTCATCACCACAATCAATAAACACTCTAGACGGCAATTTCTTCAGCAAATCAATTGGGGCCAATCTGGTTATACACTTGGCATCCAAATTTACGAGTAAAATTTGCCATATGATAACTGTGATCATTTTGCAAATAAGGGTCCCAAGTTTGGGGGTAGTTGCATTAAAGGGTTCAATGTTTTATTTTTGGAGATAAAGGATTCAAACTTATCAAAAGTTGACAATTAATTTAAGGGTTTTTTTTTTACGGAAAAGTAAGAATTTTCAGTTAAATTGGCATCGTGTCATCCATGTGTAACTTAACAGGGGTTAATTTGAAATAGCTATTGCCAATTGAGGGGTCAAATAAATATTTTAAAAATCAAAGGGGTTAAAATATTTTTTTCCAAATAAAACTCACACCCCCAACCTTCTTCTCTACTCTCCCCTTCGTCCATCCTCACCACCCACCACCGCCCCGGTCACCACTACCATCAAACTTCAGCCGTCGCCACCACCACCATAAATCAAATCAAACATCCAAATATAGGTTTAATTAAAATCACTTAAATTGTTTTCAGTCCGTACAACAATAACAAGATTAATCCTATTTTCACAATAAATTAAAACATCTCCAAACTCATTAGATCAAAATCCAAAATCTGGGCTTTTGGATTGAAGAGGTCAAAATCAACCCGAATATTAACATTTATCCCCAATTTCTTACTTCTAAGTCTCTTCCTCGCGTACTGTATATCGTCATCCCACCTAGCTTCTTCAACACCTTGAGAAAGTATCAATGGAGGTGGCTGTTGAAAAAGACACTTTGACCATAACGGCGGAGTGGAGAAGGGGTAATTTGGTTCTGCTATTGGGTCCTTGACAGGAAGTTGGAGAGATTTTGAAACCCATTGAAGAAATATTTGATCCCTCAATTGCCAATAATTAATTTTTTATTTAATTTTCAATTAAATAATTTGACCTTTTGATTATTAAAATGTTTACTTAACCCCTCTATTGCCAATAATTATTTCAAGTTAAGTCACGCGTGGATAGTACGTGCTAATTTAACTGAAAATTCTAACTTTTCCATAAAAAAAAAATCCTTCACTATCAATTTTTACCAATTCGGACCCGTAATCACCAAATAAAACAACGGACCCTGTAGTGCAAACACCCCGCAAATTTTGGACCCTTATTTGTAATTTACCCTTATAATCCACCCAAAAAAACGGAAATAAAGCTTGAAAAAACATCATTTAATTATTCTTGTAAATTATTATCTCATAACATGCTTTCCGGTCATCTCCAATAGACCTTACGACTAAGGCCTA
Organism: Adenophora triphylla var. japonica; assembly: GCA_022495995.1. Classification (NCBI taxonomy): domain Eukaryota; kingdom Viridiplantae; phylum Streptophyta; class Magnoliopsida; order Asterales; family Campanulaceae; genus Adenophora; species Adenophora triphylla. Next base: position 910,542 of record JAFEMH010000075.1, read on the forward strand.
TTCTGGACAGATTTGATAGTGTCACAATTGAGGGTGGAATTGAATGGGATAATTTATTGAATGAGAGATTGAGAATCAAGAGGCTTTCGAGCTCGGAGAGAGAGAAAATCTGGCACGGGACCGGACATGTTGGTCCAACTAATATCCAGAGAAGTCAAGTTTTTTAATTTGGTGAGGGAGTGAAGGATGTGCCCCACCAGGAATGGCATCTTGATAAGGCGGAGGGTTGAGGTAAGTTAAATCAGTAACGGCGTCAGGAATTTTTCCAGCGAGATTGCTACCGCCAGAGATGGAGAGGTCGGTGATACGATTGTTGTGATCGCATCCGAAAATGAAACAGCAACATTGGGATCATCAGAAAGAGAGGAAGAGAAGAGAAGCAACATCGTTTGTAAATTATTAGATGGATAACTATGCAAAAAAATTGTCAGAGTCTCTGACAACAGACCGTACTTGCCAAACCAAAAGAACCAAAAGATGGTTGAAATGCAACTGTAAGAAAAGGGTCTTTTACATTTCATATTCTAATGGCTACACAACCATCCAACCTCTATCCTAAAAAGGAATTAAAACCCCATCTCTAAAAACTTACCCCAGTAATAAATTAATAACCTGAAATCTACTGTAAAACTAAATATAGGGGTAACTTTTAACCTGAAGACCATAGTATACAACAATTCCCTACAAAACCAATTTTCTCTTTTGACACTATCTCCTAAAGATACACATCTGAGCTGCAAAAAGATTTGACTCTCTCATTGGAATGTCCTCCATCTGCAGTGCACCCATTTTATCGTTAGAATTTGTTATTCTAATGTTGTTCATACTCATCAAATTCCTCGTTATTCTCGATCCATCGGTTGCCCATGCATGAAACGACCTCCTCCATCTGTAAAAACAAAACAGAAAACCAGCACACGCCAATTAGTTCACACTTCTTGTCCCGGAAGCTTCGAGGCTGGTAACAGCAGACAAACCAGTACACAGATAAATTTGCACACATTTCTACCAGAGAAACCTCAAGGGGACTTCCAGTAGGGATAGGTGGGCCCGACCTTAACAAATTTCAATTAAGATATTACATTCAGCAAAGTTTACAAAACAAGTAGCCTAAAATATGAGTGCCCAAGTCAATCCATATAGAGAATGAAGGAAACAAGAACTAATAAGTCAAAGCCAGCAACATCTTTTTTCTTCTTTTTTTTTTTCTTTCAACATAGCCAGCAACATCTGAATCAGCAAAATAATCAATGCATTGCATACACTGCATGCCCAAAACATACTTCTAAAACCAGTTTTACTTTGCTCAAAGTCAGTAGAAAGAGAATATTGAAGAAGCCAAAGTGTCCACGGAAGTCCTAAATCCTAAGTAATACTCCCCTGCCCCATAAAGATTTTCCCATTTGCCAAATTTTTGTTTGTCCCAAAAAGAAAGTCTCATTTCCAAAATTGATAGGTTCAAATCAATGAACTTCCGTAATCGCCAACCAAGGAAGAAGAGTGAGAAATGAGAGCCAATCAAGTAAGAAGAGGTAGTAATGGAGTAATAAGTAAACCTCATTAAGGTTAGAGATGGAAATAAAAATAGGTTGTTAAAATGATTGAATAGTCAAATGGGACTATCATTATGGGAAGGATGGAGTATAAAGACAGAAAGATAAGATTCATTTATGTTTGAGCACAGACAAGAAAAAATGACTGGCTTGGGTACTAAGGATAAAAATGGAGATAGTTTGAGCCATTTAAGTATCAGAATTATGATAAGATCAAGACATATCTGGTTAAGGAAAGGCCATCAATAACTTGGCACGTATGACATTATCATTCAGATCTCAAGACTCATCGTAAGCATCAATTGCAATACGAACTCTAAGACAAATGCATGTACAAATAAGGTTAAAAGAGTGCCAGTAAACAAAATTCAAAAATTTGCAAGTTAACCTTGCAAATTAATACTAGCCCCATTGCACCAAAAAAAAAAAAAACATCTTTAAAAAATCTAAAAATTGAAACAACTATGGTTGGAGAAGTAGATTTTCCGGTAAGATTATGACCAAAAGAATATAGTATCATTGAATATAATATCTAGTACAGATACAACGTGCAAGGATACTTCAAATCAGAAAATATCTAATACAGATACCATATAGTGTGTGTAATGAGCTGCATCATATTTAAGCATATGCACATAGACATCTATATTAATTGATTTGTCTTGACATGACTCTGTTAAGCAATTTGGGGTAAATCCGCAGGTGGTTCACTCTTCACGACAAGAAAGGAAGAAGGATCTTCACACAAGGAGAAATAAACATTGAGATTTATCCTCTTCAATTAGCAGATTAAGGGCACACTATATCTTTAACCCTGATCTCAAGTCTGTAATACCAACACTAACCAGAAGCTTTGGTTAGCAGTTATCATACTCCCTCCCATCCCTATATGAATGTCCAAATTTCATTTAAGGGACATTCTGAAAAATCTTACTTTTAAACAATTTAATGGCAAAGATGCATAAATATCTGTGTTATCCACTTTTTAATCATTTAGTTTTGCAAGTATAAAATGAATAGTGAAAAAAAATTGGTAAAAAAGCATTTAGCGACAAAGTTTCTTACAAAAAAGACATTCATTTAGGGACAAATAAATCTTTAAAACGGACGGAGGTAGTAGTATTTCTAAGAAACCCCAACTTTAAGCAATAAAAGGCTGTCTTTGATCCTTCACGTACAAGTTATGTTTCAAAGACATATCTGTGGCATATTCAAACAAAAGATAGTATTAAAATCTGATACGCACTAAACTGTCGCGGAGTAAAAAAAAGGAATTGCACGAATTTGATACACGTAACTCATACATCCAAGGTAGTTTGCCCTCACCCACACAAGATGCATCTAATAATACCATTTTGATTTATTGGTACTTGTGCTCCCAAGAAAATAAGAAAATGGCCTTTATTATGATCCGTGCTAAGTAAATGTTTAAAATGAGCATTGAAATTGATCAATCAAAAATGTATTTGCCCACCAGTTAATTGATACTTGACGAGATATAATATTTTTTGAGAAACGAACTCCGTATCCTATGGATCATTTATGATCCTATTGCTTCATAGCTAACCAACTTTGGAGAAAAATAAGTGAAAGCATCAAAAGATAAAATGTTAAAAACTATAGTTAGAAATATAATGATGACTCTAGCTTTATAAAGTAGTCCCTCTCAAAAGGCTGTTAAGTTTTTAAAGGGTTTTTCATCCCAAAATGAGTGTCCCTCTTTAATGAAATTACAAAATCTATCTTTTCTATCTGTAGCATACTAATGTGCACTTGCACCTTATCGTGTGAGCACTGCTGGCATTGATATACATGCACTTAATAAAATTGCCTAAAGTCAACATCCTCGTGATTTGCAAAATAAAATAAAAAGGACTTATTTGGGATGGAGGCAACATTTTTGACCATATCATCAGGATTTGTTTGATCCGTCAATGCTTAAACGCATAAAACTACAGAGATGATCTGCGAGTAAACGACCAAAATGACCTGTGTACTATATGAATACAACCAAATTTACCAGCGTACTATCTAAACTACCAAATCAACCTGCGTACTAATCATAAATGAACCAAATCAACCTAAATCGTTAATGAATGTTAGAAAATTAACGAATATTACTATCAAAAGTTTTCAAATTGCCTTTTCACTAAAACAATTACAAATGTGAAAGTTGAGGGGATGTATATGGTACAATGTTTAAAGTTTTGACCTTTTACAATATTTTCCACCTCAATCCCCACCTCCGGCCAGCCACCCACCTATCCACACCCCTTGCTGCCCCCACCCTACCCTCACCTCACTGCAACCACCACCCAATTCAACCCGACCCTTTTCCCTCTTCCAACCTATTTGCAGCCCATCCATACTTTGCCTATCCAGCATTATTGTCAAGCCAAGCCACAGCAAGAATAAGCAATACAGTTCCCAACACCACAGTGAAATAAACCCATGAAAACATCTTTTGATTTGCCAAATTGAACACAGCTAAATCCTCACCCACCAGAGCTTTGTCGGAAACATTACTTCCATCCGTCTCTCCCCTAATAACCAAGATTTTTCGGCAAATATGAATGGAATTGGACAACGACAATTGGGGGTAACTTAGAAATTGTTTGGTGGAAAAATTTTCAATGAGTTTTGTAGAGATGAAGGGTGTTTGGTTGAGCTTGGGGAAATTAAACAGAGGGTTTGGGGAGATTTTGAGGATAATGGATTTGAGAGAAGAATTGAAGTGCCCATAGCTGAAGATTTTTTTTAATTTTATTTATTTAAATTTTTGTATCTAAATAGGTGAGAGTGTTGATGAATTGGGTGGAAACTAGTCAATTTTGTCAAATTTTTTGCTCTCCAATGGCCAATCGATCTATGTGCTTTGAATTTCCACATCTACCTTCAATTATATTATTTTCAATTCAGATAAAAGAAAGAGAGAGGGGAAGGATTGGCTAGGGACGGAGGAGTTAGGGGTGGGGCTGCTTCTCTACAATTGGTAAAAAGAAGAAGAGACGGGAAGGAGGGGACGAGTGAGGCGGCAGGGAGGGAGGAATTGGGGAGGACGTAGGATTTTAGGGTTAATGATAGAGGGTTTTAGGGCTAAATGTAAATTAAATATTTTCAATTTTAGGATTTTGTTAGGTTATGGGGGCAATTTAACATATCCGTTAAATTACTAATGGTGGTTGATGTTCACTAACTTTTATTAACGATTTAGGTTGATTTGGTTCATTTATGAATAGTACACAGGTTGATTTGGTAGTTTAGATAGTACGCGGATCAATTTGGTTGTATTCATATAGTATGCGGGTCATTATCTGCTTAAAAACAGAAAAATCTTTTTGAAATGAAAACTTTGATCTATCATAACCAACGTTTCTTTTGAATAATTTCATATTTTAATTACAACGAAATATGAGACGTAAGTTGACTAAATAATACGGTATGAGATACTCCCTCCGGTCCAAAATAATTGTCGCTTTTGGGCAAATTTTTTGGTCCAAAATAATTGTCACTTTTGGAGTCAAAAGCATTCAAATTCCTTTTTTATCCCCCACATTGAAACTTATTTCACTTTATTAATTGATTTGTTGTGTGAAGTAATGTAGGAAAGAAGAACAATAAATAAGGGTAATCTTGGTAGTTACATCATAAAGTTGTGGTATTAATTATCTTTCTTAAAACCTGTGAAAACTCCAAAAGCGACAGTTATATTGGACCGGAAGGAGTACTATTGCAAGCATATTTTTACTTTTTACATCTAGATGAGTAAACACAGACTGTTCTAAAAAGATCCTTGGGTTGATACTATAACAATGATTTCAATAATTAATTTATTTTTCAATCTCCCATAGTTACAATTCATATTAAGAGAGAAACCGGAAAGAAGTGTGAAAACTTCAAAGCAAGTTGAAAATGCCAATTTTATGCTGATATGTTGTTTAAGTATGATACTCTAGCAACCTATATATAGTGCGCCCAGCAACAAATATAAAAGACACACAGCATGCCACTCTTACGCTATACATGTACTAAATGAGAAGTAAATTCAATCCAACTTTTAATAAGGCGTGCAAACAAGCCCAATGGTAGCCCTTCTTTACCCATAAACCCTCATCACAATTGAAGAAATGACTCAATACACGAAAACTTGTACTCGCTCCATCCCTAAATGAATGTCCAAATTTCATTTAGGGGACATCCTGAAAATGCTTACTATTTGTACAATCAAATAACAAAGATGCAAAAATATTCTAATTTTCCACTTTCTAAACATTTAGTTTTGCGAGTATAAAGTGACTAATGAAAAAAAAATGATAAGAAAACATTTAGGGACAAAGTTTTTTTTTTCCAAAAATGACATTCATTTTTGAACATTTAGGGACAAAGTTTTTTTCCAAAAATGACATTCATTTTTGGGACAAAAATTTCTTGAAAATGTTCATTTAGGGACATAGGGAGTAATAGAAAACACCAAACAACAGACTCAAAAATTAAGCTGTTGGTAATATACATGTGAAATCATGAATTGTACACTTAATTATGAAAGGTTATTCCAAAAAGCTAATAGATAATGCCACACTTCCCAAAAACAATCTTACCAACACAGACTAAATTGTAGAACCAACTCTCAGTCAACCATTTTTCATTTAAGAATGCTTATACTTTTTTACAACATTCATTGGCAATATCAGTTCTTGCTTTTCCTACCAAATTTCAAATCATACATCTTTCACCTCTTCAAGATATGGGTATACAGGGCTATATCACAACATAAGAGGACACCGACCCATCCCAACATATCCAAATATATACATTCTGATAGCATAAAGTTAATTCAACTGACAAACCAGATTCCATTTTAGAAATAGAATGAACTGAAAGAATCTCATGTATGCATATAAAGTTCTTTGCAATTCAGGGTCAAAACAAAATAGTACTAAAACAAATTGTAAATTCAACTGGCTAATCACCTTCAATACAAGAATGTGCATGTCTTCAATATACATTCAAATGAACAGAAGTTTGACGACATAATCCATCAAAAACTTGATGAGACTACCATTTTAAGGAAGAAATTTGATTACCATTAAGATCAATAAATATGTCTCAAAACATTTAAACTGAACTGCATATATCATCTGATATAGTCATATATTCAAGAAGGAAAAGTGGCATCTTAAGATGAAAGTATACCGCTGTCACCATCGGAAATATCAGCTAGCCTTGCGATCGCATCAGCAAGTGCTTGTTCATGCTCCTGCATTGCAAAAAGCCTTAAGTATATCAGCCAACGGAAGCACGCACATACAAAAATCATAATCTCATCTGCATACCCTTAACACTTTCTTCGCTTTCTCAATCTCAAGAGGATCCGGATGACTAGAACCAAATACCCTCTCCACCTGAACATATTCATCACAAGAGAATGAGCAACTAAATAAAACAAAGAGGATTAGCATAATTTGTAGACCCTAAAGTTGTTGTTTCTTACCTCCTTAATTAGAGTATCAGTATGAAGTAACTGAATATCATCGGGCCCTTTCTTTCCAACACCATTTGATGGCGGAAAATCCCTTCTCAGTTGACCCTTCGTCATTCCCCTTCCTCTTCCTGCACCTGGAACACCATCACGTCCAACAGGTCTGTTCATACCATGACCTGCTCCACTGTAGCCCCCTTTGTGAGGAATTCCAGGGTCCTCACCTTCCCATTGTATATCATCCGGAGAAATCTGCGAGAGAACAAAATGTCAGCACAAAAATAATACTTCCCCTCTGATCAGGAATATCATAAATGAAAATCATAAAATAAAAAAAAAATAATAAAAAAAAAAAAAAAAAAACCTTTTCAATGAAAGAACTAACACAATTTCTAATAGGCATGCCTGAAGCCAGAAGTGGCGTGGAGATTCATTAAACATCAGATAAGGATGTTGATTCGCCATTAATTGTCAACACTGGCTATCAATAGTGACTGTGAACTACACGACTATGAAACAATGGTTATAAAGCAGCTATTAGAAATTATTTAAGCTGTGAAGCTCACAATTACAGGAGATTTAGTGTCACTCCTTGCAATGCTTTGCTTTGCGGCAAGTACCAAATAGTGAGTATTGTCGACCCCCCCCCAATCACCACCACCATTGAGTATTGTCCCCCCCCCTAATCACCACCACCCATGAAGATGGAGCATGAAAGTCAGTTTCCCCATTACATCCAATCGATGCACACTAACTAATCTCTTTCATTCCCGACATTCACTCCATCTTGCTTAAAATTACCATTAACTACTGTAAGTCTTTATTTGTCCAAACATTACCTTAAAAGTTGAGTCTTTCAACATCCGAAATACTGAATGTCCCCCCAAGTGGCTCCAGATTCCTATGCCCAACTAAATAATCATAAAAATACTTGCTTCTTATTCTTAATTCCCAACATGACAGCATCCACACATCGTATAAATCCCAAATATACCAGACCCAAGTTCTGAAATAATGAATTCACTACTCAATCTTCAACATTTCAGGGTAATTTGATGTAGTAGCAGTACTTCTAGATGCCATAAACAGTTTTTTTTTTTTTTTTTTTTTTTTTTTGTGATTCACTCTCACAAAATTGACTACTTGTAATACTCCCTCTATCCCAACATGAGTGTCCAATTCTTCGTAATAACATTTTGGAACAAAGGGAGTATCAACTTAAAATCATCATAATCACCTAATTGCTCTATATTTATTTAGCAATACTTCACTTGCTAGCTTAAGAGTTACTTGGTGAATAAAGGATAGTACAGAAAATAGATACCAAAAAAAGAAAAATTACTACAATTTGGAACGGACAAACCCAAATGACGGAGAAAAGAGCAGCCGATGCCATAAATCATAAATACAAATTTCTATCAAAATAAGAAACTTGAATTTTTAAACCTGCATTGACGGGGGAAGGGCGCAGGGAGAACATATTTTACAACGCTTACATGAAGGACTCTTTGAAGATTTCGAGGTAACAAGGAAAGAACTAAAGAGTCATCCAGAGAGAGAACTTATAAACACATAACCAGTCTCTCGTTTTTTGGAGAAGCATTGGGAGGCACGACGAAGAATGTCAGAGAGATTCAATTATACAAAACACATAGGGTCGAGGGAAATATTAAGATGACGCAATTCTAAGTTTTAACGCCTTAAAGGTTAGCTAAACGAAGAAAACTTCTTTTCAGAAAAAAAAACTTAAGAAAAAAGACAGATAATAAGCCCACTAAATGAGTAGACTCACTAATCCACCCGAATATAGATACATTGTTAGAAACTTATAAGGGAAAAAGTCGAGAAATTTTCAGTTCTATGCGAACGAGTATAATACTTGGATGCTTCCCAGTACAAATAAGAACATATAACTATTTGAGATCCAGCAATTAATATGCCAGCACAAAGGACACTTGTGCCAAGATGCTCACAAGTTGGCATACAAATCAACCCAAGGACACAAGTAGTGAGGCCGACCACGTCCACCCTGCTATCTAACTATGACTAAATATCACTCAGAAACCCAAGGATGCTCTTCAGTCTTGAACTACAAAATGCCCCAACCGAACGGCTGTGAATACTCTTAATTGCTTAATATCCAACCCATTTGGTTAAGGACCCTTCTGGTACAGGCATAACACTAAAATCGAAGGCAAATGTGCTTTCAATTTTTTATTTTGACAAGAGAAGTAATGCTTTCAACAATTTTAATGTTTATCAATAGGAGATAGATTATATAGCACTGTAAAGTCTCAGGAATATACACTTAACATCACCCATAGATAGCACAAGGCCAACACTTGAACAAGTATCAGGCAGGTTTGAAGGAAGTTGACAGCTGACTTTGCAGAGCTAAAAAATTAGTAAGGAATAGAAAAGTTGATAGGGACTACTTCTGTAGGCAAAGCTTGTCTTCTTGACTAAAGCTTATTATCTTCTGGTGCCATTTTGGATGAAAAAAATAATTGCAGGCTCTTTCAGAATTTTCAACAGCATGCACATTTTGTCCAAATTCAGGCCGGTGAATAGATGAATGCAACTAAGACTCGTGGCAATTGGCTGGTTCGTGATTTATGGGGTATGACTAGGAGGAATGTGCTAGATAAAGCTAGTTCAGGTGTAATGACCCATGTGCATTTGATATAGTTTGTCAATAACAATTTTAATGATACTCATTTACCCCCAAAAATATTTTGGTATATATATGTATATATGTATATATATATATGTGTATGTATGTATGTATGTATGTATGTATGTACGTACGTACGTACGTACGTACGTACGTACGTACGTATGTATGTATGTATGTATGTATGTATGTATGTATGTATGTATGTATGTATGTATGTATGTATATATGTATGTATGTATGTATGTATATATGTATGTATATATATCTGTGTATATATATGTGTGTGTATATATATGTATATATATCTGTATATATATATCTGTATATATATATATCTGTTTATATATATGTGTATATCTATGTATATATATGTATACATGTATATATATGTGTGTGTGTGTGTATGCCTATATAAATACATATTGTGAGTAACGATAATTAAGCCAACCAAAACTCCGGACAGCAAGTTAAGGATAATTAAGTCAACCAAAAAACCAAGGCTGCAGCAAGTTAAGGAGCCTGAAATAGCCACATTAAAATAACTTTTTTTAATCCTGTTAAATTAATAATGAGGAAGACGGGTACTCTTATATATATACCACCATGCTCATACTTACAGTTAACGACATGAGAAAAAACAATCATATTTACCTCCTCAAGGTTTACCCACTCCCATGTCTCATTTGTACTGCCTATATCGTAAACAAGAGCATGTCGTCCCTGACAATGGTATGAAAGTTTGATTTCAGCATATATCCAGCAAGAACTCAATTTGTATCCTTCGAAGTCAAATTACCTCAGCTTGGTTGTAGTCTGTTATAACAGCTTCATAGAAGTTGTTGTCATCTGGCCACCTGGTCCTCACTTTCCTCCCAATTAATGGAGAAAATGATGCCCCTTCACCAGAATTATTCGCAAGGGAACCAGAGATAACTCGATTACCAAGTTGGCCCCTTCCAGTCGGACCTGAAGGAGGGTACTGCATTTTCATAGAAGGTACTCCCGGTAACATCTGACCCTGTTAGGAATACAATGAGAACAGACAAGCAAATAAGAATGCTTTAAGATATTAATGCTTACATAGCAGTGTACTTGGCTAATTATGATTTCATCATTTGGCAGGTCCAAGAGAATTCCAAACTTACAGATTTTTGCTTTTTGCCTTTGGGTCCCATCATAGGTGCTCGTCGTCCGGCTGATGGAGTTGGCTGGTTTGATCCAGCCACCGGTTGCGGGTGGAAAGAAGGAGACGGCCCAGCAAATGATTGAGAAGGTCCTGACGGGTTTATCTTCTGTTTCTTGCGCGATGTTGACATGGGGCTGGGTAGTGGATCATGCGCAGCTTGCCCAGCATTAAGCATGCCAGGTTGAATTCCTCCAGACTGTCTCCACTCCCTGTTGGCATTAGGAAGATATCATCCATTAAAATTTAAAAGCGGTAAAACCTCGCTGAAAATCATAGAAATAGGGTCATGGTTTAGGAAATGATAAAGATTGTATATGCATGACTACTGGACCTTATCCTCCTGATAACGTCGTCGGCATTAACTTTGCCCAATAGCTCACGGTGCTCTTCATTTGATAATCTCAACTCTTTTCTAAGTTCAGTTATTAAGCTTTCCTTCTCCTGAAGAAAATGCATTTCATTGAGGAGTCAAATAAACCTGATCAAACAAATGTATAACATCTGATCATGCAAAAACAACAAAAGAATACCCAAGTGATGGCATCAGCTTGAGCTTTAAAGGCTCTTAGAACTGAACTGTATGCTTCTTGCTCAAGGAGATGAATTTGAGCCTCCATATCAGTTTCACCATGCATCCTAGGGTATGGGACAGAACCTATGACGGCAGATCTTCCATTACCCGCAACACGCCCACCTCTTGGTATTCTATTTTGATGTGATGGTGGAAGATCATCATCAGTTCCTGCAATTATCTCAAATAACGCATGCTTAAGAAACTGTGACATTTGGATTCAGCCAGGTAAGCTCTACAACAATAGCTTAAACAGTGACAACTCAGAATTGAAGCGATCTTCTTATTCAATTTATGAAGTGCCTAGAAAGCAATGTAGCATGTGAGCAATGATCTAAAGGACATGGCAATGTGCGTAAAATTAGCTGCGTCAGTCCCTTATATTTCAGAACATCCTACATTCATCTTTCAGACGGGATTCATGAAGGGACATTTGTCTCCTTCTCGAAAAAAATTCTGTCTTAATTATCCAGTTAGTATAGTAAGGATGGAGTTGATAGATTCATTCTATGCTAACTTTTACTTGGGTGGAAATGAAATGCGCAGGGTGTTGGAGGGATGGGAGCACCACTGCCACCGGTGAGCAGCAGTTCTATGGAAGCAGCAAATATCCCTTCCATTTGGGGAAGGAACATTTTGGCAGTAGCAAACAGGCTTTTACGTTGATAATTAAGGTAATATGCCCTTATGCTATGCAATAATATAGCCCTTTCCCTCCTTTCCAGGCAAGGAAACGAAGAAAACAAAGTACCTATTGGTTATTCAGTTAAAATAATTCATCGTTTTGCATGTGCCAAAAAATAAGAGATATGTTTGGCTAATGAGAGGGGGTCCAAAAGAGGTATTGCAGCATGACCCCATTGAAATGCTAGCCCTCAAAACTTGAACCTTCAGCTTTATCCTTGATCAACATGCAAAATTGCCATGTGAGTAAGAAGATTGGATGTAAGAAACGGACATCCTTAGGGTGCAACTTATGGTTCTGCTGGAAAGAATGGAACCCAACTACTCAAAGTGGCAAATAATTCCCACCCCAAGTAAAAGGTGAACTAAAAAAGGATAAAATACCCACAGAAAAGCAAGGGTTGCCTACCAGTACTTGAAAAGAAAAAAAATATAAAAGAATGCTGAAAATTGTCCAGATAACCACAATTCAATTTATCTAAACTATCGCATATTTACAAATATTCAGAGCCCCTCTGAATTTATTCTCTCCCAAACCAACTCAACTAAGTCTCTCCCAACTACTCACGCTAAGTTAATTTAAAAGTACATTCCACATAATTTTTCTTTTGTATGGGACGAGAACCTTGGCGAACAGCCTCTTGGCAATTGTCAAGGGAAGGCTCTAGCAAATGGTTCCCTCTCCCAACCCCCGCAAGGCGGGGAGCGCTTGGCGCACCGGGGTTTGTCCTTTGTCCTTATGGGACGATCAATAACACTGCTTAAGAACACTCACTGCGGTATTGACTGCTCTTAGGCCTGCACTCACAGAGAAGAGCTCCCCACCGTGATGAACCCCACCTCTACTTTTCTTTTGAAAAAAAAATAAGGCAGAGCATTCCAATTTCTGAAAAGGTAACCCCAAAAACGCTCCCTTGCTGACGCCATGTGAGAAGCCAGAATACACCTTTATCCCACATGAGCATCCATGAGAGGCTTGATCTCTGTCCAAAGAAAGGGAAAACCCACATTGCCACCTAGCCTAAAACTTTATTTACTGTTTACCAGAACTAGATTTGGCCGCCAAGTACATATCTTTAGCCATTGAGCAGACATATCATAATAAAAGGAATGAGTCAAAGCACCTCAGGAGTAAAAAAAAATGAGTCCCTACTCCACAGTTTATACTTTAGCTCAAGTTTAAATGTCAACTCGTTTCATAGAACCCCAATGACTTTATAAAAGGGATGATAACACCTCATAAGTACAAAAATGAATCAATCCACCAGTTCAGTACACAAATCAGCCTAGGGTCCAATCACTTTTGCAGCTACATGATTCTCTTTTCCCACCTACTTGGCCCAATCAAGAATCATCAATAAAGAATACTCGGTCATATCCTACTTAAAAATTTCAGGCCAAATTTACTGGTCTTCCTCCAAGTTAATTTCAGATTTTCTCTCTCCTCTCGTCCAGCAAAACATCTATTCACATAAACTTCACCCACATGACATAATTTAACAAAATCTATAACTGAAAATTAACATAACCAGCTCCAGAAACGCAAATTGGCCCCAAACGGGGGACAAGATACCACACAACTCACTGCATTACTTCTTGACTATATTACAAACGTAAGCCTCACAAATTGTCACACTCACGTCTTCACTCAAAAAATACTAAAACAAAAAATCAAGAAAAAAAATCAACTTACTAAATCCACATTAATCAAGAATCACCAGAAAACCCTAAATTACAAATAAATTGAACTAAAGATCGAATCTTTCTTCTTCAGTTAGAACTTACCACTACTGTCGAACGGTTCGTAGTCCATAGCCAGCTTGTTAGACCCCCCAAGAACTTCAAGCAATTGTAATTAACAGAACAAAAACCCTAGACTTCTTCGAGATTGATACTTTTACCGAATCGGCTCCAATTGGACGGAAAGCTGAGAGTTTCTGGTCCTCAGGAGACGAAAATCGATGGATGGAGCGGCGGCGGGTGGAGGATGAGACGAATTAACGGTGATTTTGGGGTTGATCTTCAGTTCAGACAGGGGTGGGAAGAGGAGTATCAGAGTGGCGCGGACTTGAAACGGGTCTATAGACCAATTTTCCGTTTTCGGTAAATTTTTGGGTTTGAGTTCCGCCCTTGTTTTTAGAATACTATGCCCGTGCGCGTGCGGTGTGTGCGAGTTACTCATATTTCCCCAATCATGAAATATTTATGACAAATCATGTTTTTTTTGGAAAGAATAATATTTAATTGATGTTATAATTTATGCAATTAATAATAACTAGTATGCCATCCGTGCGTTAAAACGCACGACAAAACGCTTTTTTTCATAAAGTAACCCAACCAAAAAAGTTCATATTTTAATGAACTTACATGTAATTTTGCTATGAATGAATATATAAGTAAACCACCATTGGTGAATCAATTTTCATAACCATTGATCCAATCTACCAAAAGTGAGCACCATAATCTCAAATGTGCATACATATGTCCAAACTACTAAAAGACATATCAAATGATATCCATGCCACTTAAATAGTCATAATATGGCATCACCAACACACAAAAAACCAAAGTTAAGTTTTTTACAACCAAAATATCCAAAGTTAAGTTTTTTACAATCAAAAGACAACAGTTGGTGAAATTAGTCTTCTGTCAAATCTATGATGCTTGTGTCAATCTTCTTAGGTGATATCCATTGATTCCATTGAATTCTTGCAGACCTTCTAACTTTTGGACGTTGAAGTGGTTGTTGTTGATTTCCTTCATGTGTATTCTTTCTCTGATGTAAAGCCTTCAACTTGGGCAATGTTATAAAATTTTTGCCCCACTTCTGAATATAACGAAAACGAAATAACGAAAACGAAATAAAAAAAAGTTGCTAACAATGTCATTAAAAATATTCAAAATGGAATTAACAATAACAACTACAAATTTTGAAATTTTTCTTTGAAAACAACATTTGTTGTTTCATGATGGAAATTGATAAAGTTTTCTTTTATTGCTTATCTCAAGAATATTTCATGAATAAATAACCATCTCAAGTTTATCAATGAAATATTTAAAATAAAATGTAAAAGCTCATAAAGGTTATCATAAAGGTTATCGTACCATTAGATATATCCAATAATGGTTGAGGAGTGAGGACAGGAACCCTCGGTGACAGTGCCCATCAAAGCTCGCGAATATCTCGCAATCTTTTCTGGTCTAGCATACCAGAGGCCCAACACTTTGTTGTCCAATCTATAGGTTTCTTTGACCAGAATCTTCTAATAGCATCGTTCTCCATTGGTCCAACTTGTGCACCATCCTTGTCGATAAACATCCATTCTTTTAGTGGTTGCATGAAAGCAGAAGTAGCTATCAAGTTAGATTGCAAAGGGATAACAGTTATTTCGAAAAGATTAAAACGAAAAGGAGGGCTCTTACTGGGACAAAAAGAATATTGAATAAAGCAATCCTCAAATAAATAAATTGTATTGCTCGAAGGATAAAATATTGCTTCAAAAAATACATATACTACTAAAACAATTGTGGCAGACCAATTCACATCTTCAAATTGATTTTTAGTGGAGACACCATCTATCCTTCTCTGGAGCTGGTAACAAAGCATAATTTATTCTAAAAATGAAGAAAATGAATAAGAATCAAGCACATCGCAGGGACATCAAATAGATTGCAGGGACATCAAATAGATTGCAATGTTATCTTACTTGTCAACGTAAGTTTCTGTTTTCTTCTTCGCTGCACCATAAGCATCGGTCCTCCGCTTCTGCTCACCAATCTCCACATTTTCAAGCATGTCGACCTCTGGTTTACACATGTAACATATATTAGGGAATCTGCGTCGAGAAGAACTCCAGATCAAATGGACAAACAGGAACGCACTGGGCAAATGGAAATAGAAAAAAAACTGCAGTACTTCACCTTGGTTAATGTCACCATCTGCAAGTATGCTCTGATCTTGTAGTGTTAAAACAACTGCACAGCCTTCGACTACTTTGTCAAGTCCATGAAGAATTTTAACACCGGCTAGGTCCTCTGTAGAAAGAGATTAAAAAAAAGGAAGAGATCAGACTCTTGTTGCTCATTTTTTTCATTTAATTGATAACTACTCCGTCTTAAGCAACAAAGTCAAAAACATTTCAATACCTTGATCATAGAAGCATCCAATGAAAGGTGTAAAAAGGAAGAGATCAGAGATTAACGACCAGTTTAAGACAAGACTAAGTAGTTATTACAAAAAATGCTGTTTTTTGATTAATTTTCCAATCTTGGAGAGAACTGGTCTTTAATATCAAAATTGCTTTAACCCATAATTATAATCTAATGCACGGCCTTTCATTAAATGGTTGCAAATCAAAATTTCACCAATCTCAGTACCAAGTGCATTGACTTTTGAAAAGATCAAAGAATTTCAAAAGTTGAGTCAACTCACATAGCAGTCTTTGCTCCCCACGGTATTCAAGAACCTGAGCACAAGCACATGCATGTTAATCCAAGTAAACTTTTTTTCATTTTGAATACCCGTTCGATAATGAAAAGAATCATACTCTCATCCTATTCAGGCTTTGGATTGCGAGTAAAGAATGATGACATGGCCCACCTACACGACGGATAGCAGGCCCTTTTGGCTTCTGGTAAACAGAAGGAAAAAAAACTGCAGTACTTCACCTTGGTTAATGTCACCATCTGCAAGTATGCTCTGATCTTGTAGTGTTAAAACAACTGCACAGCCTTCGACTACTTTGTCAAGTCCATGAAGAATTTTAACACCGGCTAGGTCCTCTGTAGAAAGAGATTAAAAAAAAGGAAGAGATCAGACTCTTGTAGATCATTTTTTTCTAAAATAAAAGTTCAAAGATATTCATAAACAACAACATCCAAAATAATAGGTTACCTCCTCCAATTTCTTTTCTGCTTCGCCACTGAAACGCCCTCTAGCATCCAATGAAACTCCCTGCAAGCGATTATCATATGAGACGCAGAGTATAACAAACATATAAATTTCTACACAAACAGACAGATGATACGAGCTTCACCTCATTCCAAACTTGGATCATCATACTGTGGAAGCATTTTTTTCACAGAACCAGGCTCGTAGTTGAACCTAGATAAAAATGAAGAAAATGATTAAGAATCAAGCACATCGCAGGGACATCAAATAGATTGCAATGTTATCTTACTTGTCAACGTAAGTTTCTGTTTTCTTCTTCCCTAAGCTTTTAACATTCCTACCACCAGGGGTCACCAGACAGTTTATATTGGAGGGAAAGAAAATGTTCTACCTGCTAGTGAAAGACGTCTAGCTTCCGATGTGGCCCAATTTACGAACTCATCAGTTTGGCCCTCGACATAAGGATGAAGGCGGTCTTTCAGAACTGTTATGAGCTTAATTTCCCTCTCCTTTTTAAATTCCTAATTAGAAACAGGGAAAACATTACAATTGAAGTGTATCTAACATTTTTTGTGTTGAAAACTCTGAAGTAAACATACCTTCGTCTTCTCTTGAAGTCTTTGCCTACGGACTTCACATAATATTTAAAAAACATGAGAAACAAAAAGAAAATTAAAAGGACTGAAATGCAAGAAGAAATGCATGCAAGAAAATATTCATGTCCATCTTTATAGCACTGGATCGACATAAGTACAGCATATACTTGAGGTTTGGAAGCTGGAACTGAGGTGCTAAATGCAATTATGGAAATCGGAGAGCTACAAGCGTACCTAATCATATCAAAGTTGGGTGTAAATAAATGATGGCAAATCTTTCAAGGATTAGGAGTTTAACACTGCCTGTCTAATTTGCAAGATTTCATAATAAAATTGAGCAGATAGAAATTTCAACAGTATTACCAAACAATAACATTATAGGCAGACACGTTACCTGGAACAAGAACAATGAAGAGGAGAAACAAAACACCCAAGATCCACAAATATTGAAAAATCAAGAGAAAATTAAATTGAAGAACGATCAATAAACAAAAGTGCCTGAGACCAGCCAGAGTTCACAGTTGGAAGAAGCCCCTCCATGAACTTCTGAGAACTGCTTCCATCAGGACTCTCCGAGCATTTATTAATTTGTAAAGCATCTTGTTGTTTGAGTTTATTACAATCATCACAAAGCCGTCTCACATGATAAATATGCTTCAGTGAGAAACAGAAAAATGTCAATAAAAATTGACCAGATTATGATCTTTAAATTGTGTTATACTCTGATTTGGTTACAACAGTTACCTTAATGGAAGGATCAAAGCTTTGAACATAATAAGAAGAATGGCAATTATTGCACTTTGCGGTCATTCTTTGCGACCACTACATGGAGCACAATCAAGGGATATCTGCATGACAAGTAGAAAAGTTAATATAGAAAAACAAACTGAACAAAGAATTTCGCCTAAAGATATATGCAGCCAAAGTGCAGAAGACAATAATTCCAAATATTATGAACTGATAAAAGCTTTTGCCAATCAGAAACCTAATAAAGTTTAATAAACTCGAAAGTTGAGAGATTTTTGGGAGAAGGGAGAATCAAATATAGTCTAATAGAGGAACGCATGGGGCTGAGGCTCTGAGGGTGACATAAATTTTAAGTTCCCACTCAAAGGAAGTGAAAAGGGGTCAAATGGTAGCTAACATATGTGATTGTAAAGTTCTAGAAGTCAAACTATATTTAAGTTCCCACTCAATTTTAAGTTGACGATCCATGACAATATCACAGCTTCAGTATTTTTACAATGTTATGACAAAAATTACAGATCTTTGTAGCTAATCTGCCCCCATAAAGCGATTGAATCTCTCTTTCCTTAGCCCCTTTTCCCAAAAAACCCTAGCATCAGTATTTTTACAATGTTATGACAAAAATTACAGATCTTTGTAGCTAAAAATAAACACAATATCTCAAAATCGAGGAAAAACTTCAAATAAAATTACCCAATCATCAAAGACCATCAATTGAATAAAGTGGAGAGGAACGTACCGGAGGACGGCCAAGCCATGGTTCTTAAAGCAATCACCTTGTTGGAAACTTGCAGAAGAGAGAAGAGAGAGAGGCGACGACGACCATGGAAGGCAGAAGAGAGAGGGAAGGCAGTAACCATGGCAGAAGAGAGAGGAGGAGGCGATGACATTGTTGTTCGTAGAAGAGAACGGCGATGTTTTGGAGGAAGATGGAGTAATGCCTGGAGAGATGTAGAGAAAGAAAGTGGGGAATGGGAAGAGAGAGAGAGAGTTGAAGAAGAAGAGTGATTCTGATTTCTGAATATGAAAGGGCTAAGGCGTTGGGACTATGAAGAGGGGCAGATCATTAAATTATTGTTTCTAACTCATCATCTTCTGTCTTAATTGCAGTTTCTATTTTTATTACTCAGATTTAGGCGCCAAATTGCCTTATTTAGCAAAGTTTCTTATTCACTTGTGCTTTTATATATATATTGATATTGATTATTGAGTTAGTGATCCATAAATTCCTTTTTTATAAATTAGTGACCACTAAGTTTCTTTTGTTAGGCCCATTAATATTTTGTTCCGTTTGAACAAAAATGTCCTTTTGAACTTCTTGATATTACATCCATGTCATCAACACTCACTTTTTCAAATATTATATATATTTATATATATAATTTATATATTATATATATACACATATATACTAGCCGTACTCCCGTGCGATGCACATCAATATTTTGTAACAATCATATTCAAATTTTATAATTAAAGAAAAGGATATGGATAACGAAGAAAGATATTACAAACCAAAGTTTACATATATCTCCATGGATAATTTACAATAATAAATACAAACTCAAAAATTATTAAGTACGAAGTATTTCCTTAAATACAACATTAATTGGGTAAATTCTATATACAAGGCAGCTTACATACAAGGCACCAATAATGCCCAAACTACCCTTCGCGTGTCGTGTGCGAAAGGACGACAGGAAGCCTTTATGTCGTGTACTTTTACACGACATCAACTAATTGTGTAAAATATTAGGTCGTATGAAATTATACGAAATTTAAATTTACTCTGCCATTAATGTCGTACACAACAACACGATATGATGTCCTAATATCGTGTATATCCATACGACATATCAAAATGAAGGTGTTCTTCGATGATTTGCAACACGATGTTAATGATACGCATATGCTATGTTATATTATTGAATTGTGTTGTTAATTGAGCAAAATTTATACACTTATACATGACAAGGAACAAACGTCATATTGGATCATACAATATCATATAACCTATCACATTTAAGTGATACCATTTTATTTATAATCACCTAACAAATGATTATAAATAATGTCATAGAGATGAAAAACACTTTAAATGCCATTTAGAATGGAGAAAAAAATAAATGAGTTAGCCGTATACCATTTTTCACAAGATCGCGACACATAAAACCCTAAAAACCCTAAATAATGGCACATATTTGTAACTCAATTTCCATTTGGAATTGGAGGAAACTCATAGAGATGAAAAACACTTTAAATGTCATTTAGAATGTAGAAAAAAATTAAAAAAAAATAAACGAGGTAGCCGTATACCATTTTTCACAAGATCGGGACACATAAAACCCTAAATAATGGCACATATTTGTAACTCAATTTTTATTTGGATTTGGAGGAAACTCATGTAGATGAAAAACACTTTAAATGTCATCTAGAATCTAGAAAAAAATTAAAAAAAAATAAACGAGGTAGCCGTATACCATTTTTCACAAGATCGGGACACATAAAACTCTAAAAACCCTAAATAATGGCACATATTTGTAACTCAATTTCCATTTGGATTTGATGGAAACTCATGTAGATGAAAAACACTTTAAATGTCATCTAGAATCTAGAAAAAAATTAAAAAAAATAAATGAGGTAGCCGTATACCATTTTTCACAAGATCGGGACACATAAAACCCTAAAAACCCTAAATAATGGCACATATTTGTAACTCAATTTCCATTTGGATTTGGAGAAAACTCATGTAGATGAAAAACACTTTAAATGCCATCTAGAATCTAGAAAAAAATTAAAAAAAAATAAACGAGGTTAATGATAAGTTGTACATTAGAGAAATACCAACTACTCAAGATTATATATTTGAAATTATCATATTTGTTAATCAAGATTATATATGTTTCTTGTTATAATAAGTTGGAAAACAAACAATGATTACATATAAGATTGAACCAACATCATACAATATCATATAACCTACCATATTTATTTATAATTAATTTTTATTTTATTATATGATGTGTCGTGTTTAAATACACGACATTTACTAATACATTTCGTATGAACAATACACGAAATGAATCAGGGTGTATCTCGTGTATTGTTCATACGAGATAATTATCAGAAACAAAGACTATATCGTGTGTGTATACACGATATGTACCATAGTATCTCGTGTATATACACACGAGATACACCCTGAAGCCCTACATAAAACACGATATACACGCAGACAACGGCCCAACAGAGAACTGTACACCCATGCAGCTGCGACACCATTGTCCAAGTCTTAACGCCCATAAATTTATACCCATTATTTTCATTAATTCTCAAATCATCTAACACCATAGTATGGATTCTCCACAACATTCTCCAAGTTTTTATGATCATATTGATCTTGAGCTTGTGGAATATATTTTTGAAGAAGAAGGTTTGCCACCAAATTCTCCACATCAAAATCAAAATCCAAGCAGCAATGAAGTAAGTTTTTAAAGTTATATTTGGTGTTTTGATCAAAATCGCAATAAAAATCCAATGTTGAAACGAAATTGTTTTTCAAGATTGGATTTTTAAATTCTGATATTACTCTATTTCGTGTGAGATTATACGAGTTTTATGCTGTTTGTCGTGTTTTTCTACACGAGTGATGGTGTATTACCTCGTATTATGTTACACGAGATAAATGCGTTTAAGTCGTGTAAAATTACACGAGATGTTTCAGGAACATCTCGTATAATGTTACACGAAATGTCATACAGCCTGTTGTTTATTGTGCAATTTTCTAATTGATGGTAATACAATTTGTAGGGACCGGATGAAATACACTAACTACCCATTAATGTATCTCGTGTGTGTTCATACGAGATGAAATAAAAAATGTCGTGTGTATATATACGAGATGAGTCAAACCATCTCGTGTATAAGCACACGAGATGGTCTCTGTACTGAAAAAAAAACAGACACTGAAACAAACAAACTGATACAAAGAAACTGAAACACAAACTGAAACAAACTGATTCCAATATTTTCAAACCAAAATGAACATATCCCAAACATATTCCAAAACAAACATTGTATCCAAAATTTACAAACCAACATATCCCAAATACAAACATTGTATCCAAAATTTACAAACCAACATAAACAACCAAAATGAACATAATCATGAACCGTCTCCGTATAGATCAATGGCCCGTCTAATCTTATCTTTGACCTCCGCGGATAAACTGTCATCCGTGAGCAGCGAAAGTAGTATGCCTCGTGCCTCTACAACCCTAGGCGGTGGTGGAACGTTAACTAGGGCATCATGATTCGGATTAGTAATCCGAACATGAGTCCTAGCCAGGAACCACTGCATATACGTGGAAGTAACAGGATCAGATGCGCTCACGGACGGCCCCCATCTACGCACTGGATCGAAACCCCCCAAGTCGTCCTCTAACCAATCCTCCCATACCTCATCACGCGCTCCATAGGACTTCTTGTACCCCTTTTGACCTGCTATCAATGAACAATTTCGGCCGCAAGATATGGGGTCTCTGGGGATTTTCTGCTGGATCCCAAACTGGCGTGTAACACGGTCAGGCATATACGCCTCCGTGATATCCTGGAAGCGTATAACCCCACGGAAGTATGAGACCGGCAAAAGCGCCTCTGGGGTGGTACCGTAGTGTAAGTACCCAAATCTGGCTCATGCCTTCCGGTTAAATTTCCCGGCAATTTCGGTAAGTTTCCCGGTAATTCCCCAGACCTTCCTAGTGTTCCGGAAACATTCCGGAACTATTTTTAATTAATTTAGGGCTGAAGGGGATCCTTCCTAATTACGTTTTTCTTAATTAGGAGGAAAGGTTCTAGAATAATGCCACCTTGCATGGTTCTAGAATGCTGAGTCATTGTGGATAATGTCGCACGGCTGCATTAGCTCGCTGTCCTTAGCCGCACGGCTTCATTGGCCTTATCCAGACTGCCTATAAATAGAGCCCTCCTCTACCCATTTCAACACACACAATTGACACAACAAATCACCCACAAACACTCCTAATACGTGAAGAATACTGCTGGAAGTTCAAGAAGGTGAAGAAGAAGGCCAAGAAGCTCCCTCCCTCCTCCTTGAAGATCCAAGATCAACCTCTCCTCCTAGCTCCATCCAAAGAAGAAGGAAGCCATTGGTAACCTCGCACGCCCTAACCTCGCATCCTAATTGCTTTATAAATTGCTCATTGTATTACCTTTATATTGCTTGGGACTTGGTAGATTAAAGATCATATCTTTATATTCCCCCTTCCCCTTTTGCATGCATTAGACATCATTTGTCATAAAAATGTAGTCTTTTCCCATAAAGGTGCATCCTTTGCACCTAAAACCCCCATTTTCCAATAAAAATGTCATCTTTATGCATCCTTTGCATATAAAAATCAAATCTTTTCAATCAAAATGCATCCTTTGCATTCAAAATCCTTTTTCCAAGCATCATTTGCTTTAAAGACCATGTCTTTACCATAAACTAGCATCATATGCTTTTCAAAATGCAATCTTTATGCATCATTTGCATAATGAATGCCAATTTCATCAAAAATGCATCATTTGCATAAAAATCATATCTTTATGCATCATTTGCAATAAAGATCATTTCTTTAAATCAAGTGCATCATTTGCAACCCAAAAATGTCATCTTTTCATTAAAGTGTCATTTTTACATACATTTCCCCCATTCCCCCTTTAGCAACCTAGGAACGGACCGGTGTAAAAGATCCTATCTTTACATCGTTCCTTCCATAAAGGTTCCATAATCTCTTTAGAAAAGGGACACCTTCGAACCCTATATCTCCGATTATCGCTTAAGATGAGTATGAAGCATCTATACAAGCTCGACCATCTTAAAGCGTAGGATTGATGGGCTAAGGACCCTCCTTTTCTAAAGAACCTCATCTTTGACTATAAAGGGAGTCATTCTCTCGATCATGCAAAGTCCCGAGGTTAAAAATGCGATGATCACAAGTCCAAGATGAGGACGGGATCCTAATCCCGAATACATAAAATCCAAGAAATCCCGAGCGACAACCAACAAATGGTTTGTACGTCCGGAAGACGACTTGGGACATTCCCTCCTTATTTTCAAACACCTGCACACAAGAAAGCACGCAAGCAAGCACGATTAATGAAATCTTGGGAGACTTGCTCCGGCAAGGCACCTTGGGTGAACGCCAAACGTTCTTCCCAAAGGGTAACTTAACCTCCGAACCCATAAAACCTTTTTTTCAAAGTTTTGAGGTAATCAAAATGGCGTGGCGACTCCGTTTTTCAAATTAAACCGGATGTCTTCAAACTCGCGTGAATCCAATAAAAATAAAATTTGGGGCACACATTCACAGTTTGGCGACTCCGCTGGGGATATCCCAAAGGAGAAAAGCTTTTATTTTCAAAGCAAAAAAATCGATACTCGGTATATAGGTGGAAACCACTTGCCTTTCCTGTACACTCCCTGACGTGGGAGTTGGGATAACCGGTGGTTTAACAATCCCACGTACCAGTATCCCTTTTTGAAAAATTTTTTTTTGAAAAAAATAGAAAGAAAGCTTTTCCCTTTGAGCGGGCTAGACTCCCGTCGCCGATTTCATTAATCATGCTTGCTTTCTTTACCATGCATTGCATCATTTGCATCTTGGAATCTGTGCATACTTTGAAACGGGAAACAACCCGAAAAATAGCAAAAGGAGTGGAACCTGGAAAATTGATCCATGCAGTCGTACGGCTCAATCCTCCTTGGATTCTGACCGGGCGAACTCAGTGGCAATTCCACCAGGAAAAATCATGGTTAATCTGGCGATCCTAGCGGCTTGGGGCTACTCGGCTCCATGGTGGCCCAGGGCTCCCAGAAAATTTACGTGCTTATGTGTTGCATTCTCCCCGTCCCGAAAATCATTCCTTTAAAACACATTTCTGAAAATCTCTGTTTTAACTCAAAAAAGGAACATTTTTAGGAGACCGCACACTACGCACACCTGATATATCCTGTACACTTTTGCACGCACGTCCTTCAAACCCGAGGGTGGTTCAGTGCGATCCACGGACAGCCTTACGATGCTCTGTGGCGCGCACGGAATCATCCCAACCTCCCCATGCCGGCCGGTGTCGACCAATGCACGGTCAGGTGTCACACGTTTCAAAAACCGTGACTTTTTTGGTTGGTTTTTGGTCTAGTCCGTGTCATATAGCCCGATTGCATACCCTCGTAAAGGTCAAGCCTTAGTTCATAACGGAAGAAGAACTACGCAAAATTCTGACAAGGAAAAATTGGCGAGATCTCAACTCCGACATTGACTATTGACCTTGACCTGCACGGAATGCGTAAGAGTCAAGACCGAGTCTTTGCCCACAAATCAAAAGATCTTTCGCTCAAGCGAAGCTCTGCTAAAATTCCGACAAGGAAAATTGGCAAGAGCTTAACCCGGCATTGACTTCGATTCTAACTCACGCCCGCGTATGCAACGAAGTTCAATGTGACACTTTGTGTCATCCGGCTTTTGCCGCCCGACCCATGCCTATTATCTTCTCGGACATTACCGAAAGTCAAAACGTCATTCGCTCAAGCGAAATTACGCCAAAATCCTATCAAGGCGGAAAGACGAGACTTTCCCGGTATTGCCTTGACTATAATCCGCATCGCTCGTGCGTTGAAAGTTCCTATGACCCGCTAGACCCGTTAGGAGCGTTCTTTACTCTCGGTCGGTGGGATCCGCGTGCCCTATAGGACCCTCGCCGGCCGTCCACCCTGGGAGGTCGAAATACTGGGTGGAATACGAGGGGCTTATAGACGTAGTGACGAAACCCACCGATCCAGGATCTAGAGTAGTTACTAAAAAGAAGGGCAAACCCCTTTTCCAACCAAATAGATATTAATAAAAGACAACATTTTAAGTAAACTGGAAGATTCTAATTTGCATATTGCACGAGCCTTGACCTAAACACCTACCCGAGTCTAAACCTTTCCTATCCCTTTCCCGCGAGAAAGAAGTGGGTGAGAACACCGGTCGGCGACTTGTTAGCACGGGAATTCTCGAGACGTTCGCTGTAATCCTCGGTTTTGCCGGCTTTTCGGTGTCAAAATGGCCAACATGGTAGTCAACAATGGTAATAACCAAGTAGTCGGAGAGGCCATCCCAGTTCAGCCCAAGCCTCACATACGGTATGATGTATGCGACCGCTTGTGAGGACTCAGGAATATGAGTACCAAGAATGGATCAATGAAGACGCTCCTTCGAGAAGAAGAAGAAGAGAAAGTCCACACAACAGATGCTAAAAGAAAGGTATGAAGCGGAGACAAGAGCATCGGAACTCTAGGGGAGCCTTCCTGGCAAGTTCGATTACTATGTCGGCTATGCCAAACAGCCCGCCAAGGAACCCATCATTCAAAGCACAGTCCGGCTGATACCCCCATGTACGGTGATCCTCTTGAAGCGAAAGTGCTGAATTTGTGGCCATCATAAAGTTCAATGAGAAGCTAGCAGATCTAGAAGCAAAATACGAAAGCCTATTGAATACGTAGCCGGTCAAGGAAGAATTAAGATCCCCTACGAAGAAGACTTCATCGGCATTATCCGGGCCAACCCTCCTGTTGGCTACAGGACAAGGTCGTGGTGTCCAAGATCGATAAAGAGAAAATGAGTTACCAGCGGTGCATTGATAAGATGAGCCAGACTCTTCCGTCAATGAGCCCAGTTGTCACGGACGAGCTCACTGAGAGATTGCATCAAGCTACTCTAGCTCCCCTCACTATCTTTCCACGGTACCGGCCTGTCAACGATTTCCGGCAAGTTTTTGATCAATTTGAAGTCTCCAACTTTCTGAAGAACGCTGGCAAGACTTCTACTCCCCAGGGCAACAGCAGGAAGGAGTGAGATCCCGGTCCAACCCTTGTCAAGCTACCCTCGAGTCAATAAGTAGTGTAGGGTCCAGAGTCGGTAGCGTACGTTCGGTCGAGTCGGGAATCTTTGAATTCCGGTCCTACGAGTCATCCGAAGGCCTCACGCCTGAGGACTATCAAAATGTAATCGATGTCATCTTTCCCCTTATTTTGAATGAAATGACAGATCTTTCTGAGTATCCTCTTATTGCCAACTTAACAAATGATAAATTAACTCAAAACTCAACAACAGTTAATAATGAATCATTTGAACAAGATGCAAACACACTAAATGAACAATACATTAAAGAAATCTTTAAGCGGGTTTCGTAAAAGAGGAAAACCGGGCCCAAGCTGCCGAGGAGGTTTTGACAAGTGTGAACTTGGGTGCTGTCGAGGAACCTAAAGAGACACAGATCGGAAACTTCTTCCGGGGGGTTGAACGGGACGGGATCGATCTGCTCAAGGAATACGTCGACGTGTTTGCATGGTCATACGAGGGATATGCGGGGCTAGACGGTTCGATAGTAGAGCACAGAATCTCTCTAGCACCGGATGCTAAACCGGTAAAGCGAAGCCGAGGAAGATCAAGCCAGAATGGTCTCTACGGGTCAAAGAAGAAATTGAGAAGCTACCGCGGGTAGGATTCATCGAGTCATCGAATATCCGACATGGTTGTCCAATATTGTGACCGTCACCAAGGCCAATGGGAAGGTGCGGCTGCTTTGTGTGGATTTCCGAGATCTAAACAAGGCCAGCCCCAAGGACGATTACCCTTTGCCAAACATAGACATCCTGGTGGACTCCACTGCCAACTACGAAGTCAAATCCTTCGTTGATGGCTTTGCAGGATACAACCAGATCAAGATGGCCGAGGAAGACCAAGAAAAGACTGGCCTTCACCACGCCGTGGGGAACTTACTGTTATACGGTGATGCCATTTGGGCTTAAGAACGCCGGGGCTACTTACCAAAGGGCAGCGACCGCGCTTTTTCATGACATGATCCACAAGGAGATCGAGGTCTACGTAGACGACATGATAATCCACTCCAAAGGCGAGGACGGGCAACACTTTGTTGACCTGCGGAAGTTCTTTGAGAGGCTGAGACAACATTCCATGAGACTAAACCCTGCTAAATGCACCTTCGGAGTGACAAGGGGAAAAGTGCTTGGGTATATGGTCACGGAGCGAGGTATCGAAGTTGACCCCCAAAAGATCAAAGCCATTATGGATATGAGGCCACCTCGGACCCGGACGTAAGTCAAGAGCTTTATGGGAAAAGCTGCGGTACATTAGCCGTTTCGTCAATCGGTTGACCACTATGTGCGAGCCCATCTTCAAGCTCATGAAGAAGAACGTAGACACGAGAATGGACCGAAGAATGCCGGGATGCTTTTGACCGAGATCAAGGCATACTTGGTACACCCTCCGGTGCTATGCCCCCACATATGACGAAACCTCTTCTGCTCTATCTCACTCATCATTGATACGGCGGTTGGGGCTATGCTTGCTCGGGAAAAGAAAGACTCTCGGGTAGAAACGCCATTTACTTTGTCGGCGGAAGGCTGCGGGAAGTGAGCTCAATTACTCAGCATGTGAAAAGACCTGTGCAGGACTGGTTTGGGTAGTCGGCAAGTTGAAGCATTATATGCAAGCCCACCATGTGAATTTGGTCTCAAAAATGGACCCCATCAAATACATCTTTGATAAGCCTTCCCTCTCGATGCGTCTAGCAAAGTGGTCCTTCTTCTTAGCGTAGTACGACATCAACTATGTGACCGTAAAGGCTATCAAGGGTCAAGCGTTGTCGAGACCACCTGGCAAACTTCCCGATAATGAAGACAGAGGGCCTGAACCCCAATTCCCAGATGAAGGGATCTTTGCAGTCGAACATGAAAACCGATGGCAGTTGTTCTTTGACGGAGCCGCTAACAAAAGAGGAAACGGTATTGGTATGCTACTGGTCGATCCCAAGGACGAGCATACACCCATAGCCCTCAAGTTGAACTTCCCTGCCACGAACAATGTTGCCGAGTATGAAGCCTGCATTCTTTGGTTTGGAAGCTGCCTTAGAAAGGAATGTCAAGGAGCTAGAAGTTTACGGAGACTCGGCCACGATCATCAATCAGGTTTCCAACAAGTGGAAGGCTGTGGACCCTAACCTCCGGCGGTATCATGCCCATATGGAGGAGTTGGACTGGACAGCTCGGAGAAGTGACCTTCCACTACTTGCCAAGGGAAAAGAACAGTTCGCAGATGCATTAGCTACTCTAGCCTCATTGGTAGAGATCCCCAGGAAAAGCCATAAAACCCTTCCGAGTGGGTAGAAGAGAAGCTCCAAATATACTGTTGTGAAGTAGACACAGGACCCGAGCCTATAAAGGAACCCTGGTACAATCAAATTTACCGGTTCCTCAAAGATGGAGAGTCGGCTTTCGAGAGACGAAGAAGGTAGACCAAAAGAAGGTGTCAGAGCCAAGAGCTTGCAAGCCCTGAAAAGGTTGGCCTCCCATTATGTCATTCTAGGAGGCAACCTATACAAGAAGCGATACCAAGGACCACTCCTCTTGTGCGTCACTCAAGAAAAAGCCAAAGAGTTGATGACCGAAGTCCACAATGGTCCCTGCGGTCCTCATATGAATGCCAGAGCCACGATGCAAGTGGTCCTCGAGAATGGGTTACTACTGGATTTCCATGGAAAACGGGATCGTGTCCGAAGACGTCCGAAAGCATGCGACAAGTGCCGGCGGTTTGCCAACCTCAACCATCTCCCGCCTCATGACACATCTTGCATGACGACTCCTTGGCCGTTTGCAACTTGGGGTATTGACGTGATAGGGAAAATAGCCCCGGCAGGAAGCAATGGGCATGAATTTGTGCTAGTAGCCATCGACTACTTCACCAAGTGGGTAGAGGCCAAGTCTTACAAGGTCCTCACTTCCAGAAAAGTGGCCCAATTCATCAAAGAAAATATAATATGCAGATATGGGGTGCCCAACGAGATCATTTCCGATAATGGGTCGCACTTTGAAGGGGACTGCGATAGGTTGCTGTCAGAATTCAGAATCACTCGCCACAAGTCGTCTCCGTACAACCCGAAGACTAATGGAGCCGTGGAAGCTGCTAATAAGACACTCGAACGGATCATCCGGAAGATGGCCACCCGTGGTCGTGATTGGCCCGAAAAGCTGCACTTGGCACTCTGGGGCTACAGAACATCTGTCAGAACAGCTACATGAGAGACTCCTTTTGCCTTAACCTACGGGATGGAAGCAGTGCTACCAGTGGAGTTGGAAATCCCGTCATTAAGGGTCCTCTTGGAAAACAGTGTCAATGAAGTAGAATGGTTGCGCAGCCGGCATGATGAGTTAGCCCTGCTTGACGAGAGAAGGCTAAAAGCCATGGAACACACCGAGCCTACCGAGGCGGATGGCGGAGCGTTTGATAAAAAGGTCAAGGCCGGAGACATCAAAGAGGGTAACTTAGTGTTGAAAGTGAAGCCCCTACCGCAGACAACCCCACAGGAAAATGGAAACCCGTTTGGATCGGCCCTTATGTGGTGCAGAAGATACTATCGGGAAGAGCCATGAAGCTTGCAGACCTGGACGGAAATCCCTTTGTCCACCCAGTCAACGGTGATAAGCTCAAAAGATACTACGTCTAAAAGAAAAAGAAAAAAAAAAGAGAAAAAAAAATAAAATATAAAAAAAAAAAGTGCAAAAAGAGTAATACCCAGCTAGACTGAAAACCCCAAAAAGGGCGGTCTAGGCAAAAGACAGGGTTGCACATAAAAAATTTTAGTGCAAAAAGAGTAATGCCCAGCTAGGCTGAAAACCCTAAAAAGGGCGGTCTAGGCAAAAAACAGGGCTGCACATAAAAAAAAATTAGTTCACCAGAATGAACTACGAAGACCTGAGCCCCTTAGTCTTTCTTGTAAAAGGGGAACGTAGGCAGCCATATATGGTTCGGTCTAAACAATAAAAAGGACAATCAAGCTTCCATGAAGTACGTCCTAAATAATAAAGGGCATTCCAGTTTTCATAAAACGGGTCCCAATCAATAAAGACATTTGAATTTCCATGAAATGTGTCTTGATTAATTTCTAAGATAATATTTCTTGTTCATTACAAGTTAAAAACTTCTTGATGAGTTCAAGCACGGTCTACCTCTTGACTCTGCTAACCTGCTACAAAGATCTAAAATACAATAAAGTGCCTAAATAAACTAATGTGTTTGTAAAATGGCAATAAGGGAATCCTAAGAAAAGATCTGTCAGTCGTCATTCGCTGAGTCTTCTTTGGTCTTTTTCCCTTTTCCTCGGCCCCGTCGAGTCTTCTTCCTCTTTTTATCTATGATGTCGGTATCCCTCATCCCGACCTCCGGTATCCTCACTGGAGCCTCCACTAAACCTGTGTCAATAAGTGCTCTCTCTATCCGAGCACGAGTCCGCACCTCCTCCCTCTGAGCCTCAGTCAAAGGAGCGACCTCGGACAACCTCTTGTACCGAGCCTCCATGTCTCTGACCAAGTCACCTGACTGGTTATGGCGACTCGCCTTAGCCTCGGTCTCCCTCAAAGTCCTGCTTGAGTCGCGGTCAGCCCCCAATAAAGCCTGACGTCTCTCCTCCAAGATGACCTGAGTCGCTCCCATCTCCCTCTCGTACCAGTCCAAGTAGACAGTGGTCAAGATAGTGCTCTTCCTGCTCCTGAAGATAGCCCTGGGTGGGAAAGCAGCATATGTCCAAGCCCTCGAGAAGAATGAGAAGCTGGCTGGATCCCTCATGTCCAATGACACCACCTCCATGGTCCGGATGTCCTCCCAATCACTCAAAGGCTCCTGTAAAGCCCCAAACTGCCTGGATACTAAGCAGGGTATGTAGAAGGATGACCAGCAGAATCCTGGAACCCTCACAGCATAAGACTCTGAAATATCCTCACAGTTCAACCTCCAATGAGGTATCCACCAACGGATGTCCGAAGTGGATAGCCTAGCCATCGTCGGCTCCCGGCTACTGGTCCTGTTGCCTCGGTGCACCCCTCGAAATCACCCAAGGGCACCGAGTCGGCAAAGCCCCTAGCCTCTCCTGCGGCCATAAGGTCGGCCAGTGGGACTCCCGAATCTCATGAAATGGTCTCCCGAGCCATCCTGTCAATCCCATGCGGTGTCTCTCCCAAAACCCGGCGGGACAATATCCTTCCCGGCCTTGCGAGTCTCTAACCATGTCCAAGAGACCACTATGACAGATCCCCACGGACTCAGCAGTGAACAGAGCAGAGAATACGCAAAGGATGAATGTGTCCATAGCCACCTTGGTCGCAGCCATATCTGGAGACCCAAACCTGCCCGGGATATCAGAAAGGTCAATCCTGTCCGGGGCTACCATCATCCTCTCAGCCTCCCCCAAAGGAATCTGCAGAAAAGATGCAAGCTTTGCCGCCACTGGCACGTCTCCGATTAGCGGAATAGATATAGCTTCAATCTCGGGACCCCCAATCAAGGCTCGGAAGTCTTCATGCGTCGGGACAATCTCGTTATAAGAAAAGCAGTAAACATGTCTCCGGACGTCCCAGAACTTTGCTGCGGCTCTCAAAAGGTCCCAATCGGGCGGGAGATCCCTCAAATGCCATAAAGACTTGATCTTGAAGGAAGAATCAAGCAGCCCCCTATGAGATTGGAAGTTGTGTCTTACCCAAGATTGAAGATCGGACAGAAAATGGTCTCGCTTCCCCCTTTGCAATCGGACAGGCTTCTCCATCGCAAAATGACCAAAGAGGGTGTCTTTAAGTCCAAAATGTGCTCTGGGAACAATTGGGACAAGTCTAAGTTGAAAATGAAATGAAATGGCCAAGCCTTGCTTTTATTCAGAAAATAACCAGTTCAGACAGAACTGTGAGCCGCTCAGCCCTATTTACCCTCAGGACCTGTCCGCACGGCTACATTAGCCCTCTGCAGAAAAAAATTCTGCAGCAACCAAGTTGCTGCCCAAGGGAGTTTTCACCCCACTTTTTCAATCAAAACCTGTACAAAAACATATCCAGAAGCCATTCAAGCATTTATATACCATTATAAATCATTTTGGCCCAGTTTCAGCCCCGATTCCAAGCAAAAAATCGCCCCAAGGCTCAGATAATATGCAAATTAAAAAAGCATGAATTAGAAAAGCAAATAAAACATAAGTACAATGTCTTCGCCCCATCGGCGCCAGAATAAAGCAAAAAATAAACAAAGTGTGCATAAAAATCGTTAATTGTTTGTTTTTGTTCCAAATCTACTCTAGAGACCTCCTAAGCCTCCGATTCTTCCTCCTCCTCATCACTGCTCAGCTCGTAAATGCTAGCCTCCCTCATCAGGTCCTCCTGGTCGCTCACGTCAGACAAATGGACATTATCGTGCCCATACTCGGCCAGTTTACACTCCCGGAGAATGTCAGCGTTGGGCCCCCGCCCCCGAGGCATGGCACTAGAAGAGTACTCCGAGGCCGATGAGGTAGACGTTGTGCCCCCGACATGCCGTCTCTTGCGCCCGGGCTCCTGTGCATCCGCTGCCGCCTTCGAAGCGCAGGCCAGCTTCCTCAGAAGGGACCGGCACACGTCCTTCCAGCCCCTATTCTGCCTGACCAGCCTATCATAAGTGCGAGCTGGAACCTGAGAAAAAAAATCTCAGAAAATCTCAGAAAATTGCAAAAAGCAGAAAAATCTGAAAGCT
This sequence comes from Adenophora triphylla var. japonica, assembly GCA_022495995.1. Classification (NCBI taxonomy): domain Eukaryota; kingdom Viridiplantae; phylum Streptophyta; class Magnoliopsida; order Asterales; family Campanulaceae; genus Adenophora; species Adenophora triphylla. The sequence continues at coordinate 944,537 of JAFEMH010000075.1, forward strand.
GAAAAGGGAAAGACCCTAAAAGTATACTTACAGTGCTGTCAGGCGGCAAGGTGTACTGGGGCTCCCTAGCGTCGGGGATAGGTATCCTCATCCTCCTCGGTACTCCATGGACCACATAGGACAAATGCGCAGGAGGGATTGGCGGGTCAGTAGGCTCATCCTCCCCATATCCCTGAGTGACCGCCAGCTTCACTAGCTTCTGTGGCGTCCTCAGGCGCTGCTCCACAAACACAGCGTAGGGGGTGTCCATGTCAAAGTACTCCTCGGCGGCCACGCACTGCACAGTACCTAGCAATCTCGTCCTCTGGCCAATCCCTGGGCTGTAGCATCCGTGCTGGAGGATCCTGAAGAGTAATGGCGTCCAATGGAGGGACATGGCCATGCTGCCTCGAGAAACGGTCCCCCAAATATATGACATCACATGTCAGCCCAGTGAGCCATCTCCTCTGCCTCGTCGCCTCAATGGCATCTCCCAGCAAAATCTCCGGATACCTGCCCCAAGGGTAGAAGTCCACACCGTCGTGCCCATCCCTGTTGATGACCGGCCTCACCATTTTGTAGTCGAAAGTGATCCGGGTCTTCCCCGTGAATTTATCCCTCGCATCTCCCCTCCAGCGAACCATAGCAGGGAAGATGGTGATGTCACTCTGCTGGTTCCAAGGGAAGAACCCGATCACCTCACAAAACCAGGCCTGCATGTTCAAAACATCAAAAAGGTCATTTTCTCTCTCATAAAAGTCTCAAGATAGAAAAGAGAAAAGAGAAAAGAAAGAGAGACTACCTCGAGGGCAAATGAGAAGCAGTCCATGGAAGCAGCCTTGTTCCGACTGTACATGTCCAAAGAGAAGTAGAGCTCTGCCAATCCGGCCTCGCCCCAAGAGACCGTCCCTATCCCATCCACATCCTCCAGAGAGTCGAGGAGGCAAGTCATGGCCAGCGTCCCAGAATTAGCAAAAATGGTGACCGACAGCATCAACCATACGAATGCTCTAGCCAGCTGCTGGGCAGTCACATCGCTAACGGCAAAGTCCCGTATGCAGTTCTGGACTGCCACCTCGACATTCCGTGTCTCCATCCCTAGCCCCTTGGGAATCAGCTCAAATCCAACCAAAGCCTGGAACTCCTCAGCTGTAATGTGGTCTCTCCAAGTCACGGGCCTCCCGGTGAACTGTAGGCCAGTAATAGCTGTGAAATCGGCAGGAGTCACCGCGGCTCTCCCGGCTCAGATGGAAGCTATGGGTGCTGTCCCACCAGAACTCAGAAAGGGCCTGGATCAAGCCCTTGCTCTTAGAGGTGATGTGAACACCCCTGCCGATAGCCTCGACGAACGAATCCAGGCCGGTAGCCCTCACCGAACCCTTGGGGTTCACCCCATTCTTCTCGAAATCCGGCATCCTCTGCCAAAGCTTGACTGCAATCTCTGATGGTCCTCTAGACTTGTTCTCCTGTAGACAAGCACAAACAAAAAGAAGTGTGTCAGTCCTTCATCATTTTCAAAGGCATGCATATATTCACAAAAGTGCACATATTTTTCAAAAGAAAAGCATTCACAAAAGTTTTTCTAGCATCATTTGCATCAAAAAACACGTCTTTCATCACTTGAAACGTGTCATGTCAAGTCCCATTGCTTTCCTAAAGCACAAAATCACAATTTTTACAATTCTCTGCACATAAGCATTATTCTTTCAAAAATGGCATGCATGAATCCTTTTCATCTTCCAAAATCATGTTTTCTCAAAATTTTGACCTAGTTCTAGCACATGCAAGAACTCCTTCTCACTTTAGACAATTATCATTCTTACTTTATTTGCGAGAAAAAAGTGGGTCATTCCCATTATTTTTGTCAAACAAATTGCATATTTTTAGCCTCATAGGTTCATCATCAATATTTCAAAATCATTCAAAAATCCTAGGAAAATCCTAGAAAATTCCTAAGTTCGGGTCAAGCCCTAAGTCATTCAAAATTCAATCAAAATCGACGGAATTGAGCAAATTAAGAATGCTTACCCCAACCGGACGCGGGTTCGTCGATTTGTGCTCTCTTCTCCCCGGGTAAAGCTCCGACGGAGGCGTAAGAAAGTCATACTTTCTTTCCGTTCGCACGAGCTCCTTTCTCCTCCTCCGAGCGGCCGCCGAGATGTTTCTTCTTGCTTGCCTCGGTATAGGATTGCCCTCCGGATCCATCTCAAATCAAAGGGAAGCAAAGGGATTGAAAGAATTTCGAAATTCTCTTCCTCTCTTCTCTCTCTCTGCGTTCTTGGGCGGCAATACAATGCCAATGGCCCGTTCAAATCTGATTTTAAATAATCTGAAAAAAACAGGTCTTTAGCCGTACGGCTCCTTTTTCTCCATCTCATGCCGGGCGGCCTCATTCGCTCTGAGCAGAAAATTACAATCCTGCCCCTGGACCTTCCACTTGGGCATGCAATTTCCGTTATCTTTTAACCAAGATAACATCTTCTTCAGAAGATATCCCTTATCTCTTAAGCAACTATGCTTTCTTCCCAGTCGCCTCCGTTAATTCCGTTATAACGGGATAATGCTAGGTGACAACCTCCGAATTGTCAAAACTCTAAACTGAGCTTACCTCTATCCCGAATAGTGACGTATGCTCAAGTTCCTCTTAACTTAAGCTACCTCTATCCCGGATAGTGACGTATGCTTGAGTTCCTCTTAACTTAAGATACCTCTATCACGAATAGTGAAGTATACTTAAGTTCTTCTAGCTTTAGCTACCTCTATCCCTGTCAAAAAGAGATAGCGCCGTAAGCTTTAGTCTTCGTTATTTCCGTCATAAAGAAATAACGTCATCTAGCTTTAGCTACCTCTATCTCTGTCAAAAAGAGATAGCGCCGTAAGCTTTAGTCTTCGTTATTTCCGTCATAAAAAAATAACGTCATCCAGCCTAGCTACCTCTATCTTCTCGATAGCGACGTAAGCTCTAGTTTTCTCAGGTGACAACCTCCATTAATTGTCAAAACCCTCAAGGATCCTAGACATCGTTCCTAACTATCTAGTGATGCTTGAACTACGATCAAGGCTTGATTTCTCCGAGATACGTAGGTAGCCTTTTGTAAAAGGTCCAGCCATCCGACCACTTTGGTCACCCTTTTCCTCCGTCACTCCTCAGTGATGAAGTAGTCTCTCATAAGAGACTTTGTTATCCGACCACCTCGGTCACTTCTAGCATATCCCCAGTAGGATCAATTGCTTGACCTCCTAGGTCATTTTCTCTTCTATTTCCCCAGCAAGAGACCAGTTTTCTCTTCTCCATTCCCCAGCGGATCTATTCCGAACTATGGCCTGGCTTGATTCCTCCGGGATACGTAGGTAGCCTTTCATAAGAGGTTCAGCCACTCGACCACCTTGGTCACCCAATCCGTCTCGGCATTCGCCAGATCGGATCCTTTTCTATCGACAACCCCACTCGCCTTGCAAGTGACGTTGCCGAGGGCTTTGTAAGTACTCAAATCTGGCTCATGCCTTAGGTTAAATTTCCGGCAATTTCGGTAAGTTTTCCGGTAATTCCCAGGACCTTCCTAGTGTTAGGAAACATTCCGGAACTGTTTTTAATTAATTTAGGGTGAAGGGGATCCTTCCTAATTAAGAAACACGTTTTCTTAATTAGGAGGAAAGGTTCTAGAATAATGCCACCTTGCGTGGTTCTAGAATGCTTTGAGTCATTGTGGATAATGCCGCACTTGGTGCATTAGCTTCGCCGGTTCCTTAGCCGCACGGCTTCATTAGCCTTATCCAGTGCTTGCCTATATAAATAGAGCCCTCCTCTACCCATTTCAACACACACAATTGACACAACAAATCACCCACAAACACTCCTAATACGTGAAGAATACTGCTGGAAGTTCAAGAAGGTGAAGAAGAAGGCCAAGAAGCTCCCTCCCTCCTCCTTGAAGATCCAAGATCAACCTCTCCTCCTAGCTCCATCCAAAGAAGAAGGAAGCCATTGGTAACCTCGCACGCCCTAACCTCGCATCCTAATTGCTTTATAAATTGCTCATTGCATTACCTTTATATTGCTTGGGACTTGGTAGATTAAAGATCATATCTTTATATTCCCCCTTCCCTTTTTGCATGCATTAGACATCATTTGTCATAAAAATGTAGTCTTTTCCCATAAAGGTGCATCCTTTGCACCTAAAACCCCCATTTTCCAATAAAAATGTCATCTTTATGCATCCTTTGCATATAAAAATCAAATCTTTTCAATCAAAATGCATCCTTTGCATTCAAAATCCTTTTTCCAAGCATCATTTGCTTTAAAGACCATGTCTTTACCATAAACTAGCATCATATGCTTTTCAAAATGCAATCTTTATGCATCATTTGCATAATGAATGCCAATTTCATCAAAAATGCATCATTTGCATAAAAATCATATCTTTATGCATCATTTGCAATAAAGATCATTTCTTTAAATCAAGTGCATCATTTGCAACCCAAAAATGTCATCTTTTCATTAAAGTGTCATTTTTACATATATTTCCCCCATTCCCCCATTAGCAACCTAGGAACGGACCGGTGTAAAAGATCCTATCTTTACATCGTTCCTTCCATAAAGGTTCCATAATCTCTTTAGAAAAGGGACACCTTCGAACCCTATATCTCCGATTATCGCTTAAGATGAGTATGAAGCATCTATACAAGCTCGACCATCTTAAAGCGTAGGATTGATGGGCTAAGGACCCTCCTTTTCTAAAGAACCTCATCTTTGACTATAAAGGGAGTCATTCTCTCGATCATGCAAAGTCCCGAGGTTAAAAATGCGATGATCACAAGTCCAAGATGAGGACGGGATCCTAATCCCGAATACATAAAATCGAAGAAATCCTGAGCGACAACCAACAAATGGTTTGTACGTCCGGAAGACGACTTGGGACATTCCCTCCTTATTTTCAAACACCTGCACACAAGAAAGCACGCAAGCAAGCACGATTAATGAAATCTTGGGAGACTTGCTCCGGCAAGGCACCTTGGGTGAACGCCAAACGTTCTTCCCAAGGGGTAACTTAACCTCCGAACCCATAAAACCTTTTTTTCAAAGTTTTGAGGTAATCAAAATGGCGTGGCGACTCCGTTTTTCAAATTAAACCGGATGTCTTCAAACTCGCGTGAATCCAATAAAAATAAAATTTGGGGCACACATTCACACGTAGGAAGTCCAACAAACCTAAAAATGAATTTGTTAGACACCGTCAACAGAAATAATAAATTATAACAATTTGTAAATCTTTAAATATAACTAACTCACCCTATCAACCGTCATCGTGTCCAGGGTATACCGGAACTTCAATAGATGGGGGATATCCCTTCCGGCCGTATCAGTACGTACCCATCTACGAGCCCTCGGCTGGCCCTCCGTCCATAACGGGTCAATATCTCTCCAAAAAACCGGAAAGTGCTCGTATATCCAGGCCTGCAAATGTATGAAATAAATAAGTTAACAATGTTATAATCGTAAATACATGTTGTAATTATTAAATGATTGTTAAATATTACCTCTAAAAGACTCAAACCACCACCGATCTGCTTGCATCCGTATCTAGATGCCTTCCCCAACTCCCGGTATAGATATGCCAGCGCTTGGTGTCCCCAGGATAGAGCCCCACTCTGTCAATATCCACGCCTGATGAAAGGTAGTCGAGGGCATCTTATCCTGAGTCTTGTCCACCAACAGCGTGGAGCCGAGGAGGAACATGATGTACGTAGAAGCGCGCTCATCGTCAGTCATGTCAGAAGGGGACTCAAAGGACCGGCGGAGGCCATCTAAAGAGTAGTTCGTGCCCTTCCGACATGTCTCAAGGTGTGCCACGATACGGGCTACGTTAGGCTCACTGGATCCGCCTTCGCGACGAGCCGCACTGAGCAGTGATACCTACAAATTGAAAATGAAATAATTAATAAAATTGATAAAATTTATGAAATTGATAAAATTTATGTAATTTATAAAAAATAGACAACAAACAAGAATATACCTAGGATATGAGTGACGTCATGCATAGTGATCGTCATCTCCCCACGGCATGTGGAAGGTATTAGTCTCGGGAGACCACGTTCCCTGGCTTGCCGTTAGGAGCGCCATGCTAGGCCAGCGAATGGTAGCATCATGTAGGTAATGGAGGCCGGTACCCTGAACACGAGCCCACCAAGCTCTATCATCCTCCGGTAAAGAAGCATGCGAGAACCTGTTGATTTCAAACAAAACATTATAATTAATACTCCCTCTGTTTCAAGAACCAGATGACATTTCGTGTTGAAATACCCGAAATGTTGGTGATAATTTCGTGTATAAAGACACGAGAAACCTCACCACATATCGTGTATTAGAGCACGAAATGTAAACTGATGAATCAATTTACATTTCGTGTCCTAATATACGAAATGTGGAAAGTATCTCGTGTACTACAGCACGAAATGGTCTCCAACATTTCGTGTATTAACACACGAAATGTCAAGCGATTCTTGAAATGTTTTGCAAATGGCTATTTAATAAACAAATCATATACTTACTTATCTAGAATCTGCTGCCTCGTTTGGCGCTTCAACACCGGCTCACAAGTGGCGTTCTCCCATATCTTATGGGCTCGATGATGACCAAACCCGTACAACAAATCAACCTCCTCCGGGCCGCCACCGGGGTTACTCTTAAGCTGCCACTCGTCATCCTTAGCCCCTTTCCCCTTTCTGGCCCGTGCCTCCCGCCTCTTACGAGGCCTCACAGATACACTCTCCTCCACCTCCTCCTCCTCCTCCTCCTCCTCCTCCTCCTCATCATCATCATCACTAGATAACTGTGCCTCACGCACAGATGCACCTCGGGAACGAGTGCAAGAAGATGAATCCTCACTAGAATATGTACCCTCACTATCCATCTCTTCATCCACAAGCTGCTCAATCACGACATTCTTGTCGTGAATCTTTTTTCTCCGTTTATCTGCCTTAGCTGCAGCTGCCTCCTCGGCCTTCCTCTTTCTATTAGAGGTCGTCGCAGGTTTACGTCCCTGTAAGTACCCCAATCTGGATCACCCCCTTTCAAAACACACGGGAAACACCGCAGACTCATCAACGCAGTCTCGGAGACCTCTGGCACTCAAAACCCTCTCAAAACCCTCTCGAGCCCCGACCAAACCAAGGGAGGAGCCTTCTGCAGGATAAAAGGGGACAAAAGGACCTTTCGGGAATTTTCGGGAAATTGGGAAAGCAATATTGGTCCGTACGGACCTCTTTGTTGTCATAATTCTTTGAATCTCCTTAAAGTCCACAAATATTCCCTCAAATCCGGGGAAAATGATTACTCCCCTGCGAGTTGGTCGTGCGGACCTCTTTGCATGCAAGATGGTCCGTCGGACCTTATTGCTCGAGGGGACACCATAATTGCAAATATTCCTCCATCATTACGGATTCCCTCAAATCGAGGAAAACCAAAATCTTTGGATTACCGAGGAGGTCAGGTACGGACCTCTTTGCACCTAATCTGGCACTATAAATAGAGGGCTCCCCCTCCTCATTTTCGAACACCTCCACTTCTCTCTTCCTCCACTAGGCCTTCGGCTTCCCCTCTAAGTCCTTTCGAGGCATTCCCGGCCCCTTTCGGATCCTTGCCGAGCCCCCTCGTGGTGCTCAGAAGCCTCCCAGCGCTCAGAGACGCTCCGCGCTGCCCAGAGGCACTCTCGAGGTACTGCTGAGGCCCCTCGTGGTACTCAGAGGCCTTGCACAGTCTTTCCACGGTGTCCGGCTCTTTCAGAGTCAAGCCGAGCGATCCCAAACCACGCCGAAACTGCGCCCGAGGTGACTCACTGCCACCACAACGCACGCCGAACCTGCGCCGCGAGTGATCCCGACGATCCCCACGCACGCCAGAACCTCTGCCCGAACGCAGCTACAACCTCAACTCACGCCGAAACTCGTCGCGGACAACCGGTCCCTCCCGAAGCAATCCCGATCCATGCGGAACGCTACTCCGACCTCAAACACTATTCCCCGGCGGAAGACAGACACGAACCAACATTGGTAAGGCTTCCTTCCTATACTATTTCAATACATTTCCATACATAGCATACAATGTAGACATCCGATACGGCATGCATTTTTAAAAGCACACACACACACACACAACATTTAAAGGATATTAGGGGTATCCAGAAAGACTCGTTTTACGAGGCTACTCGGAGTGAGCTCTAATATTCTAATATTCTCTTCCTGGGAGTCATCGACCTCCAGAACTCAAAATCTCATCACACAAAAAAAAAAAACGAGTTTAAAATTATCTTTAAGCGATGCCCTTTTCAATGTTTTGGGCTTAATAAAAACGGCGTGGCGACTCTACAAAACAAAAACGGCGAGACAAACCGCTCAGCCTTGAAAGATGCCGGATCTTAGGGCGCGATTGCTTGTTGCCTCTCGGATCCGGGTAATTTCGGTTGGCGACTCTGTTGGGAATATTTTGTTTTAAAAACTTTTAAACAAAACAAAAGATTTTTAAAACGATGATGAGGGTCAAACTTTCATTTTACCCCTTCCTTTAAGCTGTTATGTGTGTGTGCACGTGCTTCGTTTTTATTTTACAAAAAAATAAAAATACAAAAAAAAATGCATCAATATACATACGTGCATACATTTAAAATTCTTCAAAAACTTACATTTTACTCGGAAAAGGAATTTTAGAGACCGCACACTACGCGCCTTCTTTGCCTCGGTTACACCGCACTCTACTCAGCTGCTTGCCTCGGTTACACCGCACGCTACGCGCTTCTTTGCCTCGGATACACTGCACACTACAACCCTTAACCGGAGTGGTCTCGGTTGCGATCCGTTAGGTCTTCCTAGGCCTCTTGGACGCGCACGGGATCATTCCAAACATCCCATCCTAGCCAAGCGTCAACCACACGTTTGAGTCTTGAGTCACACTCTGTCCGGACTCGGTTGGTTTTACCCGAGTCCGTGTCATACGGCCTGGATACATATACCATGCCGGCCATTTTTACGAGTCAAGGCTCGGAACTCGAGATCCACTTGCGCAAGCGAAAGTGATGAAAGGTCATGCTAAAATCTTGACACGATCTTGATTTCCGAAGCTACACCCAGACGATGTTCCGTCCGGATATACATCCATGCTCGCATGACACCATGTCATCACGCCTTTGATACGTCGGCCATGACAATATGACCCGACCAACGCCTAACGTCACGGATCCCTTGCGCAAGCAAGGCAAAGAGAAGGTCATGCCGAGACTGCTTGACACGATCTTGACTTAGTGGCGGCTCGGTTCACTATTCACATGGCTAACGCATCAAAACGAACATGGCAGGCTCGGTCCTTAGGTTCGATTTTTCTTTTAGGCCGGTGGAAACCGCTTGCACTATAGGACCCTCGCACAGAGGCATCCGCCGGGATGTCGAAATACGGGTGCAAAACGAGGGGCTTATAGCCGCACGAGATGGTCTCCAGCGACCCGGGATCTAGCATAGTTGCGAAAAGAAGAGCAATCTTTTCCAACCTACCTAGGATTACGAGAAAACATGTTTTAAGTAAATTAAAACAACAAAAAAAAAAATCAAAAATAAAAGAAACGGAAACCGCATGCCACGTGAGCTTTCCCCTTTTATCCCGTTAGGCCATTCCCGTGTCTAAACCTTGCCCGTCGCCCCCTCCAGCGAACCGAGAGTGGTTGAGAATCCACTGGAAGCCGCCTTTTCGATGCTCGAGGTCACAAGGTCCGATAGCCGCTTCCGGTTCACGGTCCGCGCCGTCCGATACTCCCCGTGAGCGGGATCAACGGATAACGGTGAGGGAAACGGAACCCCGCCACTAAGGAACCTCCAGGACAATGGAGGAGGTGCTGCGAGCCTTCGAAACCATCAAGAAGCGCCAAGAGGAACCGCAAGCCTGGATCGTAGACACCTTGCGTCTTCGAGGAACAGTCGCGGTTCCCCGACTCGATGGAACCTTTGTTCTCATAGAAGACGAAACATGCGGCTCCCCGGTTTCTCAAAGCTATCGGCGGAGTCCCGCCTCCGCCAAGCTACGAGATCCCGGCAACGCAAGCGGCTCTCGCTCAAAGCTCCCCTCGGGCGTCGGTCAAGCGGCTCAGGCATGCCCGCCTCGGCCACGGTCGGTTTCCGGCTACGCACGTCAAGCTCGGTACCAACGGCACACATACGTGCTGCTCGCGAGATCCCAATGCATCTCGGTATCCCCGGGATTCAATCCTTTGCCTCTATACGAGCCTCGCAACCACAATCAAAAGTCCCCATTCTTACCGGGGACGGGCATCCGGCGGATACCCAGGCATCTCAAGTTTGCCACACCTGTAGCCTGCCGATTGGGGCTAACGAATCATTTCCCAGTTCCCAAACACAACCCTTAGCGGACACTGGCAATCACGCCCTCAACTTCAACACCCCGGGGTATGGGTTGGTATACACTCAACTACCTCCCAAGACTCCCGAATGGCGATCCCATTGACGATCCACCTCCATCTTCGGTTTCCGTTCACGAAAACGGTAACCCGCCTCGAACAGTGACCTCGCATGGCTTGGGCGATCGAACAAATGAAAGACATGCAAGGCAAGCTAGCTAGTTCTCGGAAGGACTCCCTCACGCCTGCGGCCGAACAAAGTGGTCCCTCTCCCTCCAAAGTTCGGGATGCGGAAATGGAAAAGTTTGACGGGACGGAATGCCCAAAACCCACATCGACACCTACGTCACAGGTATGAGAGCCGAAGGGGCAACCCCTCAACGGATGGCGAGATCATTTTCGGCATTCCCTCAAATCCCACGGCACTAGGTGGTTCCTCGATGTGAAGAGCGAAAACCGCTCCACGTGGGATCGGATCGGTGAAATCTTCACTGGAGAAGTACCGCGCCAATCTTGAATGGGAAACAAACCGCCATGACACCCAAGCCACCGAACAAAGGATGACGAACCGGTGGGCGAGTTCTACAAAAGATGGGCTGGAAGCTAAGCGAGATAATGGATCCGCTTTCCAAAGAAGAGCAGATGGACATCTTCCATTCCTGCCTCAAGCCATCTTTGAGAACCTTGATCGGCCACCATTTCTATCCGGATCTCCGTGCCATGGTCAACGCCCGGGACAAAGTTTGAAAAGACTACGAGTCTTCAAAAGGCAACGGCAACCCCTGCCTCATCTTACCGCTATCGAACAAACCTGGCAACCTTCAACTCCTGCTCCGACCAAAGGAAAGGAAAGCGTAGAACAATGCCTACATTCGAACGGAGCTCAAGTAAACCGCGATCAAGCGGCCCCGAAGAATAACAATCTCCTCGCTTCCCACGGTTCCGGCATTTAGATAACCTGGAAATGCCCTTGGGTCAAGTATTTGAAGCTTTGGTGAAACGAAATCTTCTCAAGCCACTCGAGAATTTCCAACCGAAGACTCTCAAACCCAACATGGATATGAGCAAACACTGCGCCTTCCAGGGGCTCATTGAGGAGGGAAAATTGAGGAGGGAAAATTGGAACGCCCTCGTGGTCCAGGGGCTCATTGAGGAGGGAAAATTGGAACGCCCTCGTGGTCCCAATACCATCAGAAATCCATTCCCCCAAAACGACAGGGTAAACTCAATAGCCTTTGACGAAACTCCAGCGAGGCGGACCCCTGCAATTTCGAGACCGTCGGCATCTTTGTCTCGCTACGGCCCAGGAGCGTGAAACCGAGTCAAGAGATCTCGTGACCGGGAATTCCGACAAGAACGCCCAAGGGCAAGCTTGTCTCCCTACGATCTTTGCCCCGGCCAAGGCATACAAATGGATGGATCGAACGTTCCCCGAAGAGAGGCGAGTCAACGGTAGCACGGGAAGCGGTTTAGCCTTCACGAGACGATGACTTGCCAATATGTGAGAATCGGCACAACGAAGCCCTCCTCATCCTCATAAAAATAGAGATGTTCTTCCTCCCGAACGTTTTGATTGATAACGGCTCCATGATCAACATCATCACTTTAAGCACAGAAGCGACTCCACATCGACCGTTCTCTGATAAGGCCTTCACCTCGGGTAATCCAGGAGCCTACGATTCCCTTTGCACGACCAATCGTAGGAGTCATCAATCTGAGGATCCAATTCGACGTACAACTAGAGTCGGTAGAGTTCCAAGTCGTGGAAATCAAACCAACCTTCTCTGCTTTGTTGGGACGACCTTGGATACATCAGATGAAAGCAGTATCATCTACTCTTCACCAATGCGTGAAATTCATCAATGCCAACGGAGCGATCGAAGTGATCCGCGGAAGCAGTGCAATGGCAAGTGCTTGGCCCGCAAGCTATGACCCGAGAAGAAGGTCCCGACATGACCGAATACTCTTCTCCGAGATGATTCTCCTACCCTGTCCCGCTACGAAGTGGATCGCTTACATCCACGCTCTAAGCCGCGATGACAGTGGAAATTGAAGAACTCATGGGTCGGGATGACAACTCGATATATGCGATCGTGAAGAATGCTTGAGAGAGGATCAAGAGATGGGTGCCCTAATGGAGCTTGATCGAGGAGTAGACCCTTACTTCGCGAAAACCCTCTTGCAAGGCGGCTCATCACCGATCCCCGTGCAAGACAACCCTCTAGCCAGACACTCTCGGATCTTATGGGGACAGCCATCACAGCTTAGTTCAATTCAACATTCCGGTGTCCGACCTGGATGAACAGTGGCGCAACCTCCTCCAAGGCTTAATCGGGGAAGGAGATATATCATGCCCGCTCGAATCGGACATTGTAAACGTCGTCCAAGCAAAGATCCCGGATAAAGGCGGATTCTATGAAAGTGATCAACATCAGCAAGAATCAACTCCGAATCAGCGAATGCTTCGCCCTCCTAGAAGTAGCCCTCAGCGACTTCTATCATCAAAAACCCCCAAGGACTGGTGGCAACACTAATGGAGGGACATCATCAGGGGAGCAGCCAAAAACCTTCGCGATCTGGTTTGAAATCGAACCGCATGCAAGCTACTTTCCGGGACTCATGCCAAGGGAAGATTGGCCACCCGAACCAGCACCTCTCCCTCTAGAGCTACAGCCATCCGAGAGTAATGAAGCCTGGTCCAATCCCTCGTCGCCTATAGTCTAGCTTTGAGTCTTGTTGTCTGTCTATTCACATCTTTTGAGTCTTTTGACGGCTTTACGCCCGACGATTGTGAATCTTTGATCAACAATGTACAGTTTTCACGCTTTCAATAAAAGGTCCGACCTTCCTAAAAAATCATTTCATTGCATCTTTAACAAATGATGACATTAACTAATCAAAACAGTTAAATTCATCTATACAAAAGGCAAACACATTAATTAAATAAATGCATCAAGCAAACATTTAAGCATGTTGTCAAACGAGAGAAAAACCGGGCCCAAGTTTGCCGAGAGGTTTTAATCACAACGATTTGCAAGATTCTTTGAAGAGCGAAAGAGACGCAAGTTCGACGCCATTTCGGCCATAAACCAAGATTTTCCAATACCTCAAGAGCGGGGAAACCACCTTCATGAACAAGGAAGACCCACACACAGAAGGGGTCAAAACCAAGAGCATCATGGCCCTAAAACGCCTTGCCTCTCACTTCGTCGTCCTCGGGGATATGCTATACAAGAAACGCTACCATGGGCCACTCCTACGCTGCATCAGTCGGGAAGAAGCAAGCCAGTTCATGAACGAAGTCCACAATGGGGCTTGCGGTCCCCACATGAGAACGCCCGAGCCACGTGCAAATCATTCTCGGGATGGGCTACTCTTGGATCTCCGTGGAGCGGTGCATCCACTTTGTCCGAAGGCTGCGACAAGTGCCAACGGTTCTCCAACCTCAATCATCTGCCGCCCCACGATCTCTCTTGCATGACTACACCTTGGCCCTTTGCCACTTGGGGAATTGACGTCATCGGGAAAATCGCTCCGCCGAGCGACAACGGTCACGAGTTCATCTTAGTAGCCATCGACTACTTCACCAAATGGGTCGAAGCCAAGTCCTACAAGGTACTCACCTCCAAGAAGGTCGCGCATTTCCTCAAAGAAAACATCATGCGCCGATACGGCATCCCAAATGAGGTCATATCGAACAATGGTTCACACTTCGAAGGGGAATTCGACGGACTGTGGCTGAATTCAAGATCACACGCCACAAATCTTCTCCCTACCGGCCACAAACAAACGGCGCCGTGGAAGCGGCAAACAAAACCCTCGAACGGATCATCCGAAAAATGACCACCCGAGGACGAGATTGGCCCGAGAAGCCGCACCTTGCACTTTGGGGCTACCGCACATCAGTCGAAACAGCCACGGGAGAAACCCCATTTGCCACGACATACGGGATGGAAGCAGTCCTTCACATCGAGCTAGAAATTCCCTCACTCCGAGTCTTTGCTGGAAAATGACATCAACGAAGTTGAATGGCTCCGGCCGACACGACGAATTGGCTCGCTAGACGGCGACGACTAAAGGCCATGGAACACGTCAGGGCCTATCAAAGCGGGATGGCTAGAGCTTTCGACAAGAAAGTCAAATCCCGAGACATCGGGGAAGGTGACCTTGTACTCAAAGAAAAGCCTCCCACTCGAACCAACCCACTTTGGGAAAATGGGAACCCACATGGATCGGCCCTTTTCGTGGTTCAAAAGATCTTCTCCGGAGGCGCCATGAAGGCAGATGGACCTAGACGGCAATCCCTTCATGAATCCAGTCAGCGGAAGCAAACTTGCGAGATACTTCGCCTAAAGAAGAACGGCTATGCATCTCTTGGCACTCCATGTAGTGTCGAACTACGCGGGCACTGAGCCCTCTAGTCCAGGGGAAACGTAGGCAACCTTAATTGGTCCGGTCTAAAAATACACAAAAAAGTCAAAAGTTTGAATGTCAATCAAGACCTCCATCAAGCTCCGCACTTTTCAAGAACACGCCCCAACAGTCACCTTGACCAAGTCAAACGACGGCGGCAACATCAAAGGACATCCGAGGGTCACTCAGCATCAAACGACTGACTCATGTTTGCTTCCAAGCCAGGGGCTTGTCTTCGCCCTCACGCGCTTCAAAAAAAAAAAAAGAGAGCTCGAGCAAGGGTGTAACGACCCTAACCCTAGGCACTATTTTAATATAACATTATACGCTTTTAATATTAATGATTTCCTTATATGCTTACTTTATATCTTTAAATTCTTATATTAGGATAAAAGGATAAGGAAATAAATAATGTTCTAGGAGAAAAAAAAAATAAGGATAGAAAATAGAATAAAGCTTGAAATGAGAGTTTAAATTTAAAAAGATTTGGGAAGATTTTATTATTAAAGGATGGTGGGGGGACCATTCCCCTTATTTCCTCCCATCCATTTCCTTAGTCAATCACCATACCCTTCCCCCTACTCCCTCAAATCCGGCCCCCCCTCCCTTCTCTTTTATCAAATTATTATTCCACCTCCCTTCTTCCTCCTCCCTCCTTCATTTCTTATACTTTCCCTAGAGAGAAAGCTTTAGAATTCCATGGAAGCTCCCATGTCCAAGCCTTGAAGCCAAGCCATTCTCCACCATTTTCAAGATCAAGAGCATTTTTGGGTTTGGATCATCTAGAGGATCAAGTCAAGCTAAGAAGATCAACATTTTATTCTAAAAACCTAAAGTGAGTTATTATGACTTCTTTTCTTTGTATGCTCATCAATGATTTGATGTTGTTATTGTTATTGTTATTGAAATGATTGTTTAATGCCTTAGAAATCTTCTTGGAAGTTGAGGAATTGATTTATCTTATGGAAGGATGTTATTGTTGATCAAAAGTGTAAGAACATAGGTTGATTCGGGATTAAAAAGGGTTAAGCTCGAAATTGGTAAAGGAAGTGGGTTGAGATTAATGTTCATGAAAGATGATCTAGAGGGTTTGAAGTGGGTGGAAATTGTAGTGATAAATAATCTAGAGTTACATTATTTTGAGTTTACATGATTATGTTGAACTTGGTAAAGCTAGGGTTTCCTCTCGGTGTTCTTAAGATTAGGGTGGATGGAAAGAAAAGGAATTGAAGTTAAGAAGAAAGAGTTAGAAATTAATTTGAGCTGGAAATCGCCTTGGGCGGTCGCCCATGGGGGCTTGGGCGGCCGCCCATCACACCAGAACTCACCATTTGCTTGAAAACCCTCTTGGGCGGTCGCCCAAGAGGTTTGGGCGGTCGCCCAAGACCCCGAAACACGAATTCAAATCGAACCGAGAATTTGTGTAGTAACCTTGTTTGGTCCCTTATAGATTGTGACTCCCACTTAGTAAATTGAGCTTGAACCTTCATAGAGGCCTTGTCTTATTGTATAATGAAAATGTAGGAATGGTTTACGATACATAGTGGCCTTACTTACTCCATATCTTTGGTGAGTAGTTTGCAATAGAATAGAAGCTATAGGTTTCACTATTGAGCTAATTGGTAATGGGTATGTATCACCTGGTGGCATTAGATTCAAGTTGTGGAATTATTGATTTTATGGGTACCTTAATATTCTAAGTATGGACTAATTGGCCAGTGTTATGTGGCACCCCAAAGTGTGGATTATGTGTTATATAGTGGTGTTATATTCCAATGGTGGATTATATGGCATGTTGATTTTATGGTATTCCGGTGTGGATTATTTGGCAAGTTATTGCATTGTTATTCCAAGTATGGATATGTTTACTATGTGGTTGTATGGTTATCCCAATTGTGGATTTATTTGTTATCATTCATATTTATTGATGATACTATGCATAGTGTATTAAATGGTTGTTGCACTATAGTATTGATTTGCATGAGTATACATTACCATGTCGTTATATGATTATCCCTTTTTGTGGATTATAATTCAAGTATCTATTATGTGCTTGAATGTGTTTATGTTCGGGTGGGTATGATGAAAGTCAATCAATTATTGATTTGTTCTATAAGTGATTGAAGGTTCATCATACCGGTGACCCTCCCCTCCTCTGTGGCCACAGAGTGGGGCTGTGCTAGCGACTGTATTGAGCATGAAGAAGCCTTCTGCACTGCTGCGATTGGTGTACGGGGGAATATATTATTTTTGGATACTCTATTATAGGTATCTTTTCTTATATGGATCTACGGGTATGAGTCCTATAAGAGGTGAATGTCTTGGAGGCAATTCACCAAAGAGTGGAGTTTTACTCCCACGTTGTACGACTTATTGTTCAGACGGGAAAAGGTAAACTGAGGTAACGTAATGTGTTTACCGCTTTCATAATGTGTTATGTGCTACCATGCTATGTGTTGCATCTTGTTTGGCATCTTGCTGCATTCATAATAGCTCATTGAGATTTATTCTCACCCCTCTCCCTTTACTGTTTTAGATTCCGAGACAGGTGGTCCGACCAAGTAAGGGCGGAAAGGAGTGTAGAAGTGGTATTTTGGGTATTGTCGGGTTATGTGTACGTTGGTATAATTCATTTGTGGAATTGTATTTATAAATCTTTACTTTATGTTATAACCGAGGCCCTTTTGTAATTAAAACCGTTTCTTACTTTCTAAGTTAGTCAATTATTTCCCCGTTGTGAAAAGGTGTAGACTTATTTTGAAAATGGTTATAATACTTATATTTATTTTGGAAGTTTAAATAAAGATTTTTAAAAGTTTTGATATTTGGGTAAGTTTGAGGACGCTCCAGCTTGGGACACGTGTAGGTCCCGGGTTGGGGTCCTCTGGTTAATATCGAGCTCGGTTAGAGTTCTCGGGTAGAGTCTAGGCGAGTGAGAGTGTGCGATAACTTACGTCGAGAGTTTAACGCAGGAATTTGATCAAAGACAGGAAATGATATTGACCATCCAAGGAATCAAGGAAAGGTGAGTTAAGGAAAGATAGATTCCTTCACCATCATTTGAGGTATTTTACCTGTCTCAGGAGTAGGGTTCATACTTTTATAAATCCCTGTTCGTTTCGTTCTCATATAGCATTTCATTTCATTTTTATTTGCATATATGGCCGAGAGTTGCCTTATGTATTGAAGGTTCTACTCCGTTGGGAGAGTACCTCAAATCATTCTTGATTCTCATGATAATTGTGATTAAGTGGGCATGGATTTCCGGTGGATGTGGTAGAGATACCAATCCGTGAAATATTGTAATAGTGACCTGAATTGATTGAGTAGTTGATGTGTTTGAGGAGGACTGTCGCAAGAAGCGAGTCTCCTTATCTATGTTTGACTTGCCTCCGTGTGTGGTTGAGGCGAATAAGTCATTATTTGCTATTATGTCATATACGCGTAAATGTCGAAAGTATGGCCTAATTTAGAGTGGTTTATGGTTGTATAATTTGCGTGAGTAATTATACATTGGTGTCTCGTGGTGGAGACTAGGTATATGAGACTAGTATTGAAAATAATAGTCTAAGCGGAATTATATGAGTTATAAAATATCGCGAGTACGAAATCTTATGGAACTAATATATCTTTGCCTTATGTGCTATTAGTTGACTAAGTGGTGTTTTCCATGTGAGTTTCAAATTGGGTTTTCATCAGGTATCATACCAAGGTATTGAGGTTTTGAGTTGCTATAAGGTACTATTTTGGTATTCGGATTCTTAGATAGAGGACACTAATTGGGATGATGGAATTGACGATTCATCTTGGGAAATTATTGATAAAGAAGATAATTAGCTTAGCGAATCTCCGTAAGGATAAATTAGTACTATAATTAGAAAAGATGATACTTGGTGGTTAATTATAAGGTTATAGAGATCTCAAATTAGTAACTGTAAGCAATAGGTATTCGTTATCACTTGTTGATAATTTGCATGACTGATTTTAGAAACTAGTAGGATACCCAATGGTTATTAGTTGAATTTTCGGAGTGTTACAATTTCCGTGAAAAATTGCTTTAAGGATATACTTAAGAAAACATTTCTATCTAGTATGACCGTTTTGAATTGTGGATTGTGTATTAGTTATGGAGAGGTAAATAGGGTAAATGCGAAGAAGTATAATAGATACAGTTATTGGTGACTTAAAAGATCAACTTCAGAAATTGGTAATATATGTATATGGTTCGTTTTGAGAATTGATTATCATTAGTTGGGAAAATGGGGATGAATCTTATTGGAAGACAGGATACTTTAGGATGATTATATACTATAGGTCGACTTAGTTACGTGAATCATATGAGGGATTAGTGTGATGCTTGAAAGATATTGACGTTATACGGATTTTGAGTTTGTTGATGGTTATTGAGAGTTAAGTTAGAGTATACTGTAATGTTTAATTGAAATTCGGGAATGATTGATCGATGTGAGTTCCAATTATATTTTCTGATTTAGAAATTATAGTATTTGATTGGGAACTAGATGTTTACAATATGTTGTTGCTAAGTACGATACTAATATCAAAGGTAGGGATAGATGACTCAAATTAAGTAAAAATGTTGAATATACAACTTGAGACATTATTGGATTGAGGATGATTTACCTAGTTTATAATCTTAATGGTTGTTTTAGTGTTCTTTATCGGAGATAGTAATAGTATTGCGAGATTGTGTTTTCTTATAGAGAAATTAACTAAGTATAAATATTATGAGTGGTGGCTACACTATAAATAGAAGTCAAACAAGAATATTATGTTAGGAGTGTTTTAAATGTGCTTTAAAACTTTGGATTGTATATTGAACTTCGGTATGAGCAATTGTGCCCTTCGGGGATAGATGATTTAATAAGGTCAGTAAACCATTTTCGTATAAATTAAAATCTGTGAGTAATTTAACTATCTACCTCAGAAAATACAAGAAGGCACCTGAAGCTGCCATACAAAGAGGAACTACCTCCGCAGTAGCTAGGTCATCCCAGCCCAACAAAGGCTCCTGCTTCATCCCAAACTGCCGGGAAACAAGCGACGGAATATAGAAGGAGGACCAAGACAAACCCGGGAATTCGACAACGTAGGACCCTCCCCGCAAGATCCTCCTAGTCTCAATCCTCCGCGGAACCCACCGGCGGATCGATGCGTACCAAGCCGTGCCATCCATCTCCCCCAAAGTGATCGATCCATATCCAACACAAGAGGTCGCCGAGCAAATGACCACGGGCTAAACGACGTCGGAGCCTCGGGCATGGCCTCGAAGTCTACTCTCGCAGCCCACAAGGTGAGCAAAGCGGGGCTTCCCCCTCTCATGAAACGATCCCCGGTCGCCGGACGATCGATACCATGAAGAGTCTCCCCCAGACCAACGGGACAATATCCTCTCCCGGCTCTGCTGCCACTACCACATCTAGCAAAGCCCCATCACAAATGCCAAGGAGCCGACCATGAAGAGCGTCGCTATCGTACACAAGGCAAATGCGTCCCAAGAGACGTCACTCATCATCAACCATGAACCGCTCCGGCAGCTCGGAAATGTCGATATGACTGAATCAAGGATCATGCCCCGCACTTTTCCAACGAAGTACGAAGAAAGCCTGCAAGCTTCACGCGCACCGCAAAGACCACCAATCAAAGGAAGCGAGATGGTCTCCACCTCCGGTCCCCCATCAAAGCCCGAAAATCCTCAAAAGTGGGCACCATTTCATTATAGGAGAAACAAGACACATGCCTCCTAACATCCTTAACTTCGCGGCAGCCCGCAACAAATCCCAATCAGAACCAACTCCTTAAAAGACCAAATCGAGCAAAGACGAAACCTTACCTCGAAAGCCCGTCTCGATGCCTCATACGACGCCGCATCCACGTTTTCAGCTGCTCAAGGAAGTGTGCTTGCCTCTCCTGCGAAAGCCTCGGCAAAATTCTAGGGACGTACGAAGAATCCATGGCAAAAATGGAGGTTCCTAGAGAAAATGGGGAAGAAAGCTCGAAAATGGCCGCAAATGGGGAAATGGGGAAGAACCGGACATTGGAAAGCATTTATCTCCTTCCCAAAAGCAAGGTTGGTCCGTACGGACCTCTTTGCATGCTAGGTATGTCCGTACGGACCTCCTTGCAAAAACGAACCCATTTTCCCCGGCCAAAGCATAACAACCACCGTCCTCAAGAAACCTTGCTCCAAAGCGCCCAAACAACGCCCAAAGCCATTCCGGCAAACATACACTACGAAACGCACTCTCGGCTCACGTGGCATGCACAAAAATATAATAATAATAGCAACCATTTCTAGGACAAATCCCTGGAATCACAAAAATGACATTACATCTTAAAATAAAATGCTGTTTGCCATGCAAATACGAGTGTTTTATTACAGGTACCCATAAATGTCTGTTGCTAAACAAAAAAAGGAGGGATATGAAAAGAAGGAAAGCAAATGAATCCTAATCGGACTCCTCGGCATCATCATCCTCGCCAAGGTCCTCCGAGAGAAGTCGGGCATCCCGGCGAACTCGCCCGTCACATCCTCGTCGTCGGAATACCGAGGCACCCGCGGAGGCTCCCACGAAAAGTAATCCGAAGGATCAAATCCGACGAAAGGATCGAAGAAAGAAGGCTCGAGGAACCCTCACTGTGCGCCATGCGGAGGCATGAAGCTGATAAAAGGCTGCTCCTCGAAGGCCCTTCGGCTCCGAAGACGTCCGGCGTCCATGCTATGCCGCCCCCTCGAAGGCCCCTCTGCTGCGGCTCGGCTCGGCTCTAGGCGGAGGAACGTCTACGAGAATGCCTCGAAGGCATAGGCTCGTGCGCCGGCACGCGACGCGAAGACCGGCAAGATATCTTCGAAGCCATCTTCTTCGCAAACGACCCCATCGCCCCGTAACGGCGAGTCCGCATATCATAGGCTCTCCCGGGACTGCTGCAACAAGCGACCAAGGAAACGCTCGGCAATACGGTTATACTCAACAACAAAAAGAAAAATACGTAAAAGATGCCAAGATGGAAAAGAGTCGGCACACTCACCGATCTATCGGGGTCCACTCTGTATGCGGCGGGCACTGCTCCGGGCAGGTACTGAACACCCTCCTCCTCGATCCGTCCCCTCGAACGTACGTGAAATCCGGCCCCGGCATCGGAACCTCTGGGGAGCTGCGGGCCGGCCTCTCTCTCCCGCGCCGATTACTGCGGCGTCCTCAGCTTCCTCCTCACGAAGGCCCCGTACTCCTCTCCATACAAGATGAACTCCTCGGCACCCACACCGCCAAGGTACCTCTCAAAGTCAAGCACATCCATGTCCCGGGAATCAAGCATCCCAAAGGGAGGGTCCCTCGGAGCCACGGGAAGCACACCAGGGCCATGCTGCCAGAAGACCCGCTCCCCCAAATACATAACATCGCAGGTCAAGCCCCGCAGCATCTTCCGCTGCGCTGTCACCTCGGGAGCCCCCTCAAACTCATCTCCCTCATACCGAGCCCACGGGAACAAAACGAACCCCTCCGGGCTACCCCTCTCCAAGCGCTCCTGCACATCCCCGTAGGCGATGGTGAGCTTCCCCCTGCTGGTCCTCCTCTTCCTCGCCGTACGAGCCCAGCCCAGCATAGCAGGATACGCAGCAACAGCCCCCGGATCTCTATCCCACGGGAAGCACTGAAAAACCTCATAGAACCACACCTGCGACAAAAACAGAGAAGGCTCGGTGCAAAGAAAACGGAGAAACGACAAGTTGCTAAATCAAAAACTGACAATAAACTCATACCTCCAAAGCGAAGTCAAACAAAGCCAATGAACTGCGCCACGCGCTTAAACCGGTCCAAAGAGAAGTAGAGCTCACCCAAGCCGCCGCCCCTGGGCAATATCACAGACCCTATCCGAGTCAATCAAGCTCTCCAACAAAGCAAAGGGAGCCGCGGTCGCGTGGTTCGAGAACAAAGTCTCGGACGGTGCATACCACAAAAAGGAGCGCGCCAGCTGCTCCACTGTCACTGGCCGGTACCGGATGTAGGCCCCAATGCAGCCGTGATCTTCGGCTCCACGTCGCTATATAGCATCCCCGAGGCCCTGCGAGGACGAGGCTCAAAGCCCGGCGGCTCGGTCAACACCACATCGGAGATCATATCCCTCCACCGTACCGGCCCTCCTTTGAAGGAAAGCCGGTGATCGCGGCAAAGTCGATCGGCGTCACCGTCGCCTCTCCCCCAGGCTCGGATGGAAGGTGTGGGTGGTATCCACTTTGATACTCGAAGAAAGGCCAAGGAAGACGCTCTTGTTCTTCCTCGTATCAGAAACTCCGAGCCTGGGTTCTCGACGAACACCCCGGGCCGAAGCGTAGACCGGCCTCACGGGACTCGGCCTACCGTCCACGTAAATATCGAGGCATCCGCCGCCACGCTCAACAACGGCCTCGAGCGACCCCGAGTCTTCATCCTCTTGGCCTTCCCGGCCATAAGCCCCGCATCCTGCGGGTAAACACAGCAAAGGTACGTCAATCACAGTACTTAATATAAAACAAAGGCACATATAACCCGTCACAAAACACGGCACACATTGCACATATTTTTCACATATATCCCGTCACAAAACACGGCACACATTGCACATATTTTTCACATATATCCCGTCACAAAACACGGCACACATTGCACATATTTTTCACATATAACCCGTCACGAAAACACGGCACATATCGCACATATTTTCCCCACAAAGTCCGTCACCCAAAAACATGGCACACACGGCACGACACATATGCATAACACATTTTCAAAAAAAAAATAAAAAAAATTCGTCCCTACACGGCACACACTTTCAGACAAAACCCGTCACAAAACACGGCACATGTCACATTTTTTCACAAAAATTATCACTACACGATAACTTTTCTCATAATGTACATACATAAATAGCATACGGTACAAAACACCAAAGCATGCATTTCATTAGAGAGGCATTTTTTTTCACAAATAAGAGCTAATCTACACATTTCTGCACAAAATACACATACCCACAATTTTTACATGTCCATTTTCAACAATTCATCAAGAATTTCACAAAAAGGCATAAAAAAATAACAAAAAAAAATTCAAAAATGCGAAAAACTAAAACCTAGTTCTAGCATTCAAAAATTCGAGCAGGGAATCAAAACGGAACGGATTTCTTACCTCCCCAACGTTCATAGAGCGATGATTGTGCACCTCCGGATTCGGATACAAGACATCCGGGTTCTTCGAAGATGGAACGAACGAAATCCAATTCCTTTGAAGCTCCATCCGTTGCTCGACCACTTCTTGACTGCGTTGACGACGACTCCTTCGAGATCCTTCCGCCATTGCAAGTTTATTCAAGCGAAAAAATGGAAGATTTTGGTAAAAATGGAGGATTTTTCTCTCTCTCTCTCGCACAGTTCCACGAACTGGAAATGGGAAATGAAGGAGGAGCCTCGGTTTTAACACAGGTCAAAATGCGGGAGCTGCAAAAAACCGTGGTGGTGGTACGGACCTCTTTTTGTGACGGAGTTAGGTCCGTCAGTACGGACCTCTTTGCGAGGTGGCCAAATTACTTTCACCTTGCCCTTATAATCTTTGCCCCCGTTTGTCCTAAGGCCTTTTCCAGCAAATCCAAGTGCAGAATGGTCCCTAACCCTTCAATTCAACCACCGGCCGTCAAGCGTAAGACCGGTCCTCGCCCACTCAACGGCGACTCAAGAAGGAGCCAACACCTCCCAGCACGAATCCCAAGGCACAAGACGCCTCATGCTCAATGCTCAATTCAAAGACAGCCCGCTCCAGCGGCAATTCAAGAAGGAGCCAACACCTCCCGGCCACGAATATCAAGGCACAAGACGCCTCCAAATCCTTCAACGAGCTCCAGCGCCTCTGAAGGTCCGAGTCATCTTCTCAACGAAAGGGCCCTACAAGGTCATGCATCAGCAATTCAAGCACCGGGCGGTCGGTGTCGAACTCGCCCACAACGGCAACGCAAGCACCGGCCATCAAAGCCCGAGCTCCTCCCCAACAAGTCGAAAGGGAAGTCATACAAGGCTGCATATCCCCGCGGCCATCATCCTTGCCCACTCAACGGCAAACAAGCGGCAAGAAGGAGCCAACACCCCGATCTGCAGTACAAGGCACGAAGCGCCTAAAACGCCAATGGTGAAGCAATCACCGCCGTCATCCTTGCCCACTTCGGCGGCAACGCAGAAGCACGGCAAGTCATCGTAAGTCCGCGCCTACTCAACATGCGGCTAGAAGACGATTCAAAGTCCTCGCGCATTACATCAAGCGGCTAGAAGACGATTCAAAGTCCTCGCGCATTACATCAACTGCGGCTAGAAGACGATTCAAAGTCCTCGCGCATTACATCAACTGCGGCTAGAAGACGATTCAAAGTCCTCGCGCATTACATCAACTGCGGCTAGAAGACGATTCAAAGTCCTCGCGCATAACATCAACTGCGGCTAGAAGACGATTCAAAGTCTCGCGCATTACATCAATTGCGGCTAGAAGACGATTCAAAGTCCTCGCGCATTACATCCGCGGCTAGAAGACGATTCAAAGTCTCGCGCATTACATCACCGCTGCCCGACTAAGATGATTCAAAGTCTCTCCGAGCATTCAATATAGCCGCGGGATGATTGCAAAACCGGGCCGCCAAGACGATTCAAAGTCCTCCAGCGTGGCACCAACCGCAATCAGAAGACGATTCAAGTCCTCATAACTATCTCCGGCCCGGAAGGCCTTAAACCACCCGATTAGGAAAATCGTAAAATTTCCATCCCAGGACACCACCACGTCCTTACCACTGACCTCGGCGGTCACACGACACTTCAGGGCACCACCACGCCCGCACTCACAAATTCACGACCTCTGAACTACGACCAGGCTTGATTCCCGCTGTGGATACGTAGGAATCCTATCACAGGGTCCAGCCATCGACCTATGCGGTCACCCAGGACACCACCACGTCCTTACCACTGACCTCGGCGGTCACACGACACTTCAGGGCACCACCACGCCCGCACTCACAGATTTCACGACCTCTGAACTACGACCAGGCTTGATTCCCGCCAGGGATACGTAGGAATCCTATCACGGGGTCCGGCCATCGACCTATGCGGTCACCGGGACACCACCACGTCCTTACCACTGACCTCGGCGGTCACACGACACTTCAGGGCACCACCACGCCCGCATTCACAAAACACTCACCCCACACCCGAACTACGACCGGGCTTGATTCCCGCGAGGGATACGTAGGAATCCTATCACAGTGGTCCAATTGACCTATGCGGTCACACAAAAGGACACCACCACGTCCTCACATTGACCCTCACCGGCCACTTCCTCTCCCAAAGACGCGATCCATTAGGACCCTTATCTTATCGGCGACCCCACTTCTTTCATAAGTGACGTCGTCGAGGGCTTCCTGTAAGTACCCCAATCTGGATCACCCCCTTTCAAAACACACGGGAAACACCGCAGACTCATCAACGCAGTCTCGGAGACCTCTGGCACTCAAAACCCTCTCAAACCCCCAACCAAACCAAGGGAGGAGCCTTCCTGGGATAAAAGGGGACAAAAGGACCTTTCGGGAATTTTCAGGAAATTGGGAAAGCAATATTGGTCCGTACGGACCTCTTTGTTGTCATAATTACTGAATCTCCTTAAAGTCCACAATATTCCCTCAAATCCCGGGGAAAATGATTACTCCCCTGCAGAGTTGGTCCGTACGGACCTCTTTGCATGCAAGATGGTCCGTACGGACCTTATTGCTTAGGGGACACCATAATTGCAAATATTCCTCCATCATCACAGATTCCCTCAAATCGAGGAAAACCAAAATACTGGATTACCAGGGAGGTCCGTACGGACCTCTTTGCACCTAATCTGGCACTATAAATAGAGGGCTCCCCCTCCTCATTTTCGGACTCCTCCCACTTCTCTCTTCCTCCCTAGGCCTTCTGGCTTCCCCTCTAAGTCCTTTCGAGGCATTCCCGGCCCCTTTCGGATCCTTCCGAGGCCTTCCGAGCCCCCTCGTGGTGCTCCGAAGCCTCCCCGAGCGCTCCCGAGACGCTCCCGCGCTGCCCCGAGGCACTCTCGAGGTACTCTGAGGCCCCTCGTGGTACTCCGAGGCCTTGCCATGTCTTTCCACGGTGTCCCGGCTCTTTCCGAGTCAAACCGACGATCCCAAACCACGCCGAAACTCTGCCCGAGTGACTCCTGCCACCACAACGCACGCCGAACCTCTGCCCGAGTGATCCCGACGATCCCCACGCACGCCGAACCTCTGCCCGAACGCAGCCTACAACCTCAACTCACGCCGAAACTCGTCCGCGGACAACCGGTCCCTCCGAAGCAATCCCAATCCATACCGAACGCTACTCCAGACCTCAAACACTATTCCCCGGCGGAAGGCAGACGACACGAACCAACATTGGTAAGGCTTCCTTCCTATACTATTTCAATACATTTCCATACATAGCATACAATGTAGACATCCGATACAAAGATGCATTTTTAAAAGCACACACACACACACACAACATTTAAAGGATATTAGGGTATCCGAAAGACTCGTTTTACGAGGCTACTCGGGTGAGCTCTAATATTCTAATATTCTCTTCCCGGGGAGTCATCTGACCTCCGAACTCAAAATCTCATCACACAAAAAAAACAGTTTAAAATTATCTTTAAACTGATGCCCTTTTTCAATGTTTTGGGCTTAATAAAAACGGCGTGGCGACTCTACAAAACAAAAACGGCGAGACAAACCGCTCCAACGCGAAAGATGCCAGATGCCGGGGCGCGATTGCGCTGCCTCTCGGATTCGGGTAATTTCAGTCCCTACAAAAAATTAAATAAGAGACAATTAATTTTCAAGAACCAGTTGACATTTCGTGTGGAAATACCCGAAATGTTGGTGATCATTTCGTGTATAAAGACACGAGAAACCTCACCACATATCGTGTATTAGAGCACGAAATGCAAACTGATGAATCAATTTACATTTCGTGTCCTAATATACAAAATGTGGAAAGTATCTCGTGTACTACAACACGAAATGGTCACCAACATTTCGTGTATTGGCACACGAAATGTAAACTGATGAATCAGTTTACATTTCGTGTGCCATTACACGAAATGTTGGTGACCATTCGTATGTGTTCATACGAAACACACGCCGACAATTTCAAATTTTAGGCACACGAATTCGTATCCGATTCAAACAAAAAATCCAAATTTATGTTACGAAATCGCAATTAGAACCATTTAGGATAGGTTTAAACAACATTAAGCATTATATAATCCATTTTAGGCATAAAATTAATGTTAGGGTTTTCAAATTGAAATTTTAGGTTAAAAATAATTACTTTTGGAGCGGCGGAAGAAGAGACGGACTTTCCACCGGTTTTAGGAAGGTTTGTCTTCATTTTTTCCGGCGGTGTTGGTCGGCGGCGTTCGTCGAGTGAGAGAGAGAAGAGAGAGCGCCGTTGGTTTCTTAGGTTTTGGGAGAGAGAGAAAGAGAGAGAGAACAGCGCTAGGAATAGAACAGTCCGACGTTTGAAATGGGGGAGGGAAGGGATTTTTTTTTTAAGTATATATATGAGGGTATTTTGGTCATTTACACATGCCTTGTAAATTCCATGCCTTGTATATAGTACTACCCCATTAATTGTGTAGTGTGAATAATGACAATGATATAAAATTGCAAATAGTAATCGGGGAAAAAATCTTAATCTACACTTTACAGCAATCATAAAGCAAGACTAATAAAAAATAGAGAACTAAAAAAAATAAATTCCAAACACTTTCCATTAACCAATTATATTCATGATATTGAAATTTAGAGTGAGCCTACGACGTTTATGTAGCTGTACACCCGTGCGATGCACGGCAAATTTCTGAAAAATTCTAAAATATGAAAAGAAATATTGAAATAAATACCACACAAACATTGTAACAAATAGAACATTTTTACAGAGAGAAGTAGTTATATATTACGTAAAAGTGGTGGGGAAAATAAAATTACATATTAGTAAACACTTATTTGAAACCACGTTCGTAGTATAACTATCAGAAGAAGAAGATGGACGATCTTCATTAAATATCAATATTTACTTCAAAAGAAGTAGAAATATACATAGATTTTTTCCACAAATCATCCACATATAAACACAATTTAAAGTACAACAACCCAATATCTTAAAAATCACTGCATAAATAATATAAATAATTTTACAAATTTTGTATTATTTTAAATATAAATAAAATATTGATACATTTATTTTAATTTTTATATTTCAAGTTTTGTTTAAAAAAGAAACAAAACGTGAAATATAACCATTACAAAATATGGAAAATTTTGGGACACATATGAGGACCAAAAGATCAATCAAATCTGAACGAAAATGGTTATTTATTTGAGACAGAGGTAGTACTAATATTATATAGGGATAATAAATTAAAATTATTAATAACCCATGCAACAGAATTCTTTCTTGATTAATATAATGCTATATATTTCGCATAAATTAAAATTACTAATAACCCATCCACATAAAAATTAATACTACTTCATTCGCCTCTAAAATTAATGTTTGTAATATTAGTGCCTTCGTCTCAAAATATAATATTAATTTTTGAGGAAAATGAAGAGTATAATTTTTTTAAATATTCATTGAGACGAAAGAAAGAAGTAATGCTCATTTTTTTGGGATAAAAAATGTAGTATTATTTTTTGATTATTCATTTTGAGTTGAAAGTAATATTTATTTTTGAAACGAAAAAATATAATTTTTTATAGAAGTACATTTTAAAAAATATTTATTTGAGATGGAAAAAATAATATTTCTATTTAATTTTCTTTATTAATATATAATTTTTATATTATTATTTTGTAAT
Source organism: Adenophora triphylla var. japonica (assembly GCA_022495995.1). Taxonomy (NCBI): domain Eukaryota; kingdom Viridiplantae; phylum Streptophyta; class Magnoliopsida; order Asterales; family Campanulaceae; genus Adenophora; species Adenophora triphylla. The sequence goes on from JAFEMH010000075.1 coordinate 974,247, forward strand.
TTAAAGTGGGACGGGACGAAGTACAAACTTTATTTTGTTTTGGTTGGACGTGTACGGACTTTGGCTTGGTTTTAATTTGAAATCGCTACTTCGTGTAGCGATTTCAAATTTAGTTTTTTTTTTTTAATATCATAAATATTAAAATAAATTTTAACAAATTTAAAATCGCTACACCGTGTAGCGATTTTAAATGGAAAATTTTAAAATCGCTACACGGTGTAGCAAGTTTAAAAAAAGTGAGACATTTTGGGCAAAACTTTGAACAGTAAGTGACTTTGGTAAATATAAAAGTAAAAAGGTATTATTTGAGAAAAAATTCCTAGAAAATGTATGCCTATACTACTGAAGTTTCTTTATATATATATATATATATATATATATATATATATATATATCTTTTCATGTACTATTTTAATAATTTTCAAGAGTCAAGTTATCATATTCAATGTTTAATATTTGATAATTTCATACAATATATTTTCGTGTAGTATATTAGAAATTTTCTTAAATTAAATCACATATATGTTTTATTTAATAATTTCAATATCAATTTTCATTATTTTATAACTAACAACTCCCTTCATTAAATTTTTATATTTATTCAGAAAAAAAACTTTTCATGTTCTATTTAAAATGTTAGAACTTAACTTATCCTATTGTATCATCAAGTAACTAATTTGTTATAACTATGTCAAAATATACTGCCTAAATATATAGTATATTTTTTTTTTCTAATTTGAATTGAAGTTATTAATTATTTCCATGACTGCATTAATGCATTGATGCTTGATGGAGAAAATTGGAGGTGACCCTTGGTGATCCTATTGAAGCAAAAAAGAGTGAAGAAATAAAAATGGAGAATGTTGTTTGGGTGAGATGATAAATCTATATAAAAAAGAGTATGAAAATTTTAATATTTAAATAAATAATAGCAATGACATGTAGAAGGTATGATTTAAACACAAAAATTATTTACCCTAGACACACATATTTTGGGTGTTAGGGTAGTATTAGTTTGGTCTCAAAAAAGATGATTAAGATTCATTTAAAAGAAAAAAGAAATTAAGACTACCTAATTAAGCTAACTGGAAATTAAAATTACCACTCTTTTTTAAAAAAAAAACCCCGAAATTATAACTAAAAAAATAAGACAATAAACACGTTTATACATTTTTAAGACCCATAATTGTTTCTTTCCTTTCAATAAATAGAAATAGATTACATTGGTGATTTAAAAAAATCAACATGATTTTTTTAAAAAATCGTGCACATCTTTTATCATCATAAATGTGGAGAGTTTTCAAAAAAAAAAAATATTTACAAAGCACTAAATTAAAATTGCATTAAATTCAATTTCCCATTAAATGTGGTCAATCACCCCATAATTTCACTTTCCTTTTTTTCTCTCTCTCTCTCTCTCACTAATTGCTCATTTGAAAAGAAAGAAAATTAAAATTTTTTATTTTTTTTGGAAAGCTCAGATGAGCTTTGTATTCCACACCAACCTTTCATTTGCCCACGTCCTTTCCCATCCCCAGAGAAGTCTCCCATTTCCATCTCAAAAACAATTAAATTGGAAAATAAACTACTCTCTCTTTCTTTCTCTCTCTAACTCTCCCTCTTCTTCTTTCATCTCCCCCACCCACCACCCACTACCCCTTCAGAGGCAAATAAGAGGAAGAAACAAAAAACAAACGCCACATAAGTAGAATGAGAGTCAATTAATATCTTTCGAGGTATTCCTTTAGAGTCTTTTCATTTCAAGAATTAAGACCCTCCTAGTTGTTGCTTGTTAGAGCATGTGCAATGGTGAGCGAATTTTCGCTCACCAAGTGAAAATTGGTGAGCGAAAATTTGATCAACTCCTACAATGGTGAGCGAATTTTCGCTCAGACCCCTGAGCGAATCTGTGAGCGAAAATGTGTTCGGACCCAAAACGGATTAAAAGTTCATTTTTTAATTTTGATTTACCCCAAACAACGTCGTTTATGCAATATATCAAAACAGTTCATAATTTTTTTCGCCTATAAATTGAGCCTAATATTGTATAGGTTATTCACACCTCTTCTTCCCTACTTTCTCTCTTTAAGCTTAAGTTAAAAAAAAAACAACTTTTGAGTTTTTGATTATGGATAATTACGAAAACAATTCCGGATATGATTCTAATCAAGTTTGGCTCGAAGATATGTTGCTTTCTTTAATTATCGTAGTGTGGTGTTTTTTGTTACATATTATGTTTTATCAAATCAAATAAATGGCATTTGTAGTCTAGTTGGTCAATAAATGAATGACATTAGGAAGCTGGTTATTATCATGTAATCTAATTCTTTTGTCCACACACATATTGTATAGTCTAATCAATTAAAAAAAAGTTGGATACTAGTATACCAACTTGCCTGGAGTGAGGTAGTTAATATAATGACAACTTGCATCATATTGCATAATATGATTGTTGAAGAAGAACGAGATCGATATAGAAATTATGATGATGCGAGTGAGTTCTGGGCGGATAAAAATAAGGGGAAGTAAAAAAAAGTCCACTCAAATTGATCAAGATGATACTTTCACGTACACAACCGAAAATTCACATGTTGGAAATAGTGTCACCGAATACATAGCACGCAAACGAGATCACGAAAACAAAACTGCACACCTGGCTCTCAAAGCAGATTTGATTTAGCATATTTATGCGATCAACAACTCTTAATATTATATGTAGCATTTTATCTACTATTGTCATGCTTTATTTTCGTATTTAAGTTCTGTGTTAAGTTATTAATTTTATGTATTGAATGTTTTAAATATTAAATTGATGTTTATTTATCAGTGTTTTATATAAAAAAATGCAATTACAATAAAATATAATTTTTTTAAAAAAAATATTTTGTAATGTGAACGAATAAAAAAATTAATTTATATCACTAATTTATAAAATAAAATAAATATTTTATTTATTAATTATAAGAATGTTTTGAGGAAAAATTTCGCTCACCACTGCAGGATATCAATTTCTGTAAGCGAAAATTCACTCAAACACCAGTTTCGCTCATCCGGTGAGCAAAAATTTTGCTCACCATTTGTGCATGTGCTCGGAAAAGTTTGGATATTCCTTCTAGTGGTGCTGGTATGTTGATTCAAGAATTAAGACCCATTTGGTGTCATCTTAAACGATACCAAATGGTTCAGAAATTTCTACCAAAATAAATACTTCCATTTGGAAAATTACTACTAAGAACAGTTTTCGATAAAAACCAAACAAATTCCTCGACACAACTAAAAACAAACTACCAAAACAAACAAAACAACAAAACACAAACAACAAAAACAAACAAAATAATAGATCCAACAAAAATTGGCAAGCGATTACTGAAATTACTTCAAAATCAGACAAATCAATTTCGATTTCCATTAAATCTTAAGCCACACCCAACCGGTTGAAAAATCAACCGATTTTTCTTTTAAAGATAGGCTATACTACCCGATCAATTTTTCTTTTACTAGTCGGGTACTGGATTAGGGTTAGGATTTGAGGTAGGGGTTGTGTGGTTGTGGAGAGGGAGGCGAGAGAAGGGGGAGGTTGGTGGCGGCGGAAGAGGAAGTTGGGACTGTTTTATGGCTTTATATAACAACTCTCAAATCTCTATATATATAAAAGAAGGATCGTCAACATCCCGCCCAAAACAGGGGCATTTTCGTAATTTCACTGCGTGGCAAAAGTCTAGATTCATTGACCCCGGCAGACGCGGGCCGGCGCCGGGATTGAGGGATTTTCTACACAGCGTTACACGCGCCGACAAAGGCGCATTTACGGAAAGGGTTTTTCCTTCTTCTTTTTTTTTTTAATGAGACATGTGGCAACTTCTGATTGGCCGGATTATTTTCAGATTTTTATTTTTCATCCCGTTTTTTCGACCTCAATTTTTTTGTAAAAAAAAAGTTATTTAAAAAAAAATATTTACACCAAAATTCATAACTTTTTTTCCTCTTTAATTAGAGACTAATTTCATTTAATTTGGATACAAAAAAAAAACTCTTTTTTAAATATAAATTTCTTAATTATATTTTCTTTATTTTTCTTTTTATTTTTTCAATATCTTTTTTTTGAAAATTAATTAAGTGTGAAGTATATTTTTTTATTATAAATGATGATAATAATAATCATAATTTTACTAATATGAATATTAGTACTGCTTCGTTCTCCTAAAAAATTATTGTTTTTAATGTTTAAGTAATATATTATAAATATTCCTTGGGACGAATATAGTCATTTATTTTTTTACCCGAAGTAGTATTATTTTGTAAAAATTAATGTTTATATTGTTCGTGTCTTCGTTTCTGAAAATAAATTTTAATTTTTGAGACAAGTAATTCATTGAGGCCAAGGAAGCAATTTTTTTTTTATATAGAAAGTAGTATTAATTATGGGATGAAAGTAATATTCATTTTTGAATTGAAGAATTTTTTTTTTTTTAAAAGTAGGATTTTTTTATATGTCAAAAAAAAATGAACATTGCTTCTTTCGTCTTAATGAACATTTGAAAAAATAATACTACTTTATTCGTCTAAAAAATTAATGTACTATTTTGAGACGAAGACACTAACATTACAAACATTAATTGTAGAGGCGAATGAAGTAGTATAATTTTGAAAAATATTTGCTCATTTTTGAATTGAATTAATTTTTTTTTGCCAATATAACAATGTATTTGGAAATGTATAATGAAAGACTTTTACACCAAAAATCATAAATTTTTTTTATCTATAAATATAGACTATTTTTATTTCGTTTGGACACAGGAAAAAAAAACCCCTCTTTTTTAAATATAAATTTCGTATCTTAATTATACTTTGTTAATTTTCCTCTTAATTTTTCAATATCTTTTTAGTGAAAATGATTTCAGTGTGAAATATTTTTTTTAATGTTTATAATGTTCTTGTCTTCGTGAGAGAAAATAAATATAAATTTTTGAGAAAAGTAATTCATTGAGGCAAATGAAGCAATTTTTTTTTGGATATAGAAATTAATATTAATTATGGGATGAAATTAATATTCATTTTTGAATTGAAGGAATTTTTTTTTGTAAAAAAGTATAATTTTTTTTTATGTCCAAAAAAAATTTAACATTGCTTCTTTCGTCTCAATGAACATTTAAAAAAATAATACTACTTTATTCGTCTAAAAAATTAATGTACTATTTCGAGACGAAGACACTAACATTACAAACATTAAGTGCAGAGGCGAATGAAGTAGTATTATTTTTAAAAATATTTGCTAATTTTTGAATTGAATTAATTTTTTTGGCCAATATAACAATGTATTTGGAAATGTATAATGAAAGACTTTTACACCAAAAATCATAAAAAATTAATGTACTATTTCGAGACGAAGACACTAACATTACAAACATTAATTGCAGAGCCGAATGAAGTAGTATTATTTTTAAAAATATTTGCTAATTTTTGAATTTAATTAATTTTTTTGGCCAATATAACAATGTATTTGGAAATGTATAATGAAAGACTTTTACACCAAAAATCATAAAAAAATTTCATCTATAAATATAGACTATTTTTATTTGATTTTGACACAGAAAAAAACCCCTCTTTTTTAAATATAAATTTCTTATCTTAATTATACTTTGTTAATTTTCCTTTTTAATTTTTCAATATCTTTTTAGTGAAAATGATTTAAGTGTGAAATATTTTTTTTAATTAAAAATGATAATAATAATTTTACTAATCATAAAAATGAAGATATAAAATAAAATAAAAGTGATAGTGTATAGGATGATGAGTTGGAAGGGTGTTGAATGTGGGTTATTGGGATGTGATAATATGATTATTTTATTTATTTTAGTTCGATACATCAAACAATTTATTTTATTTTTTTTAAAAAAAAAATCTTTGAAGCATAGTAAATAAAGTATTAATAAAATTGTCTATTTTTCTATTCGTCTCAAAAAATTGTGTATTTATAAAGACGAATATCGGGCTTGGAAATTATTTTAGTTCGATATATCAAACAATTTATTTATTTCGATTTTTCTAAATAAAAGTGGTGGTTCATATGATTTTGATTTTTCTTCTCAGAATTAAATAAGTTAAATTGAAAATAAATATCATTATTATGTTCATGATGAGTTAATGTAAATAAATATGACATATTGTTTTCTAATTTTTATAATTCTATCGATACATCAAACAATTTATTTATTTTTTTAAAAAAAAAAATCTTTGAAGCATAGTAAATAAAGTTTTAATAAATTTGTCGATTTTTCTATTCGTCTCAAAAAATTGTGTATTTATAAAGACGAATATCGGGCTTGAAAATTATTTTAGTTCGATACATCAAACAATTTATTTAGTTCGATTTTTCTAAATAGAAGTGGTGGGGTATAGGATTTTGATTTTTCTTCTCAAAATTAAATAAGTTAAATTGAAATTAAATATCATTATTATGTTCATGATGAGTTAATATAAATAAATATGACATATTGTTTTCTAATTTTTCTAATTTTTTCTTCTTATTTTTCTTTCTTTCAATATATGTACTTATATAGTATTGTTTTCTTTTATATTTGATGTTGGGCTTGGAAATTATGCTAAATTGAGATAGGTACTCCTATTGATAATAGTCATACAATTACAATGGAGTACTAAATGGTTGCTTAACTTGCCATAACTATTTTCGCTTCGTTGGCTCCGTTAATATATAGTTAGATTTATTTTACAAAACTAATACACAATGAAACTAATACACAATGATACTAATCAATTTGTTAAGAAATAATAATTTCAATTATTAATTTCGTAAAATAATTTGAAGCTTTGTTTTTTCGATAAAAATATTTCTCTCATTTAGTCATTTTATTTAATTTTCGTCTTTTCAAGCATCAATAACTCCTCATGCACCGCACTGATGTAACACTATATTTATTTTGGTGACCTTTAATCTGATATTTGTAATGACAATATTTTTTTAAAGAATTGTTTTACAATGTATACAAATATCTCTATTTTCTTTTGTATTTATTTCGATTTCGATCAGTTATTCGTTAGTAACTGTCCGTGCATCGCACGGGGGTCACACTAGTAAAAAAAATGACGTGACATCATCCTGAAAAAAGTGAGCGGCAGTTGGCAAAATACTCCCTCCGGCCCCAATTATATACTCCCTCCTTCCCATTATTTGGTTCACCATTTTGGCTTTGGCACGCAAATTAAGGGTGTAGAAAATGTTATGAGTGTAATAGTAAAATAGAAGAGAGAATGAGTGAAGGGAATAGTAAATTATAATGGTGTTGTGAGTATTAAAATAATGTAGGAGAGAGAATGAGTGGAGGGAATAGTAAAGATTCCTTTGCCAAAAAAGGAAAGGTGAAGCTTTCAATGGGACACCCAAAATGGCAAAAGGTGAAATTATTAATGGGACGGAGGGAGTATATAAAAAAAAACTAATTTCACATAGAGTATATTATTAAGAAGGTTAAATTGGTTTAGTTGTGTTGATTTTATAACGAAAACATGTTAAAATTACTAATATATTATATTCTCGTATTAATGTGTAATAAATATGCATTTGTTTTTGCAAATGAATAATTAATTAGGAGTATTTTTGGTAAAAGGATATTAAATGCAATTGCATTAATGAGTTTTACATTGAAAATGATGGATTTTGCGTATATTTGAGAAAAAAAAATCTTTTTTACTCTCTACGATCCAAAATAACTCACTTTTGGACAAATTATTTGATCTAAAATATATTGTCGTTTTTGAGTCAAAAGCATTCAAATTTCTATTATATCGTCACATTGGAACTTGTTTCCACTATTTATTGGTTTGTTGTGTGAAGTAATGTATGAAAGGGGAATAATAAATAAGTGTAATTTTAGCACTATCATCGTTATCTAGTGGTAATAATTGTCTTTCTTAAAGAATGTGAAAAATCTAAAAATGACAGTTATTTTGGAAGTAACACACACACACACACACACACACACACACACACACACACACACACACACACACACACACACACACACACACACATATATATATATATATATATATATATATATATATATATATATATATATATATATATATATATATATATATATATATATATATATATATATAATGGCTCAAGCGCATAGAGCACATGAGCTCACTCCTTTTCCCTCACAAGCTTGCACTTAGACACAATAAAGATCATATACATTCTCAAGCTTTCATTAAATAGCTTCATTGAATGAAGCACCCTCATTAATACGCTGCCTTTATATAGCTATTTGTTAAGTTTAACAAAAAATGAATCCAATTAACGCAAACTGAAAATGAAGCTTCAATTTCAGTCAATTCGTATTTACACCACATTTTAATATTCATAATTTTCGAAATTCAGTTATTCTTTTTTTTTTTCCTTCAAAATCTTGTGTAAAACTCTTTCATAATTAAAATAAAAAGTGAAAAGTACCCCTTAACAACAAATGTACCAAAACATGTCAAAATTGATGCTTTCAATTATGAAAGTAAAAATACAGGGTTCAATAAAACAAACACAACAGTCATTTAAACAAGTAATCTCTAATCATGAAAATAAAAATCAATAATAAAATCTACAATAAGAAGGCCTAAATCTGAAAATCATAGTTATTTTCCTAAATTCAAGCACAAATTTATAACAATAAATAAAATGAAGCCTTAATTTCAAAAAAAAACTTACCCATATTTTGAAAAGCTAATTCAAGTCTTATTTTATTCAAATATCAAGTCATAAACATCAAATTTCTAATCAATATATCATTAGGAGTAATAATTAAACATTACATGGGTGATAGAGTCTAAGGTTGAGATTTATTACTGGGGAAGAGATCGAAAACGTTAAGGCTAAAAAACAGATAGAAGAGAAGACTTGGAGAGGCGGAAAAGAGAGAGACAAAGTAGTAGAGAAGAGTAGCCACACTCGCTGTGTGTTTGCGAAGTCAGACCAGCGACATGTGAAAAAAAAATTGTCGTCAATGTCAACAACAAATGTTTTGAAGTTTCTAATTTTTTTTTTGGCGTTCTGTCATTTGTGACTTGAGCAAGCATGTGTACTGACTTGAATAATGGGTATTCGAACTGTTGGGATAGAGGACCAACCGGGTTAGACTTCGGAGCAAAAGGGGAGAATTTCGTCAGAGGGCTCTCTCGTCATGGGCGACCGCCCAGGTGATGATGGGCGACCGCCCAGTTATACAGTAGGTTCATCGTTTGTTGTTCTTTGCTGTGGGCGGCCGCGCAGGGTGTCAAGGGCGACCGCGTATGTGTACAGAGGTTTTGGCTCGGGGGAATTTTTGGCTTGGGCGACCGCCCATGGGCACTTGGGCGACCGCCCATGTGTCGGGTGGAAAAATTCTGGACTCCTTTTTTGACGTATTTTCGGGTTCCCTTGTCCATCTAGGGTTAGGTTTGTTCCCCTAATATATATTTAAGCAGTGTTCCGCCCCTAGACTTATGGTAACACAAATTCTACATACATAGTGCAAGATCCTGGCTTGGTAGTCCCCCAGACGTAGCCAATCAAATTGGTGAACTGGGTTAACAATTTCTTGTGTCTTTTCTGTGCTTTTGATTTTCTTGTGCTTTGTTTGTGTGCGATTATTATTCTTGTGGTTTGCTTGGGCTGTGGAGGGTCATATTCACAACAACTGGTATCAGAGCTTTTGGTTTCAAGATCAAGAGAGTTGTTCCAAGCAATCAATAATGGGTAAGGACAAACAGGCGGTTGAGAAATTCGATGGGTCTGACTACGGATATTGGAGGATGCAGATTGAGGATCTTTTGTACAACAAAGACCTCTATAAGCCTCTGAAGGGTGTCAAACCGGAAGACGAAGATCAGGAAGAATGGGAACTCATAGATCGGAAAGCCCTAGGGGTGGTCAGATCTACTTTGTCAAAGTGGATTGCAAAGACTACCAAGAAGGCGACAACCACCAAGGAACTATTGGATTATCTTACTGAGAGATTTGAAACTCCATCTGTTGCAAATAAGGTTGATTTGATACGTAAGATGGGTAGTCTCAAGATGCAAGAGGGAGGATCCTTGGCTAAGCACATCGATGAGTTTATGGATGTTATAGACTCATTGACAGCGGTGGAGATCAAGTTCGATGATGAGGTTCATGCGTGTTTGTTGCTAGCTTCTTTACCAGCAAGTTGGAGCGGAACGGTGACAGCGATCAACGCTTCAGCAGGTAAGAAGAAATTGAAGTATGATGATGTTAAAGACTTTCTTTTGGTCGAAGAAAATCGCATGAAGAAGTTGGGGACATCGAGTGCTTCGGGATCGGCTTTAGCTACTACTAGCAAGGGGAAGCCGGGTACTAGCAAACAAGGGAGAACCGAATCTAGGGAGAACGTGGTGAGTGGTAAGGGCAAAGCTGGTGAGATCAAGGACAAACCAAAGGTTGCAAAGGGATATGTTCAGTGCTATCATTGTAAGGAGTTGGGATACTTCAAGAGGGATTGTCCAAATCGTAAGGGCAATCAGGTGAATGTGACAGTCGAAGGTGATGATGTACTGGTTCTAAGTGTTAGTAGTGCACTAGAATCATGGGTGCTGGATTCGGGGGCATCATTCCACTCTTGCGGGCATAAGGAAGAGATGGAGAATTACACTTCCGGTGATTTCGGTAAGGTCTATCTGGCTGATGGCGAGCCTTTGGAAATCAAGGGGAAGGGGGATGTCAGAATAGGAGCATCAGACGGGAAGATCTTTCATCTGAACGGGGTCAGACACATTCCGGGTTTGAAAAAGAACCTACTATCAGTTGGGCAGTTGGACGAAGAAGGTTACAAGGTGACATTCGGCCATAGAACCGGGTTATTACCAAGGAGGATTGTGAGATCGCTCGGGGTAATAAGGAGGGGACTTTGTATTTGGCGAATAACACCAAGGATAGTATTGCAGTGGCGGCAGCCAAGGGTGATACTGATTTGTGGCACTGTCGATTGGGTCACATGAGTGAGACGGGGATGAAGGTGCTTTGTTCAAAGGGACTACTACCGGGTTTCAAGACAGTCAACGTGGGAATTTGTGAAGATTGTATGTTTGGCAAACAGGGGAGAAATAATTTCTCGAGGACAAGTAGGGGTTTGAGGGAAGCAAAGTTAGAATTGGTTCACACGGACTTGTGGGGGCCATCTCCGATAACGTCTCTGGGTGGTGCGTCATATTACATGACCTTTATTGATGATTCTACAAGGAAGGTCTGGGTCTATTTCTTGAAGGGGAAAGATGAGGCTTTCGAGGTGTTCAAGAAGTGGAGGGCCTTGGTGGAGAATCAGACAGGACTTAAGCTTAAGTGCTTGAGATCAGACAATGGTGGGGAGTATGAGCTTGGTGAGTTTAGGGAATATTGTGCTGCGAATGGTATTCGTATGGAGAAGACTCCAAAGCGGACACCTCAACTCAACGGGGTAGCAGAGAGGATGAACAGAACATTGAATGAGCGGGCTAGAAGTATGAGATTGAAGTGTGGACTTTCGAAGACGTTTTAGGCATATGCAGTTGACACGGCGGCTTTCTTGATCAATCGGGGACCATCGGTACCATTGGGGAATGGAATTCCAGAGGAAGCTTGGAGTGGCAAGCAGGTAAATCTGTCCTTTCTTCGCATATTTGGCTGCGTTTCTTATGTTCATGTTGATTCTGCTGAGAGAACTAAATTAGATGCAAAATCTGTTAAGTGTACATTTATTGGGTATGGCGGGGATGACTTTGGGTACAAGTTTTGGGATGACCAAAATCATAGAATTATTCGTAGTCGAGATGTGGTATTCAATGAACAGGTATTGTACAAGGACAGAAAGGGGGCATCTGATGACACTAGTTCGGAACCGGAGGTTGTAGAGGTGGATATTCCAGACTCGGGTGGGAGCGTAACAGGTTCATGTTGACCATGGTCGAGGTCACCGTGATGAACCACATACTCCGTAACCGGATATTCATTGCGTAGATCCGGCAGATTGCGTGGATCGCTTCAGGAGTATACTCCATCCAATTATTATTTCTTTGTTGACGAGATAATGGGGAACCGGAATGCTATGCGGAGGTCGTTCGTAGTGCACTTTGTAACAAGTGGAAAGTCTGCGATGGATGATGAGATGGACTCATTGAAGGCCAACAAAACTTGGGAGTTAGTGAACTACCTAAGGGGAAGAAGGCACCGCATAACAAGTGGGTTTACAGGATCAAGGAGGAAGCAGACGGTAGCAAGCGTTACAAGGCAAGACTGGTTGTAAAAGGGTTTCAGCAAAAGTACGGTATTGACTACACCGAGGTATTCACTCCGGTTGTGAAGATGACCACTATCAGAATGGTTCTGGGGATAGTAGTGGCGGACAACTTATTGCTTGAACAGATGGATGTGAAGACAGCCTTTCTTCATGGGGACTTGGAGGAAGAGATTTACATGGTACAGCCAGAGGGTTACTTGTCTAAGGGTAGCGAGGAGCTAGTTTACAGATTAACTAAGAGCTTGTATGGCCTTAAACAAGCTCCTAGGCAGTGGTACAGAAAGTTTGATGGGTTCATGCATGACATTGATTTTATCAGATGTGAGGCGGATCATTGTTGCTACTTCAAGAACACGGACAATGGGTATATTATCTTGCTGTTATATGTGAACGACATGCTAATAGCGGGCTCTAGCAGTAGAAAGGTAAACAGATTGAAGACTCAGTTGTCAGAACGGTTCGAGATGAAGGATTTGGGAGAGGCCAGGAAAATCTTGGGCATGCGGATTGACCGGGATAGGGAGTCGGGCAAGTTGGTTCTTTCACAAGCAGAATACGTCGAGAAAGTCTTGGCAAGGTTTTGTATGGAAGAGGCGAAGCCAACAGGGACGCCATTGGGTTTGCATTTCAAGCTATCCGAGAAAGACTCGCCTAGGGGCAAGGAGGAGCGTGATAAGATGGAGAGAACTCCATATGCTTCAGCAGTGGGGAGTCTCATGTATGCAATGGTGTGTACAAGGCCGGACATTGCACATGCGGTGGGAGTAGTCAGCCGATTTATGGGCAATCCAGGAAAGCAACATTGGGAAGCGGTTAAGTGGATCCTACGTTACTTGAAGGGTACTGCTGGTAAGGCTCTGTGTTTCTCGAGCAAGGAAGTGGTGTTAGCAGGTTATGTTGATGCGGACTTGGCATCAAGTGATCTTGTTAAGAGGAGAAGTACTACGGGTTATGTGTTCACATTGGGTGGTACGGCAATCTCCTGGGCTTCTAAATTGCAGAAGATCGTGGCGCGATCAGCTCAAGCGAGAATATGTGGCAAGTGACGAGCAAGTAAAGAGATGGTATGGCTGCAGAACTTCTTGGGTGAACTTGGGAAGACGCGAAGTGGTAACGTTCTCTACATCGACAGTCAGAGTGCAATACATTTGGCTAGAAATCCGGCGTTTCATTCGAGGACGAAGCACATTGAACTGAGGTTTCACTACATCAGACATCTCTTGGAGGAGAAGATTTTAGGGCTAGAGAAGATATAGGGATCGGAGAACCCGGCTGACATGTTGACAAAGGTCGTAAACCTTGAGAAGTTGAAGCTGTGCAAAGCTTCAATTGGGCTCGAAGAATAGAAGGGGAGGATGACACTACCATGATCGAGGTGAACACTAGGAGGACACCAAGGATGAGTTGAAGAACGGATACGGGGCTTATATGTATGGTTGATCTCTAGGTGGGAGATTGCTGGGATAGAGGACCAACCGGGTTAGACTTCGGAGCAAAAGGGGAGAATTTCGTCAGACGGCTCTCTCGTCATGGGCGACCGCCCAGGTGATGATGGTCGATCGCCCAGTTATACAGTAGGTTCATCGTTTGTTGTTCTTTGCTGTGGGCGGCCGCGCAGGGTGTCAAGGGCGACCGCGTATGTGTACAGAGGTTTTGGCTCGGGGGAATTTTTGGCTTGGGCGACCGCCCATGGGCACTTGGGCGACCGCCCATGTGTCGGGTGGAAAAATTCTGGACTCCTTTTTTGACGTATTTTCGGGTTTCCTTGTCCATCTAGGGTTAGGTTTGTTCCCCTAATATATATTTAAGCAGTGTTCCGCCCCTAGACTTATGGTAACACAAATTCTACATACATAGTGCAAGATCCTGGCTTGGTAGTGCCCCCAGACGTAGCCAATCAAATTGGTGAACTGGGTTAACAATTTCTTGTGTCCTTTCTGTGCTTTTGATTTTCTTGTGCTTTGTTTGTGTGCGATTATTATTCTTGTGGTTTGCTTGGGCTGTGGAGGGCCATATTCACAACACGAACCTCGTGTCCGCCTCTGATTGTAACTCCTAAAAGTTTCAAATTAAAAAAAAATCGTAAACCCATTTGAAAATATTCTCTTGAAATGAAAAATTAGAAATTATGGATAAAATCACACTCCCGGGTAATGAAACAGGAGCTTGGCGAATCTGTCATCAACAAGCACTTTGGAACCAATTTTGGTTCAGCGAGGGTCACAACCACCATGAGAAAGCTTATCTATTTGGTGAATTTGTTAAATATTTAGGGCTGCAATTTAATTGGGCTAGATGTTTATATAGCCAATTGCTTTAAAAAATTGTAATATTTTTTCAAAAATATTGAATTCGCCTTTAATAATCAAGTAACTATTAAATATATTTTGTAAAATAAAATAACTCCTTAATTATAACATTTGTTGTAAATTATATAATATTAATAGATTTATAGAAATATATTTAACTTTTTTCTAAATATTTATTCTATCTCTATAGTATGATTTTTTTTATTTTATCTAATCATCATTTTATAGTCATTTAACTATTCAGAAAAACTTGATGCATAAAATGTTAATTTAGATCAATATATAGCAAGACAATATGATCAATCACTTTCTCATGATAGCATATTACTCAAAAGACCGTATCAAGCCATTGTCAGTATTATGTTGCATAGTCAAATGTAACTAATTGTGATGATTTAAACATTTTAATACTCCCCCCGTCCCATTAATAACTTCTTTTATCATTTTGGATGTCCCATTTAAAGCTTCACCTTTTTTTTTTGGCAAAAAATCTTTACTATTTCCTCCACTCATTCTCTCTCCTATTTCACTATTACACTCACAATACTTTTCAAATTTACTATTTTCTCCACTCATTCTCTCTCCTATTTTACTATTACACTCACAACATTTTCTTCACCCTTAATTTGCGTGTCGAAACCAAAATGGTGAACTAAATATTGAGACGGAGGGAGTATGTGATAAAAGAGCGAAAGCCAACAAGTCAAACAAATCGTCAAATTAAGAAAACTCATTGTGTTAATAATTTAATTTTTATCTTCATCTATAACTTTATATCTAAATAATTAATTACTTAAAGAGAATTGTTATTCACTCCCGCAACATTACTGAATACTCCGACAATACAAATATTACAAAAATGTCATCAACTAAAATAACTATATTAACCTTTAATTATTAAGTCAAAACAAATACACCCTCTTAAAAATAATTAAACTATCCACTAAACATATACCCTTCCTCCCTGCCTTCTTCCTTTTCAATTTTTTTATCTTTTCAATAGATTGTCTGCCTAGCCCACCACCATCATCTGCCTGACCAAGCCACTTTCTTTCATCCTTCCTCCTCCGTCTACTCCATTTCCTCCAATATATTTCCCCCCCCCCCCCATTCTTTCCATCCATCCGGCTACTACTTCATTATGTCATTTCAAATTCGATTTCTCAAAATTTCGTTTCTCGAACAACAATTTTCAATAAACCTCCCCCAAAATGGATTTTTTTTACCTTTATTTGTATAATAAAAGAAAATCCCCCATGTTTTTAATTTTTGAGAAATTAAAGGTGTTTTTTGAAGATTAAAACAAACCCAAATTCCCCCTTCGTATTCGGTGCTTCAAGTGAGTATTTTGTCTTTCTTCTCCTCAATCTCTTTTTTTAGAAACAAAGTTATTGGCCTTCTGTTGAGCATATTCGGATTTGTGTTTGATGTGGTGGTTTCCGAAGATGGTAGTTGGAGAGAGCGGCGTAGTAGGAGCAGAATTGTGAGGTTGATTGACACTGATGTGGGTGAAGGTGGTGCTTCATTGGTGCCACAAGTGATGTCACAGGTGGTGCTTCAATGGTGCCACAGGTGGTTCATTTTGATTTGATTGTCATATTTGATCGGATTATGTGGGTGGGAGGAGGAGGGTGGTGAGTGGTGACTGGGTTGGGCGATGGATGGTAGCAGAGGATGATGGTGGCGACAAATGAGGGTGATAGTGGGTGGCGGCGGTGGATATTTTTCTTGTTTTTTTCATCAAGGGTTTGGGTGCGGGGGCGTGGGTGTGTTTTGTTAATTTAGATTGGTGTTTATTTAGAGGTTTAAAATGGTAAAATCGGTATAATGATGGTGGATAAAGTGTTGAATGTTAATTTTTTTTGGGAGGTTGCAGGGTGAATAACTATTCTTTTACTTAAAATTGATTTTTTTTCTCAAATAATTCTATTTTAAAAATCTATTTTCCCAAAATAATCACTTTTTGGGAACTTGCTACAAGGTGTAGCGAGTTCAACATGTTACCGTTGAAACTTGCTACACGGTGTAGCGAGTTTGGTGTAATTAGGGTTTGGCGTTTGTAATTAATCTCTGTAATTAAGTAAAGAAGAACTCGTTACAATGTGTAGCGATTTTGATCGGTTATAGTCAAACTCGCTACACGGTGTAGCGAGTTTAAAATGGAATTTTTACAGAAGGTTTCCACATCCAGATTCATTCTCATTTTCATATTCTCTCATTCACTCTAAAAAAAAAACTCAAATCTTCTTCACATCAATTAATTTTGTCAGAATCGTTGAAGATCAAGAATCAAGGTAAATTAACATCATCTTAATCATTGTTTTCATTTGTGTTTAGATATAAAATTTAATTATTTAACTGTGTTTTAGTATATTATAAATATAAATGTTAGAGTTTTGTTATATATGTTTTAACACTTTGATTTCGTAATGTATGGTTAAAGATGAACGGGGATCCAATCATTTTCATGTGTTATTAGGAAGGTGATGATGAACAACCATTTGATGGTTCTCATTTCAAAAAAGGGTCAAAATGTGCAATTAGGGCTAATTACTGATGGAGATACAATGAGTTGATTGATGAATTATATAAAAAGGCGAGCTTAGATCGGTCTCAATATGATTTGGAAGTCATTTACAGATGTCCTCATACTTTTGATAGCGGAATTGGTGAGTACTTTCCTTTCCGTATTGAAGATGATGCGTGTATGTATATAATGTTCGATTATTTAGCTAAATTTGGGGGATGGGTAATTTGCACTTGTATGTGGTTGTAAAATTGATTGAAAATTGACCCAATCCAGAGTTTGAAACACTGCACACGAAGACCATTTATGGGTATTCACCAAGTGGTAACCGTGATGCAGAGGTTGGTCCAAGTACCCAAAAACTTGTATCAACCCAAACACCAAATTATGATGATGGGGCATGCCAAAATGATCCTGTTAATGACGATAATTCTGAAGATGATGTAGATTATGAAGAAGAAGAAGACACTGATGTAGATGCAATGCTCGTCAGAGGGTTAGTCGCACTACACAGCTCTCGATATAGAAAAGCCAGCGACGCACTTCCCCAACCTGCTTGCCAGCCCTCGAAACCTCCCGAAGCAGAGGGAGATAACACAACTTAACATTGTTGTTCGTACGATCAGGCATCACCATAGAACCCAAGGCGAGCATGATATATGCCCGTACGTACATATCCACAATGTCTTGAGGAGTATCATCAGCGAGGTCATGGAAGTGTGGAAACTGGCTCGTAATTCACATGAGCTTTAGACTACTCCCATCCATATCTCTGGGAGATGGGACAACCCCTAAAAGCTGCTGACATACATCCCGTCAGTCTACAAGTGCTGAGATGTCATCATCAGTAACAACATCCCCATCAATCGGCAACCCGAAAATCATGCCGATATCCTATAGGATGCTCGTCATCTCACCAATCGGGAGGTGAAATGAATGGGTCTCCGGATGCCATCTCTCGATCAAGGCCTCCGGCAACCCATAATCGTATTGAATCCTCCCTATGTAATGAACTCCACTAAATTCACACTCTGCTAATCTCGACAAAATCGTCGCTGCTAGTCTATCCGGCAACGTGGCGCCACGACGAAATGAGAGCGGGCTAGCAACCTCCACTCCGGCCCAAATAAAACGAGCTATGTGGTTCTCATGCTCGGTCAAAACAGAGTTATCGATAGGCCCAGGATCAACGGTGTTATCCATCTGTTTCAACAAAAGAAACTCAATTTCAATATCAAATAAATACATATATAAACATAGAGACTTTGAAACATCAATAGCAAATACTTCTACTTCTCTAAAATTGAGTCACAAATTGAATTCAAAACCCCAAAATTTCATATATACCACAATGGAGTTCAAATATATCAACTATTGAGTTCAAATATACCAAAAATGGAGTTCACATACACCAACAATTGGGTTCAAATATACCAAAAATTGAGTTCAATAACAACACCAAGTGAGTTCAATATCAACATGTACAATAACTCAAAACAAAGTATACCAGCAATTGAGTTCAAAATATACCAACAATTGAGTTGAATAAACCTAATTTTCAAGTAAAAAAAATAAAAAAATACTCAAATCAAAACAAAATCAACACACAAATGAAGTAAAAAACTTGAATGTAAACTTACAATAGCGAAATTTGAAAGATGATATGATAAGCTTTGACTTGATGAAAATAACAATGTCAATAATCTCCTTCTTCTCTCTTTCTCTCTTGCGGCTGCAACTTAGGTTTTTTTTTTTTGTTTCGGTAAAACCGCCTGTAAGTCGCTAAGGGGACTGATGATTTTTGAAGACTCGCTACGCCGTGTAGCGAGTTTCATGAACCGAATGAAATCGCTACATGGTGTAGCGATTTAGATGTTGACTAATTATCAGTTGAACGACGCCTTCATTAATAACCCTAATTACACCAAACTCGCTACACCGTGTAGCGAGTTTCAACGGTAATATGTTGAACTTGCTACACCGTATAGCGTGTTCCAAAAAAGTAGCCATTTTGAGAAATAGTTTGAAAAATGAGTTATTTTGGAAAATAAATTTTTAAAAACAGAATTATTTGAGAAAAAAAATCCTTAAAATTCTAACATTCTTTGAAAAAGGAGCCGGAGGGAACAGTCGAACATGAAACTCAATAATAGGAACTTTGTTCCGTTCACACTCTTCAATTTCCAAAAATGGCTGCTACAGCGGAGAATTTTGGATCATCGCTGCCGGTCCCAAGTGTAAGAGAGCTGACGACCGCCGCAACTCTAGAGTCGGTGCCGCCTCGTTACATTAGGGATGGCGAGAATGACGACTACCCCACGGCGGCGCTCTCCGATCCCTGTCTTCGCGTACCTTTAATCGACTTGTCCAAGCTCCACAACCCGCAGTATCGAACCACAGAGCTTCAATTGCTTCATGATGCTTGCAGAGATTGGGGCATATTTCAGGTCAGTTCAGGTCGATTGCTTTAATTGTTTCTAGCATTTTCAGTTGAATTTAGGATTCGTAGAATTTAGAATATTGACCGGAGGAGATTACTTATGCAACTTAGAGCAATGCCGCAGATTTGGAAATTAAATAGTTTGAGAAAAGACATTAAATCAGCATACAGTTACTAATTACTAGGTGAAAACCCGTGCTTCGCACGGGTAGAATTAGGATAGTTTTTATTTTTTATCAACGATTTATATTTTATTATCTATTTCTCCTGCAGATACAAAATAATTATTATTTTTGAATAAAATGCTTGTTCCAAAAAATTGTCGCTTTTGAAGTAAAAAACATTCAAAAATCTATTTTATTCTTGTATTAAAATTTGTTTTGCTTTATTAATTAGATTGTTGTGTGAAATAATGTAAGAGATTAAAACATTAAATAAGGTACCATTTTGATAGTTTTACCATTAAATCGAAATAATAATTGTATTTCCTGATGTTGTGAGAAGTTCAAAAATGATAATTATTTAGATTGAAGGGAGTATATTTAAAAAAAGGCAACAGTGATAAAATGGGATGAAGATAATGAATTGGTGAAAAATGGAATTCATAAATTTAATCTAGTTATACAATTTCAATACATGTAGAGGTGATAATTAATGAAAATGAATTGTTACCGACATCATTAGTTTTGACGTAGTTATTTGGTTTTAATACATTTGAAAGTTATTTTCATTGTTGGAGATGAAGAATTATATATTTGACGGTTTTAAAATATGAAAATTTGAAGAGCTTAAGAATTTAATATTTGCAAATGTGAAGAGACACCACTTGATAGTCACGAATGAAGATAGAAGAAGAAAAGTTTTATGTATATGGACAATATTAATATTCTATCATGATATTTTTCTATACATCAAGCATAAACACGAATGAAGATAGTTTCATGTAATCATACAATGAAATTATCAATTGATATCTAGATTTTTAAAGATGAAATGATTAGACGATTTAAAGAACCAAGTTACAAGTTGAATTAGAGACCAACCTTTTTTTTTTTTTTTAATTAGAGACCAACCTTAAAAAACATATTTATAGTACTTTATAAAATTTTATAAAAAAAAATCAATTTTTATGGTCAACACAATCGAACTATGACCACAATTTTAAAAAAAAATTGAATCATCCCTATAATATTTTAAAAGTTGTTATTGATAGTATTTGTATGGTGAATCAATAACAACATTTAGATTTGTATATGAATTACATGATTTCATAAAGTTGTGGTCAAAATTTAATTTAGTTGATTATAAAAATTAAAGTGGGATAAACTTTTTGAGATGGAGGGAGTACTAAATTAACTAATGACAATCAAAAAAGGAAAATAATAATCAATCTAGATTGTTATCTGAAAAGGCGTGAAATTATTTTTGGTTAAGAGATTTACAACTTTCTTTGAATATAATCAATAAATTGAACTGATGCTGCAGGAATTGTGCTTATCAATAATCCTCCACGTGGCAAGATTAATCACCTGGCTCCTTGACCTGAAATCAGAACCCACGACTAGCCGGATGTGTCTCCGGCGAAGACACTCGGGCGTGAGAGTAAGATAACGGTATATTATAGCTCAAAATGTATTGAATAATGAACTCAGAATACAAAATGGCAGTTACCTTTCACCGTTTGGTAGTGATGAAGTATTTATAGACAAGAGTGGTGTATTTTTGGGGAGGCGACATGTGCTCCGAGATTGTAGCGGCAGTTACTTGATTGTGGGAACGTGTCTATAACAGCCCCTGATTTGTAGGGATGTGGTTATGAGAATTGTTCAACCAAATACGCCGGTAAGTGTCAGGTCGTCACTTGTTGATTTAGGTCGAGGTCGCCACTTCGTGAACGGTCGACCTGACTGTCGGGTAGAGCATGGTTCGTACCCGAATTGTGATATGGATCATGAGGTCGGACTAAGTTAGGTCGGGACCTGATAGGTCGGACCATGGACTTAGTCGACTGATACAAGAGATGGGCTTTGGGCCTTGTTCTGATTGGGTTAGCCTCATTGAAAATGTGATGGCCAAGGCTGCTTGTGATTGGGCTTTACTTGCTTAGCCCATCTTGACACTTTTGGTATGTTCAGTGGCCCCCAACTTTCGAGTGGACTTTGTCGACTTGGAAGTTAAGAAAATTTTTGATGAGAACTATTTTACTCGCAGGTCGATACTCGTTCTGAGGTATAGTCGACTTTTGATGACGTGGCGCCATCCTGGCCGTTGGCGATGAACGGTAGGAGATGAAGGAGCGCCGATTTTAGTAATGATTGCAATTCTGACGCTTGGAACTCCTTCTCGGAAACCGTTTCCGCCATTAATATGGAAATTATTTTTTGAATTTTCTTTTTTCCTTTCCAATCTTGGAAAATACAAATTGCACATTCCTTCTCTGATACGAATTCTTGCCATTTTCCAATTCTGAGAATCTCCGGCGAAAATAGCGAAGAAGTAGTTGAGTTAAATTGGACCTCCGTCTTCGGCAATAGCTTCATATTTCGTCGTTTACAAAGGTATTCCTCTCTCATTCTCTATTTAGGGCTTTTAATTTCTGTTTTGTCTTCATCTCCGCCATGGCTAGGACCTTTAGTAGTGAACGAGGAGTATGGTATGGCTATTGCACTGTTAACCGTAGGGCATATAAGAACATGAACGGGGAGTGGAGAGAACTGTCCTTAGATGATTGCGCCTCCATTTTGACCAGTTGGGGGTTGAATTTTAGTGAAATAGGTTTGCCCGTTGTAGAAGACACTGAAAACTTAGTAGTCGATGATTCAAATATCGTTACTTTCCATCTGTTCCATGAGCTACTCGACCATATAACCTTGTTTTATGTTAGGGATGTCCACAAACCCTCTTTCTTGAGAAATAGAATAGGTTTCCCAGGGGAGTCTAGGCCGCCCTTAGGTAGGTCGACTGAATGTGATCATAGGACTGACTCCCCTGCTTCCTCTTTTGTTTGTACAGATATGACGACCCAAGGTGGAGCTACAGCTTCAACTTCTTCAGGCCCCAGGATAGTAAATGCATTTGGGTCTGATGTGGTGCCTGGCAAGAACGAGAGGGGCTATGTGCCTCAAAGACCTACCCGTGGGAGGAAAAATATGGAATCCCGTTATGATGTGATCTACAACTTCTGTGGGGTAGATAGGGCAGACTTTAGGGTGACCATCCTTAGTCAGAAAGAATTTTTGGCCAAATAGCGTGCTACCTTCACTAGAGATGCTACTAAGGTCGCTTTCTTTTATGGGCAGTTCGAGGCTGGGTTGAGGTTGCCGTTGGATCCCTTTATCAATGAGTTCCTCGAGTGTATGGATGCCCTCCCCCTTCAGCTTGGGGACGACACACATGTAAATCTTGGTATGTTTTGCAATGGTGTGTAGGTTTTTGGGCCATGAGCCTTGTATGAAGGTTTTTAAAGAATTTTTTGGTGCTAAGCTTGATAAGCATGATTGGGGAATTAGTACCCCCTCCAAACCCAACTCTCCCAAATTGTTTGCCAACCTTCCCAATAAGCACAATTGCTGGAACTCGCATGTAGTTTTGGTTGAGAGCAGGCTGGGATGGGAATTTCCCTTGCCCAATGATGAATCTGATGTTATCGGTGAGGACAATTACTTGGGAGCCTCCTTGGTACCAAACTTTGTACAAAAAAGGCGTGTGCGTTGGTCAAGGATGGGCCTATCAGCTGGGAGTCCTTAGGAACAACCAAATACAACTATATCCAAGCTGGGATGATGCCGGGAGATGGAGTAGTGGAGCCCCTTGTTCCTGTGTTGAGAGGCCAGATGTACCCTGATTGGGTTACTCACTCTTTGGGTAGATTTGAGGAGAATTGCCAATTTTGCCAGAAGACAGACAATTATTGCAAGGAAAATGGAGAACACATTGGTGGTAAGGGTTTACTCGTTTTCCTTCATTAGCTCGTCCACTGTTAACTTGCATAAGTAGCTCTTTATAGGCGCACAGAAATATTTTGAGCTGCATACACAACTCTTAGCTCGTCCGCTGCCTGCTCGTACGTAGAACTAGTTAGCTCGTACATAGAACTATCTCGAATGGCCACTCTGTACTTATCAAATTGCCTGCTCGTATGTAGAATTAGTTAATTCGTACATAGAACTGCTTTGCATCGTATCAATTACTTCATTATAGAACAGTTTAGCTCGTACATAGAACTGCTTTGACTTGCCGAGCTAATACTTGATTACTTTGATGTCGTACAGTTTTGACTCCTGAACAAGAAGCAGCAATGGTTCGAATAGTAGGGGTGTCAGATAAGAAGAAAGCTAAGAAAGCCCACGGGGCAGCCAATGCTAGAGCGAGTAGAGAGAGGGAGGCTGCTGCGAGGAACAATTTGCTACCCAAGGACCTGGCTGGGATGATCCCCATGGAAGAGACTGAGTTGGAAAATCCCTCGCTGAGTGGGACCCCCTCTGCCAATGTTAATGAAGGAGGTGATGAGTCCAACAGGTCAGTTAGACCCAGCTTGAGTTCTGACCCAATCTCTGATGCCAATGCTGTAACCTCGGGTGCTGGGGCAAGTGTGGTTAGTCCTCAGAACATCGTCAATATTGATGATGATGCCATGGAAGAAGATGATGATGATCGTCCTTTGAGCTCGCGGAAGAGGTCTCGATCCGAGAAGGGTAAATCTGTGTCGTCGAGCCAATTGCCTCCACCAACTTCCTCTCCCCCAAGTAAAGAGTCTCTGGATGAAATGATGAGGAGGTTGAGTGACGTCCCTCCTCTCGAAGGAGTCAATTGCACAGTCGCCGCTACCCAGACATGAACTTGGGTCAGGTGATTGTGAGAAGAGCTGTGGATGTGGGTCTGCTGGCTCATTTTGCAGATAAGGGCATAACGCCTGAAGAGTTCTCAGCTCGATCTGGGATGGCTCATTGCGAGGTAACTTCCCACTTTCTCTTTCTTTCTAGTCGCTTATTCTTTTACTCGATCAACTGAAATTACATGCTAACACTTCCTTGATTTTTTACGGAATATAGAATCTCACCATGGTCGAGCGGGTTAAGAGCTCTGGAGGGCCTCCATTGAGAGGGAGAGGCAGGCCCTCAAGGATTATTCCAAAAAGGCTAAAGAGCTTGCGGATATGAAGGAGAAGTACAACGATCTAGACAATTCGTATGAAGCCAATGAGATGGTAAAGACAAAAGCCTTGTCCGACCTTGAAGCTACGAATCCAAACTCAAGGAAGTGACCTCGAAAGGGATCTTTGAGCGCCTTGCTCATGAGAAGACGAAGGTCGAGCTTACCAGCTGTCTCCAAACTTCTCGCGAGATAAAGATTCTTTTTGAAAGAGCTTAACGAGGAGCACAACTCGGCTCGAGCTAAATGGAAGGAGGCTGCGGAGAAGGCGGCCACGATCTTTGTGGATAAGTTCAAGGAGGGAGACGAGTTCTATAATGCCATTGTGGCCAAAGCACAAGACTTTCTTGAGGTCGGCAAGAGGCACATGGCTCGTCGAGCACGAGGTGGATCCCACGGCTACGATTACCATCGAGCAATTAGCTCGTTGGTTTTCTCGAGTCGCTTGATTCGACATGACAGCTCGCCAGGGTCACTCGCTCGTCCCTTATCTTGAGAACGACTTGGCCTTTATTGCCCAGGAAGATGAAGAAGATAATTGTGAGAAGTGGGAAGCTCCCCCTATTGTTGATAGAAATTTTGACGTGGTTCTGCAAGAGTTGGATGATGCTGAAGCTATGGAGACAGTAGATGAACAAGTTTATTCAGAGTCGGGTAAACCTTTAGACCCTCAGCAACAAGGAGATGAAGAGGGTCGAGCTGCTACTGACGACCAAGCTGATGTCGGCCAGGACTCCTGAATTGTTTAGTTGAATTTGTAATGAACAAGTCTCAAACAATATTTTTGTTTTTTGCTCTAACATTATCCGAATGCCTTGGCCCAGTTTTTTGGGAGGCAAAATATTTTTGTAAGTTAATTTTGTCTAAGTCTTAGCCCGTTTTGGGAGACTTATCTCTATCATAGCTGATTTTACTTATTGTATGTTGTATGCTTTTGATGTAAGCGTCGAGCTAGATATAGATAGGATGAATGAGTAAACTTGAGACTAGAGGCGACTTGATCTTTATTAGTCGACCTCAGACTTGCTTAACTTTTTTGTGAATGAGATTGACTATGAGTCGAACCTGCTCACACTACTCAAGCGACCTGGTGGTCCGGCTAATTAGAATAAGCGACTAAGAGTCGAGTTAGTTAGAACGGAGTCGACTAAGAGTCGGACCTGTTAAATGGATAAAGCTGATTAAGAATCGAGCTAATTAGAACAAACTGACTAAGAGTCGAGTTTGTTAGAACGAAGTCGACTAAGAGTCGGACTTGTTAATTGAACAAAGCTGATTAAGAATCGAGCTAATTAGAACAAACTGACTAAGAGTCGGGTTTGTTAGAACGAAGTCGACTAAGAGTCGGACTTGTTAATTGAACAAAGCTGATTAAGAATCGAGCTAATTAGAACAAACTGACTAAGAGTCGAGTTTGTTAGAACGAAGTCGACTAAGAGTCGGACTTGTTAAATGAACAAAGGCGATTAAGAATCGAGCTAATTAGAACAAGCGACTAAGAGTCGAGTTTGTTAGAACGAAATCGACTAAGAGTCGGACTTGTTAATTGAACAAAGGCGATTAAGAATCGAGCTAATTAGAACAAACCGACTAAGAGTCGGGTTTGTTAGAAACGAAGTCGACTCAAGAGTCGGACTTGTTAATTGAACAAAGCTGATTAAGAATCGAGCTAATTAGAACAAACTGACTAAGAGTCGAGTTTGTTAGAACGAAGTCGACTAAGAGTCGGACTTGTTAAATGAACAAAGCTGATTAAGAATCGAGCTTGTTAAAACGAAGCTGACTAAGAGTCGAGCTTGTTGGGGTTAGTGTAACACTATGCTTGATGGAATGAACTGCGCTTTTTATTGAAGTAGGAAATATGCTTACATCAACTTGAAACTAGAACTTAACACAAGCTTGAACTTTGAAACTGAAAACTAGAAGTAGTATTTGATGAGGTGAGTAGCATGCCAAGGATGTTTCAACTCGTCACCTCCGGGATGAGCTATCATGTAGGTTCCTTCCTTGACGACTCGAGTGACTACATATGGACCTTCCCAGTTAGGAGATAGCTTATTCTGCTGGGTCCTTCTACCCGTTGCCTCAATCTTTCTCAACACATAATCTCCAACTTGGAAAGACCTTGCCTTGACCTTCTTGTCGTGATAACTTTTAGTCCGCTGCTTGTAGTTGACCATTCGGAGGTAGGCTGTTTCTCGCTTCTCGTCGATCAGGTCCAAGTCGATCAACCTGTTGGTATCATTCTGCTCTTGATCAAAGAAGGTCACTCTAGCAGTAGGGAATGCGAGCTCGGCGGGTGCCATGGCCTCGACCCATATGTGAGAGCAAAGGGGTTTCCCCGTAGGCCCCAAGTGGTTGTACGAGCGCCCCAAAGAGCAAGGGGAGTTCGTCCAACCAATTGTTTCGTCGACCTACGAGTCCAGTCTTGAGCGAAGATAGAACAAGTTTATTTCTTTGCCTCGGCTTGCCCATTTCCTTGAGGATAGGCGACGGAAGATTTCCAATGTTTGATTCCAACTCGCTTCATCTACGCCGAAGGTGCAGGAGAGCGTAAACCATTGTCGGACACTATAGCTCGAGGAAAACCAAACCGACACCATATGAAGTCATGAATAAAGTTGATAGCATTTTCCTCGTGATGCGAGCTAATGGTTTGGCCTCAACCCATTTAGTGAAGTAATCTATGGCGACGATCACATACTTGCAGTTTCCTCGGGCGGGAGGGAAGGGTCCAATCAGTCGACGCCCCACATGTCAAATGGCCAAGCCGCGATCACGGAGTCTCGCTGCTGGCAGAAAGTGCACATGGGAAGGTTGGCAAACCTTTGGCATTGATCACATTCTTGAACAAAGTTGTGAGTGTCGGCTCTCGTGTGGCGATAGTATCCCAAAGTGATTAACTTGTCGGCAGAGTCCACGGCCCCGGGTGTCCACCACAAATTCCACTATGCACTTCGTGTATCAATAGGACGACCTCTTGAGGGTGGATGCACTTTAGTAATGGTCGAGTATAAGATCTTCTGAACAGGTCGCCTCCTTGAATGACATACCTTGGAGCTTTCTTTTTGATAGCTCGGGCCTTCTTCTCGTCATCCAAGCAGCTCTCCACTTTCTATGTATGCCTTCATTTCCTCGATCCAACACTTCTCCTGAGTCCAATTTCTTGAGGGATCATCTATGCATAGAATTTTTACTCTTTCATAGGCTGGACTTTCGAGGAAGGAGATAGGTTCATCATGTGGTTCATCCGAAGTGGCTAGTTTCGAGAGGAGGTCAGCTAGCTCATTGTCTTCTCGTCCAATTCTTTGAATCTCCCAGAATTCCAAATCTTTTATCGGTTCCTTCACCGAGTCACGTATTTGATCGGTGTGGCACTAAGCACCTCGTACTCGCCTCGGACCTGGTGACTATCAGTTGGGAATCACAGTAGGCCATGATCTTAGTAGCTCCAAAACACTTGGCGTATTCAATAGCCGCAATTAAAGCCTCATATTCGGCTTGGTTGTTGGAAGCATCAAACTTGAACCTTAGTGATTCCTCATACGTTCGGACTTACGGTTCAATTAGCACTATCCCGGCTCACCGCTATTCTTGGTCGCCGATCCGTCTGAATAGACCTTCCAACAATCGACGGGTAGGCGACGGCGACACAGGACTCGACTCCTTCCCTTTAGCCTTTTCTTTTGGAGCTCGGGCTCGTCGTCTTCCTTGGTGAACGTAAGCTCGACCAAGAAGTCGGTAGAGCTTGAGCCTTCAACGCCTTTCGAGAGTCGATACTCAATGTCAAATTCGGTAAGGGCAATTGACCAATTGAGAAGTCGACCAACTCTCCGGCTTGTGAAGAATTTTTCTAAGGGGGCATTTGTAAGAACCACAATTGGATGAGCCGAGAAAATAAGCTCGCGGCTTCCTTGAAGCCACGATTAGGGCATAAGCGACCTTCTCGGCATTGTAGTATCACTCTCCACATCCGATAAGGGCCTTGCGATGTAGTATGCGGTTTTTGAAACCCTTCATCCTCTCTAATCAACACCGCTTGCAACCGACTTGTCTCCCACTGGACGGATATACAAACAAGGTCTCTCCAGCTGGTCGGGCTACTTAGCGAGAGGTGGAGTAGCGAGGTAATCCTTCAATTGTTGAAACGACGAATGACATTCGGTCGTCCATTCAAAGCTTTTCGTCCCCTCGAGCTTTGAAGAAGGGGAGAGATCTCTCTGCCGACTTAGATATGAAGCTACCAAGAGCTGCTACTCTACCGTTAAGTCATTTGCATTTCTTTGACATGGTGGGGCTTTCATGTCGACTAGGGCCTTGATTTTCTCCGGATTAGCCTCGATTCCCCTTTGTGAGACCATAAATCCAAGGAACTTTCCAAAGCGGCTACACCGAATACACACTGGCTGGGGTTGAGCTTCATGTCGTTTGCTCTTAAATTGGCGAACGTTTCCCAGTCGACCACGTGACGTCCAGTCTTTGTTTTGATGACCATATCGTCAACGTAGGCCTCCATGTTTCGGCCAATTTGAGAAGCAAAGACTCTGTTCACCATCCTTTGATAGGTTGCCCCTGCATTCTTCAATCCGAATGGCATCATGTTGTAGCAGTAGATGCCTCAGTGCTTGAAATGCCGTCTTGATTATGTCGTCCTCATGCATCTTAATCGGTGGTACCTGAATAAGCGTCAGGAAGCCGAGGGTTGAGTGGCCGGCAATGGAATCGACTAGCTTGTCGATTCTAGGAAGGATAAGCTGTCCTTTGGGCAAGCTAGATTGAGAGTAGTGAAGTCGACACACATCCGCCATTTGCCATTCGATTTCTTCACCATGACCACGTTGGCCAACCACGTTGTATGAGTGGCCTCTTTGATTATCCCTGCACTCAAAAGTTTTTGTACCTCAGCTTTGATAGCCTCTTCCTTGTCACGAGCAAAACTTCTCAATTTTTGGGGTCTAGGCTTTATGGTCGGGTTGACTTCCAGTCTGTGAACAACGACCTCCTCCTTGATTCCCCTCATGTCTTCTACCCTCCATGCGAAGACATCATTACTTTCCTTGAGTATCTCGATGATTTCTGCTCGCTCCTCAACTGATAGCTGCTTCCCAATCTCAATTTTTTGGTCGGGGTAGGAAAGGTTGGTGATTACTGACTCTAGCTCATCCACAGCTTCTAGCTCTGGTCCATCCCTGAATTGTAGAGTCTCAATGATTATCTCCTTAACCCTTTGTCTCTCCTCGGCCCTCAGATGTGGAGCTTCTTCTGCTATCATGTCATCTAACTTGTCTGCAACCTCGCTGGTGGTGGTGGTGGCCCCCGAGGTTATTGTCGAGGCCGGGAGGCATAGGTTGCTATGATGACTTGGTCGACCACAACTACATCGAATCGACCTCGGTGGTGTTAGAGTGATGTGTCGACTCAAGCATGACCTCGTCATTTGAGCGATAGGTCGACTCTTCCACGTCGGTGATTGTTGACGATGCAGTAGTTTTGGTGGCGATTGAGACAACTTTAAATAACCATCTGCAGCCTCGATTTCCAATTCCACTTTTCTTTCTTTCTCTGAGAACATGATCAAGGTAGGCTCGAGTGTGCCTTGTACACACCCTACTCCGGCGGTGTAGGGAACTTGACTTCGGCGATGAGGGATCGATGCCACCATTCCAAGAGCGACTGACACAGGATACCAAGTATAGCGGCATAGTCACTATTTACATCAATTACTATAAATTGTACCTTTGATACGATCCCGAGGGGTGTTGGCCTAGGTCGACATCGAGCTCTATCTTGCCTTTTGCATCAACTCGATGATTGGTGAAGCCCTCTAACCTACCATCATATCTCTCCAACTGCTCATCATTAAGACCCATTTCTTTAAAAAGTTTTGTAGAACAAAATATCCTTGCGAGGCCCCGTGTCGACTAAGAGTCTGCTCGTCGTACATCCGTCTATGAGACCTGGGATGACGAGAACTTGCTCTCTAGCCGCCATGTTAGTAGCCAATTCATGGGGGGAGAAGCTGATCGCTTCATCTCTGACTTCTCTTCTTGGAGGCACGTAGGGAGCTTTATTGAGTTGGAAGATTTTGTGCTTGATGGCCGTGTTGCTTGCTTGCTCTGTAATGACCCCTGTGTTCAATCTAGGCCGCCTCGGCCCCTTCGTCCACCTCGCTAGCTCGTTCGCCTCCACCGATCGAGGCCTTTTCACGTAAGCTTCGAGTCTCCACAGTCGACCATTCTCTGGATGATACGCTTTAATCCCAAGCAATCCTGCGTGAGATGACCGGTGTCTTTGTGGTAGTCGCGGTACTTGCCTGTTGTCCCTCCTAAACTTGTTGCTGGATTCATTGGGGTGGAGGAGCCGGCTCGACGGCATTCATAATTTACATTCGACTCACCGTAAGGGGCGTGAAAGCCTCGGGCACTTTCTCTGTTGCCCTAGTCCTGTTCTTTCCATTTTTATTATTTCCTCCATTCTTGTTGGAGTCTTTCTTATCATCAGAGGCATCAACCTTAGGACTCTTACCATTCTTCTTCTCTTTCCTTTCCTCAGCCTAGCGCAACATTGTACACCTTTTCAAACAACTCTGTCGAGTTGTGACCGTTCGGGCTTGTGAGCTCGTAGTCCATGCCTGCCGAGGAAATACCGTTTCGGAAGCAATTAATGACTTCCCTATCGGTGAGGTCTTCCTCATCTTATCAACCATTTCCTTGAACTTGGTGAAGTAGCTCATGGAGCTTTCATTCTTCGCCTGCACCAAGTTATTCGGATCGGTGACGGTCATCTTCCGAGCTCCTGCCGTCGAAGCGATCCAAGAACTTCGTCCTGAAGCATGTCCAAGTATTGATGCTACCGCGGCCGGACCGTTGAACCAAGTTAAGGCTGCCCCGGTGAGTGTGCTTAGGAGGGCTTTGCACATATTGTCGTCCTCATTGGCGACAAAACACATGGTGGCCTCCGGATGTGCTATATGACTCCTTGCGTTGGTCGACCCAGAATACTTCTCCGAAGTGGCAACCTGAAAGTAGGAGGAGGTCGACTATCTCTGATTTCTTTGGATAAAGGTCGAAGAGCAAAGTCAATTCGTTCGACCTTTCCGAGTCTCCTTTTCTTCTCCTCCTCCCATTGTTCGAACTTCTTTTTCATCAATAGCCATTCCACTAGCATCGGGTCTTTCATCTCTGGAGGGGGAGCAAGATTTGACTTCCGGCCTTCACTTCTAGGGGAGTCACTGCCTACTCCTTTCCGTCCCCGTGGGAATTGGTCCTCTCGATCTTCTTGGAGATCTATGCACATTACTTCTTTGAGGCGACCTGCGCCTCTCGGCACTGAGATGGCGACTGCGCTGTTATCTTCATGTGGCGACCTGCGCCTTTCCCCTCCTACAGGCGACCTGCGCCCATTCCTGTCTCTATGAGATCCTGACCTCTGCGTCCTAGCCGGCGAAGCCCGTCTGTTTCTATTGGGCATTAGTGAGTCCTCAAATCCGATTGAGCCTCCTGCTCCCTGTTTCAGTGAGGCTAGCCCTTAAATCGTTCTTGGGCACATGAACATAGTGGGAGCTCGACGAACTATCCTGTCCTCACCATTTTGTCCCACACCTTCATTTGGTCTAGCACTCTGATGCATTGTCCATTAGAGACACAGTACGTGCCACTCTTTCGAGCGCACGTCGGCTGTTACTGCCTCTTCCATGGCTATCAAGTCGGCCAGAATCTGAGCTCGCTCCAACATCATCTCCTTCTTGCTCATGGGGTTGGTGGAGGGACCTGCCCTGTTTCCCACATTCACCTGAGCAGCTGGACGTTTTGGAGGAGGTGGAACTCCTTGCCCATCCATATGTCTTTTCCCTCTCCTTGTGTCAGGCAATCCTCGGCCATCAACAACACTGGTAGAGCGGGTGGCTCTACCATGAGGACGATTCGGTTGGGGAGGAGGCAAGTTCAAGTTTTCAGCATTTGCATTTGTATTCGTGTTGTTGTTGTTCGCTTCTTCATGCCCAGTGAAGCCTCGATACGTGTCCTACGAAGTCACCATTGTTGCGGTGATAGAGTTTTCGAGGTCAAGTTTAAAGCACGATTCCGTGATGGAACCAAACCGATGCTTTGCGGGAATTGTGCTTATCAATAATCCTCCACGTGGCAAGATTAATCACCTGGCTCCTTGACACTGAAATCGTAACCCACGACTAGCCGGATGTGTCTCCGCGAAGACACTCGGGCGTGAGAGTAAGATAACGGTATATTATAGCTCAAAATGTATTGAATAATGAACTCAGAATACAAAATGGCACTTACCTTTCACCGTTTGGTAGTGATGAAGTATTTATAGACAAGAGTGGTGTATTTTTGGGGAGGCGACATGTGCTCCGAGATTGTAGCGACAGTTACTTGATTGTGGGAACGTGTCTATAACGTGCCCCCGATTTGTAGGGATGTGGTTATGAGAATTGTTCAACCAAATACGCCGGTAAGTGTCGGAGTCGTCACTTGTTGATTTAGGTCGAGGTCGCCAGCCGTGACGGTCGATTGGCTGTTTGTCGGGTAGAGCATGGTTCGTACCCGAATTGTGATATGGATCATGAGGTCGGACTAAGTTAGGTCGGGACCTGATAGGTCGGACCATGGACTTAGTCGACTGATACAAGAGATGGGCTTTGGGCCTTGTTCTGATTGGGTTAGCCTCATTGAGAATGTGATGGCCAAGGCTGCTTGTGATTGGGCTTTACTTGCTTAGCCCATCTTGACACTTTTGGTATGTTCATGAACCATGATAGATTATATTTGCAAATAGTAAGTATATAATCATGCAGCTTTACACATTATAATGCTTACACTATTGTTGAAATCATTTCAAACTTCAATTCTAAATCTCGTTATTCTTTTATCTCTATTTTCCTTAGCTTCCATTGTAATGAATGATTAGTTTCGAATTGATGTTGCATTGATGTCCAAGTATCACAAAACTTCAAATTAAAACCTGCATTGAAAGTAAATAAAACAATTCAAATTAATAAACAAAAATAAATGCACAAAACATACATAAGTGTAAAATGAAGATAATTTTCTATAAAATTACTAAAAAGAGATGATCATATATATATGAAACTAAAACTAATAGTATATATAAAATTAATATCATATGAAAAAAAAATAGCAATATAAATATAAAATATAAAGATAGAAATTAATAATTTCCAAATACTCCAAGATAAAAATCTCCCCGTAAAGAATGGTCCTACAAATGATGTCAACATGATTTTGGTTCCATCTTTTGCCCAACCCGTGATAAATATACATAATCAATACACACTGAAAATGAAAAGAAGAAAAGCAGAAAACAAAAATATGAAAATTAAACCTTAATTAAAAAAAAAACAATAGAAATAGAAAATTTTCAAAAACATAATAAAATAAATAAAGACACAAATAAATCAAAATAGAAAAAGGTATAGGTAAATTAAAAAAATCTTCAAATGAAAAAATAAAATTAAACTTCACTAACATAGTCAAAATAGAGAAAAATAAATTTTATTTATATATAAAAAATATTTGAAAAAAATAAAAATTGAAATAAATAACATAACATAACATAAAAACAAATCAAAAATAAATAATATATGAATACCAAGCCTTAATCAAAAGAAATATTCGTCAATATAATAAAAATAAAAAACATCATTAAATAAAATAAAAACAAATGTATGATATTTAAAAAAAAAAAATCTGAAATCAAGTTTGAAACAAAGTTAAAAAAAAAATTCAAAAATTAAATATAAGTTTCAAATATAACCAAAAGAGAAGGCAATGAAATAATCGAAGCATTAAAAAAGAATCAAAATAAAAAATACGATAACAAAATAAAATAAAAATAAATTGAAAATGAATGTCAAAATCAACAAATATACAAACTAAGTAAAAAACTAAAGAGGAATAGAAAATTAAGCTTTTAATCAAAATAAAAAAAAACATAAGAAGACAAAATAAATTTATTTGAACCAAAGTATAAATCAACGAAAACAAATAAAAAATGAATAAAATAGCAACATACAACTAAAATATAAATATAAATCAAAAGGAAAAAAGAAAAAAGAAATCAAAATGAAAGGTGAGAGGTGAGAGGTAAAAGGGAAAAGGAAAAATAGAGTTTTACTATGAAAGGCCATGAGAGAAATCAAACACAATTATGAAATAAATAAAATTGTGAGCAAAACTAAGGATAAAACAAATTATTAAAATTACCTTTCTTGGCTCAATTTTAATGGTTGAACATCACTCCGTGGATCAATCATCTGTTCATTAAAAAAAAATTATAAAAATTGCGTTTCAAAATGAATCCCGTTAACTTTTCATCGGCCAAAAGAATAGCCCCCAATTTTTTATAAATCTAGAGAAGCTTACTGAAAAACAAATCATATGAATGCTCGCACTTACCTCCTTTTCATTGGGAAATGTCTCTTGAAT
Organism: Adenophora triphylla var. japonica; assembly: GCA_022495995.1. Taxonomy (NCBI): domain Eukaryota; kingdom Viridiplantae; phylum Streptophyta; class Magnoliopsida; order Asterales; family Campanulaceae; genus Adenophora; species Adenophora triphylla. Next base: position 1,009,421 of record JAFEMH010000075.1, read on the forward strand.
CGCCTTACGGATTTCCTCAACAGAAGAAACAGCAACACCTTTTTGGATTATGACTAATCTCCACTCCAAACTTTCTGTTATCCCCTCCCATCATTATTGCCGAATGTAAATATACTTTATGCATAATTATTTAATTTTATAATTAGATGCACATAAAGTTCATGACCCTTGAACTAATTGTTGAATTTCAAAATTTAATAATTTGTAAGCTATAGTGTATGAAACATTAAGGGATTCATGCATCTCATTAAATTGATGGTTGTATTTTAAAAGTTAATAATTTGTAAGTTATAGTAAAGGATACATGAAGGGGCTCATGCATGTAAGGATCCATTGATTGTTGCATTCCAAAAGTTTGCATTTCAAAAGTTAAAAATTTGTAAGTTAAAGAAATGAAACATCAAGAGACTCATGCATGTAATGATCAATTCAATGCATTGCTATTATCTAATAGTATAAATAGTAGGAGTAGTGATAACTATTTGAAGACACTATTAGAAGAAGTAGCTATCCTACTCTATTATTTCAAAGAATATAACATTAACTATTGATGTAAACTAATAGAATAACTTATATAGTAGAATACAATAAAATTAAGAAATAAAAGTTAACTTGTAAGAAGTAATCATTCACATAACTATTAGAGACTATGAATATTAATAGCTATTAGGGAGAATTCAAAACATCACAAATTAATTAGGAGGTGGATGAGTTGGAAGCCTAAGAATGCAAGAATCACCCTTTTTAGCTTATGTGGCAACACCTTATCAAGTTTGGCCTACTTTAATATACTATAAGTATAGATTTCACAGTTGCTACCTACCACTAATTGCTCCCCTGATCCATTTGAGATTTTGTATTGGAAAGTCAATCTTTATAATGATGAATTATTTTTTATTTTTTTAAATCTGTATGGGTCAAGATAATTGGGGAAATGCTAACAAGAGCCTTAGGGCACACTTTAAGCAAGTGTTGTGATTTTCCCTGATGGCTCACTGGAACTATCCATGAATTTTAATACAAAAATAAAATAAAATAAATTCTAATCTTGATCATTACGAATGCCAGTAGGACACTTATTAGCAGGATCGAGAGGTTTTCTTAGATTATTTTTCCCCAAATACTTTAGCTGTTAATGTAATATGGATAAGTTGGGGGAGTTGTAAAGTTTATAATATAAGTTTTAAATAGGACTTGAGGAAGGAAACTTGCCAAAATAAAATGTAGGAGTAAATTATGAAGACTTTTAGGAGTAAGCATGAAAATAAAGAAACTACTTGATGATCTGCTATTTTTTTATATCGCCCCCACATTTAAATTGAAATTAGGTTGCAATATCTGAATTAATTTGCTATAAAAATTTCCTTAATGGGAATTTTTACTCTTTAACTGGGCAGCCCAAAAAAGAATACTCACCTCTTATATTGAGACGGAGGGAGCACATCTTTAGAGCTTACTTGTAAGCATGGAAATGTAGGTAGTTGACAAGCAGAATGACCCTTATTGCCTTTTTTTATTTTTTAGAAACTCATGCTATAATATTTTAAAAGCTAAAGAAATGACAAGTGCTTATGTCTCTATGATGGATGACCAGATTTTATAAATGAATATTACAAACCAACTATAACTTGGGTTTCCCCTACTTGGGGAAAGAGAGAAAACCTTCACCTTCTTCACATGGAAACTAAAGAAGGATATAATGTCGAGTATCTACAAATTGAGTTAAGGATAATACTAGGGTAACTATAGTACTTGTCATTTTGTGTTTGTCATGATAGCAAAATGTGAAACCTTAGGTGGCGTTTAGTAACTGTTTCATTTCTACTCTAAATACTAGAATCAGAAATATGTTTCCATTTCTACGCATTATCATTTTTTATCCAATCTAAATCAATAAATAAAATTTTGTTTGATGTTTTCTAACTACAATATATACACATATACATATACATATACTCCCTCCGTCCCGGAACAATCTTCACACTTTCCCTTTTGGGCGTCCCAAAACTTACTTCACACATTTAAAACTTACCTAAAATGGAAAGGAATCTTTACTATTCCCTCCACTCATTCTCTCTCCTACATTATTTTAATACTCACAACACCATTATAATTTACTATTCTCTCCACTCATTCTCTCTCCTATTTTATTTTCACACTCACAACACTTTCAATATAATACTCCCTCCTTAAAACCAAATAAGCGGTGTTTGTGAACCAAGTTCCGGACGGAGGGAGTACATATACATATATATGTGTATATATATATATATATATATATATATATATATATATATATATATACATGTATATATAAATATATATATATATATATCTATTACATATTACTAAAATAAACACCGGCTGACATCATCGCTGGATACATGGCATAACCACATTAGAAAATTTCCCTCCAAAATGCTATGATGACATCATCAATTTTAATATTTAATTAATTTAATTACTCCATTTATTTGTCATTAGTGTAGTTGTTTTAGTCATTCAAAGTTACATTTATAAACAGTTGCCTTGAAAACAATTAATGATGATGGGAAAGACAATAATTAATTATCACCACCCCTTTGAAAATTAAACAATTTTTATGATGAAAAACAAAATGATATCTAATGCTAACGTTTATTATATTTTATTTCTTTTACTTTTTATTTATTCATTTTCTAAAAAACAACCACTAATAACACCCTTCTATTAAAATTTATTGGTCAGTCTCCTTCTTTCTACATGCACATTTCTTTCTACAACACATGTACCACCACAATTGAAACCTTTGTTTCCTTAAAATAATTCTATTTTTCTATAAATTATTTTTGAATGAATTTACTGATTTTTTATTTTTTGAAAAAAAAAGAAGTTTATTTTTTGACATGCCATTAGAAATTAATATTAAATTTTAATGTTAAGAAATTTATAAGAAATTTTGACATAAATTATTTTTAGTAGCTCCTTTTTAAAGCTTAAAATGAAGATTAAGTAAACTGATTAAAATTTTTATATTAATTTATATAAAAATGTTTTTCTTTATAAAATTGGTCATTCTTTTAAGTAAAAGAAAGGGCCTTTAGTGTTTAATTAACATTATTTTTTTTCCTAATAACCTTTTCTTTTGAAAAATATGTATAATTTTAATAAAATATTGGGTACTATTAACTTTTGATTGAACTTGGCTAATAATTTTATGTGCCCATTATAATATATATATGTGTGTTTGGCTTTAATAGGTTTAATTTCAGTTTTTAATTGTGATTAATACTGAAAATTAAATCCTAAATTGGCTGTTTTGATTCTTGGCTATATAATGGTGTTGACAATTTTGGAAGAACACAAGTTGAAAAAACCACATGCAGAAAAACACACATTTGCTCCTGCAAATCCTCTTCCATTTTCTCTTGTTGCATATTGTTAATTCTTCCATGGCCTCCTAGTTGCATAACATTAGAGGAGGTGATACTGTTCAAGCGCAATTCAACTCGCCGGGAACTTTAGGTGCAAAGTGTTCCCGGTCCGCACGTTCTATCCTGGGAGACAAGCGACTCAAGAAATCTCAAGCACACTCGATGAGGAGTCGAATATGTCTTAAGGAGACAGTGGTTTCATTGGGCTCGTGCAGAATTTCACAACTTTCTCCTTTTGTATTTTCTGTTTGGTTCATCAGAAAGTTACAATTTAAACCTAATTTAAACATATTATATTGTGCCCATTATAATATATATATATATGTGTGTGTGTATATGTATTTGGAAATTATTATATTTGAAATATTGTTTACTGGATTCGATACCTGGATCTCATTAGGCTTCCTTCCTTATTTATACCCAGAAACATTCTCTAAGTTTGCGAATTGAATATTTTTCATTTCTTAAAATGGGCCAAAAACAAGGAATATTTTTGTACCTTCTAAAAATGAATCAGTTACCAAAGATATTTCATTTCTTTGTTTTAACTGAAAAATAGAAAGAGAAACAATATTTTCAGAAATGAAATGGTTGTCAAACAAGCCTTTAGTTCACCTGCTCAAATTTTACTTCAAACTTGAATCTCCTCAAGTATGTGTAACACACGCAGCACACTACGGTATTACTTCCATCATTACTTATCAATTAAATATTTGACAGATATAAGTAGCAGTAACTTTTATTCAAATGCTTGTCTTTGCAATAATTGAATAATCCTTAATCTTGCAGTTGATAAACCATGAAGTTTCTGAAGAATCTTTGGAAAGCATGAGCACAAAAATTCAAGAGTTCTTTGACCTACCCTTAGAGGAGAGAAAGAGGTATGCACAACAGCCAGGAAGTCTGGAAGGCTATGGTCAAGCATTCGTCATCTCAGAAGAACAAAAACTGGAGTGGTGTGACATGATTTTCCTTAAGGCTCTTCCTACTGATGCTAGAAGATTAGAATTCTGGCCTGAATATCCTTATAACTTCAGGTAGACAAATCACAAACACTGGAATCTTAATATGTATTGTTGGTGCTATAGGTTATGACTCAACATGTGAAACAAAATTCTCTATTTCTATTTCTATTTCTCTCTCTCTCTCTCACACACACTCACTCACACAAATCTACTCAAGTTCATCCCAGCATGGGCATGCAATGCTATGAAATAAGAGGACTCTCTGATTATTTTCATCCATCTTTTAAGGAAGCTATTTTATGTGTATCAGGGATACATTGCATCGGTATTCAGAAGATATGAAAAAGACTGCAGTATCCACTCTAGGTTTCATAGCCATGTCCCTTGGACTGGAGGCAAATGATTTCTCCGAGGCCTTTCAAGATGGAACTTATGATGTGAGGATGAATTGCTACCCCTCATGTCCTGAACCGGAGAGAGTCATTGGCATAACTTCACATGCTGACATATCTGGTATCACACTTTTGACCGATTGTGGTGACACACCCGGACTACAAGTCTTGAAGGATGGCCATTGGGTGTTTGTTGAACCTATAGCTGATGCCATTGCTGTAAACACGGGAAGCATCATAGAGGTATGCAAAATTTTATGTGACACTTGACCTATACACATACACATATACAATCTGCACAACTAGCAAATGATATGCTCTAGATCAGTTCCATACATGAAGGCACATGATGATCAGATCCTAACTTTAGACATGCACAGATATCTGACCATTACGATCACTTGTAGATGTGGATGCATGAATTAGTAGATAGCAATTAAACAATAAAATGCAATAACCAATATGTTGTGTTACTAGCAAGCATAATGATCCAAATTCATTCTCCTATTTCTATTCATTAAAATTTATTTTTCGATAAAAAAGGCCAAAATATGTTTTTGTGCCAGCAAGTTTCACCAAAATTTCACTTTGAGTCCTTAACTCAAAAAATCCCCTTAGAGTCTTCAAGAACATTTGAAGCCAGAAAAGGCCTTGAACCAGACAAACTGTTCAATAAGTTACGAAACTCATCATGTGCCCCTTGCATTTTCAAAATTGAGGGACACAAATGTCATCATACCAAAACTAATTTTGATCTCACCTGCGATCCGCCTCCCGTAAAAATGTTAGCTGATGGGAAAACCTAAAAGCAACTCAGCTTGAAAGTTTTCACATCTCGGATAACTCAGCAACCGTCTCCTCTGCCGGTGAACCTTGTGGGACAGAGCTGGTTGGAGCAGGGTCGGTCCTGTGAAATTTGGGGCCCTAGGCAAATTATTTAGTTGGGGCCCCAACATTTCCCACGGGCAAAAGTATGGTGTCATTCTCCAAAACTTTGAGATTCTTATTATTAAAGATATTGAGTTTGGGACTTGAACAATTGAGTTTGATATTTAAATTGATTGAGATAATTGCAAAAAAAGATGAAAGAAACAATGCAATAGATTTTATATTAATTGCCAAGTATTTACAAAAAATATTTCACCAATATATTAGTGATAAATGCAAGTAATTCAAAGAAATATTCCAATATTATTGAAGTAATTATTGCAAATAATTCATTAAAATTTATTATAAAAAGAAAATCAGATTGGCATGAGGGGAGAAAGGGGAGAAGTGGGCGGAAATCCCAAAAAAACTGTAAAGGAGAATAGGTGGAATTTTTTTTTGTCTGGAGTTGGGCTTTAAACGGGGTGACATGGGAATCGAACTTGGGTGATATGTGCATGTAAGATTTAATGGTGACCAGTAGACGTGACCACGGTTAATTAACCGCGGTTAACCGGTTAATAACCGGCGGTTAACGAAGGTTAAAATCATTAACCGGACTTAACCGTTAACCGTTAAGTCACGGTTACGGTTAACCGGTTAACGGTTAATCCGGTTAACCCGGTTAACCCGGTTAATAAACGGTTAATTATTTTTTTATTTTTTCAAGAATGTCAGATTTTTATCTAAAGTTAAAAGAAAATAACTTTTTAATAGTTTTTTGAATAAAAAGTTAAGTTTTTAACACTTTTTTTGAAAAAACAGTTAAATATTTAACAGTTTCTGTTAAATATGTAACTGTATATGAACAGTTTTTTTTTTTTTTGGATAAATAAAAATATTTTAAATAGTTTTTAAGACTAATATTTTTTGCAAAAAGTTATAGAAAAATAGGTATGAATTTTTAAAGAAATGAAAACTTAACGGATTTAAAAGAAACGGAAGTATATAAAGAAAAAACTTAACTTTTTACAGAATTTCAGATTTTTAATTAAATTTAATATTAAAATATAACTTTGAAATATTTTTTTTGAATAAAAAGTTGTGTTTTAACAGTTTTTTTTGAAAAAACAGTTAAATATTTAACAGTTTCTGTTAAATATGTAACTGTATATGAACTGTTTTTTTTTTTTGGATAAATAAAACTATTTTAAATAGTTGTTAAGACTAATATTTTTTGCAAAAAGTTATAGAAAAATAGGTATGAATTTTTAAAGAAATGAAAACTTAACGGATTTAAAAGAAACGGAAGTATATAAAAGAAAAAAGGGACGGTACCCTTAAATTTTATTAATTAAATTAAAATTACAAAGAGGGAGACAACCAACCTTACCCTTTTATAATTAAGGGGGGACATTTAGGAGCCTTACCTCATCCTAAAAACTATTACAATAATAAAATAAAATAAAATTACCTAAAAACCTAGTCTAAACTAAACATCATTTCTCACTCATCACTATCCACATCATATTGATATTTTGGATCTAACATATCCTCCTCATAAGGCTTATCTTGATCTCTCCCTTCCGCTCTAACCCAATCACCAAGTAATAATTGATTTTCCAAATTTTCGGTAGTTAATTGGGAACGCCTTTCATCTAAAACATTTCCTCCAATACTAAATGCCGATTCAACCGCCACGGTTGAGGCGGGAGCCGCTAAAATTTCCTTCGCAAGTATTGAAAGTATAGGATAACTTTCGGCCCTTCTTGACCACCACCTTAAAATGTCAAACTCACTTGTTTGTGATTGATCATATTCAAAAGTGGTATTGAAGTATGTTTCTAACTCCGCGGGAAGGCTAGAAGTAGTACTACCTCGAGGACGTTTTTTGTTAAAAATATTTTGAAAGAAACTATATGGATCCTCACTACTTAAACTAGCTTCAAAATCTTGAGAAGAACTTCCACCAACATTTTGAGAAGTATTTCCAAATGCATCATTGTATTCATTGAACATACTTACCATTTCATTTTTTGTGCGTGCCACAATAGTCGCCGGAGAATCATTTTCACCATCACCGTCGGGATATAAATTCTTATAATAAAAATCAACTATGGACTCCAACTCGTCCAATTTAATACGGGGATCCAAAACTTTTGCAACCAAAAATAAAGACGGAATTTCGGCATAATATTTAAGCCACTTTTGCCTCATAGAAAAAATGCAACCTTGTAAAAAGGGGCATTCTCTTAAACTATTAAAACTAAAAACAATTGCGAAACAATGCTCTAATGTCAAAATGGAAGTTGGATAATAAACACCCGACAAACTAAGAGTTGCCGTATTAAAAACCTTTAACAATTGACATAATTTAGTGCAAGCATCCCATTGATAAGCAAGTAGAGGTTCACTATACTCGACAGACATTAAAAAATCCGTAAGCAATTCTTTATATTCATAACCACCGAGTAACATTTTATAGGTGGAATTCCACCTAGTTGGAACATCTTTAGAAAAATATTTGTCTCGCAAATTTTTACTTCTTAAAAATTTGATCCATTTTTTTGTATGAGCATTTTTTTTAGCAATCCAATGAAGAGCTTGCCTAATCGGAAGTACGTGAACCTCTAATGCTTCCAAACCATCTCTAACACATAAATTCATAACATGACATATACATCTAATATGAAAAAACCTCCCACCAAAAGAGGGTTGACAAACTCTAATCAATTCGGGTAAACTAGCCGTATTAGCACTAGCATTGTCAAATGAAATGGTAAAAATTTTATTCAAAATAGCATATTTTGAAAAAATGCCATGCAACTTTCTAGCAATATTTTCCGCGGAATGAGGTGGCAAAAATTCGTCGTATGCGATTAATCTTTTTTGGATAGTCCAAGAATTATCTATCCAATGACAAGTAACCCCCAAATAACTATTTCTTTGCCAATGATCGCTCCAAGCATCGACACAAATTGAAACTTTGTTTGGTAAGTTTGATAAAACATTGATTAAATTAAGTTTATATTCCGAAACCACATTTTGAATATCACGTACGAGAGTCGTACGTGGTACTCTTTTCCTTGGGGATTTAAACTCATTTGAATAAATCGTTCATAAAATGCACAATCCGCGAAATTAAAAGAAAGTCCTTTCACACATACGAATTTTGCCAATTCTTTCCTATAAACAAGATTATCAAATTTAAATAAGCAAGAAGACGAACCTTGGGTTTGGGTTGGATTGCGTAATTGAGTTTGAGTACTCGGATTTGTTAGCCTATCGGGATGTCGTGTCCGAATGTGGTACATAAATGACCCCGTCCCACCACCTTTTTGGAATTGGTAAATTTGTTGACAATAATTGCAAGTAACGGTAAAATTGTTGAAGTCGTCGGGGGTGATTTGCCTTTTTGTGAAATGGATGGTAAAAGTGTCGGATGTTGCTTCTCTAGCACGTCCACCACCACGAGCTCCACCTCCGCCCCGCCGACCTCCCCTCCTCCTCCTAGCCGTAGTAGCGCCACTACTTGGAACGGTTTCTTCTTCATTTCGCGGAAAATCGTCAAAAAAAGCATAATTTAAAGCATCATTTGCGTCTACGGAGGAAGAACCAACATATTGTTCCTTACCGGGTCTATGAGGTGAAGCCATTTTTGTGGTAGAAAAATTAAAAAAACGAAGTGTGTAAGTTAAAAAAACTAACTGAAAATGCTATTGAAACTTAACGGGAGAGTATGAGCTTTAGAGTATTTAGAGAGAGAGAGTAGAGAGAATTGAGGTGGAAATAAAATGGTAGGAGGGAGGTGATATTTATAGGTGAAGAATTTGTCAAATATATATATATTTTTTTTTTTAAGATTCCCGTTAGATTTCTAACGGATATAACTTATAAGGCTTAACAGCCTGCCTCTGTTTGCATGCCAGGCCGCCTGCCCCCAACGGTCATTTCCAATTCCAATTCCAACGGTCCACTCCTCCACCAACGGCTATATTTTTCAAATTTCCAACGGATATACGGTTAACCGCCGGTTAACCGCCTGTTAATTAACCGGTTAACTTAACGGTTAATTAACCGACGGTTAATTAACCGACGGTTAATTAACGGTTAAGTTAACCGGTTAATTAACCGGCGGTTAACCGGAGTAAAAATTTCTTAACCTTTTTTAACCTCGGTTACACGGTTATCGGTTAGGCGGTTAAGGCGGTTAGACGGTTAACGGTTTAGGCGGTTAAAATCCGGTTATTAACCTTACGGTTAGCCGGTTAACGCTTAACCTTGGACACGTCTAGTGACCAGCTTGACCACTGGGGCACTACCATTTCTTAACAATACAAACATGTTTTTTTTATATATATAAATAAAAAAAGAGTAAAAATTTGGGGCCCTATTTTTGCTGTAAATTTCGGGGCCCTAGGCGACTGGCTCACTCGCCTTGGTATAGGGCAGGGCCTGGGTTAGAGTCGACTAGGGAGATAGCAGATTGGGGTGTCACCACCACCAAATCAACCTATTCCTCCACTTAGCTCTTGAAACCTCATGAATATATCTTCACTCTGACAATATTTGGAACTAGGATATCTGTCATCGAGTATATTCTCGTTTTTCAATAACGTCATCGTAGCAGAGAAGCTGTAAGCAGACTTTGGGGATGTGCACAAAACTTTCAATACGATGGTAGTGGAGGGAGCCACCATGCCACCGGAGACAGGTTTGTCTACAGCAGCAAAAAACTTGGTATATGAACTGCCGGGAGGGAGCTCCTGTGAGTGGGTCGAGGGTGGGTGTGTTCACCAGTGTTAAAGACAACAAAGTGGATATATCGATGGGGCTCCACTTCCAAACCTAATTATCGGTTAGTTACTCTTCTGTCATTTGCTTCTCTGTCTTCTCCGTCTGGATTTTCCTGCAAATTGTGTACTTGAATTCAATAAGATCTGGAAGCCCTCCATTTCCCTTTAACTAAAAAAGGGGATAAGTTGCTGGGAAGACAACTTCAATTTGGTGGCTGGAAAAGGGGGTGACACATTTTGTGTATTCAAGTTACTGGGAAGACGGATGTTTGGTGTAAACTGATCCTCTTATAGTAGTGATGAACAAGGTAGAAACTTTGTCAACAAATCTGGGTTCAATCATGGTTAAAAAAAATTCCCGTCAACGACACGGTTGGAGGAGGCAGTGCGGAGGTGAGATCAAACTTGGGTTGGTTAAATGACATTTGGGCCCCTCAACTTTGAACATGTGAGGGGCACGTTATGAGTTCCCTTATGTATTGAACCGTTGGCGAGGGCTAGGACCATCAGTTGTTCGAAATGCTGCTTGAAGACTCTAAGTGGGATTTTTAAAGTTAAAGGACCCAAAGTGGAATTTTGGTCAAACCTGTGGGCACCAAAACTTATTTTGGCAAAAAAAAAAAAAAAATCAAAATTTATTTTGTACTCTCTCTCTCTCTCTCTCTCTCTCTCTCTCTCTCTCTCTCTCTCTCTCTCTCTCTCTCTCTCTCTCTCTCTCTCTCTCTCTCTCTCTCTCTCTCTCTCTCTCTCTCTCTCTCTCTCTCTCGTAGTAGTAGTAGTAGTAGTAGTAGTAGTAGTAGTAGTAGTGATCCCTTGTTTGTCCGAAACTTTGAAGGGGTCAAGGAACCACTTGCTGAATGTTACGCCAACAATGATGGCTGATTTAGTGTAGTCTACTGAATTTCATCCACTTCCCCCATACCTGATAAGGGAGATGGTTGAAGACACTGTAGTTCATCAAGAAGGAACAGATGAAACAACCAAAGCCTCCTCTTTTGGAAAATTTCCCTCGTTGATTCAGATAGGCAACCAAAGCTGCTGTTGCGCAATCGCAGCGGAAGCCAATTGACAATAACCAAGAACACACAAGCAATTGAGAAATCGAAAGAGAAAATAGATGTAATTAATTGGGGTTTTGAACTACTTCTTTATTGATATGTGCAATGATCTTCACTGTTTACATTAGGGTTACAAATATGTTTATATATGACAACCCTAGCCCAAAACCAAGACCTGAATAAAGAAGCCCGTCAGACCCAAAACCCCCGGCGTCGCCGCCAGGCGCCCGCCCCAGGCATACCAGGCGCCCGCCCCAGGCATACCAGGCGCCCGCCTGGCAGTCGCCAAACCACGCCGCACCTCCTGCCTTCGAGGCGTTCGCCTCAGACACCCCCATGCGGTCGCCTCAAAGCTCCACGCCACGGCCACACTTACTGTCTTCCAGGCACCCGCCAAGGCCCGTGAGGCGCCGCCTCCTCATCGCGAACACGAGCCACCATCCTACAATCTCCGCCTTGGCGAGTATTCACCTAACCCAACGGAAGATACAAGGAACCGGCTCGAACCGCCCTATCTCTAACAGCCAGGAGATGTGTAACAAATCCAAGCAATGCTTGAACACATCGTCAGTGCTTAAAGCCGTCGACATATCGACGGCGTTCTAATTGGTGTGAACTTTCTCTTGCACAACCTCACCCATATCAATCAACTCTCGAATCTTGTGAAACCGAACGTCAATATGTTTTGTCCGTTGATGATAAATATGATTCTTTGTCAAGAAAATTGCACTTTGACGGTCACAAAGCAACTTCACTCCACCTTGCTGAATACCCAATTCGTTGACTAAGCCCCGAAGCCATAAGGCTTCCTTTGCAGCTTCAACCGCTGCCATGTAATCCACTTCCGTTGTAGACAATGTAATGATGGACTGAATCATAGACCTCCAACATATAGGACCACCTGCAAGAGTAAATGCATATCCCGTAGTCGACCTCCTCCGATCCAAGTCACCCGCATAATCTGAATCAACATATCCCACAACAGAAAGCTTCTCACTCTTTTCTCCAAACATGATGCCATAATCTATAGTGCCCTTCAAGTATCTAAGAACCCACTTAACTGCTTCCTAATGCTATTTACCCGGATTCGCCATATACTTGCTAACCACACTAATGGCTTGCGCCAAATCTGGCCTAGTGCAAACTATAGCATACATGAGACATCCCACTGCGCTTGCATAGGGAACCTTCGACATATTCTGAATTTCTTCGGTAGAACTTGGGGAATCTGAGGCAGATAAATTAAAATGACTCGCCAATGGTGTTTTCACAGGTTTTGCGTCCCGCATATTGAACCTCTCCAACACCTTCTCCACACAGCCGGCTTGAGACAACCACAATCTCCTAGATTTCCTGTCTCGGCGAATCTCCATCCCAAGAATCTTCTTGGCTTCCCCCAAATCCTTCGTGTCAAACTCTTTACTCAACAAGGCCTTCAACTGATTGACCTCGTTCTTGCTTCTACTCGCGATAAGCATATCATCCACATACAGTAACAGAAAAATATATGAGCCATCATCAAGGCTCTTCACATACACGCAGCAATCATACTCACACTGCTTGTAGCCAGTACGTACCATGTAGGAGTCAAATCTCGTGTACCACTGCCTCGGAGACTGTTTCAGCCCATAAAGTGACTTTTTCAATCTACAAACCAAACGCTCCTGCCCGGGCTCCGTGAACCCATGTGGTTGCTCAATGAAAATCTGCTCATCCAACTCACCATGTAGAAACGCAGTTTTCACATCCATCTGCTCCAACACCAAATCATAATGTGCTACAAGACCCAACACAGTTCGAATAGAAGTGTGCCTCACAACAGGCGAAAAAATCTCATTATAATCCACCCCCTCTCGCTGCGAGTACCCCTTTGCTACCAACCGAGCCTTAAACTTTTCCCCCTCTTTTTCTGATACTGCTTCTTTAGAATCTTTACGCTTGAAAACCCACTTGCAACCAATAGCACGCTTCCCTTTAGGAAGCTCCACCAAATCCCATGTATTGTTCTTGTACAATGACTCCATCTCCTCCGACATAGCCGTTGCCCATTTATCCTTTTCCGGACTGTTTATTGCCTCCTTAAAAGTACTTGGGTCTCCACTACTAAGAACAAGAACATACGAAGCCATGTCTTCAAACCCATACCTGACCGGTGGTTTGATTACCCTCTTAGGTCTCCCAACTGAAGTACTAGCCACTTCCTGTGTAGTTACCTCTGACTCCGGAAGAGTGAGATCCGTATCAGCTTCATCCTCATGTAACTCCACCTCAATGACTTGCTTCTCGCTCCCTTTGCTTTCTGGCACCTTCTCCTTGTCATCTTGAGTACACTTCAACATAGCCTTTTCATCAAAGACCACGTCCCTACTGATCACCACCTTGCTCGACTTGGGATCCCAAAGCTTGTATCCTTTCACACCTGTTTCATACCCGAGAAAGACACACTGTTTTGACTTTGGGTCAAGCTTCGACCTCTCTTCACCAGGAATATGCACATAGGATGGACACCCAAACACCCGGATATCGGTGAAGTCTACCTCATTACCCGTCCATACCTCCTCCGCAAATCTGTTATCCAAAGAGACTCTAGGTGATCTGTTTATCGAGAAACATGCCATACTCACCGCATCAGCCCAAAAGTTCTTCGCCAACCCTGCATTGAATCGTAGACACCTAGCCCTTTCCGCAATGGTTCTATTCATCCTTTCAGCCACACCATTTTGCTGTGGTGTCTTGCGTACTGTGTAGTGCCTCTTGATTCCATGCTCTCTGCAGAACTTCTTGAACTCGCCATCTGTGTACTCTGTCCCATTATCACTTCTCAAACACTTGATTTTTCGCCATGTTTGATTTTCCACTTCAGCTTTCCACACCTTGAACTTCTCTAAAGTTTTTGACTTATGCCTCATGAAGTAAACCCAAACCTTCTTCGAAAAATCATCGGTAAACGTCACGAAGTAATAATGTCCACCTCTTGATTCTGTTCTAACCGGGCCCCACACATCTGAGTGAACATAATCGAGAATGCCCTTTGTTGTATGTTTACCTCATCTTGAATTGCACCTTGTTTTGCTTTCCAAGAACACAATACTTGCAAAACTCAAGTTTGCAAGTCTTCACACCCTTCAACAACTTTCGTTTATGAAGTTCCCGCATCCCCCTTTCACCCATGTGACCAAGCCTCATATGCCATAGAAGGGCATCAGTATCAACCTCAGACTCAACGGATGTTACTCCACCTACAACTGTGCTTCCTAGCAACCTATAGATGTTTTTAGAGCCCCTCTCACCCTTCATCACCACCATAGCACCCTTCACTACTTTCAATACTCCACCTTGTGCTTTATAGGTCATACCGTTAGCATCCAAGGTACCCAATGAAATCAGATTTTTAGAAACATCTGGCACATGTCTAACATCACATAACGTTCTAACCACACCATCATACATCTTAATTCTTATAGTTCCTATGCCAGCAATTTTACATATAGCACCATTACCCATAGTAACTATACCAGAATTAACTGACCTGTAGGTATCGAACCAATCACGATTCGCCGTCACATGAAACGAACATGCCGAATCCAGAATCCAACAATCTGTCGAGTGCTCCACAACTGATGAAGTCGTGAGCATGTCACCATCCACGTCCTCCGAGCAATCTTCAACCACATTAACTGACTTTGAAGATCCTTCTTTGCCTTTACCGTTCCCCTTCTCCGGACAATTCTGCCTCTTGTGCCCCTTCTGCCCACACTTGAAACAATTCCCCTTATACTTCTTCCTTGACTGCGAACGGGAATTCTGCCTCTGCGAATTATCCCGGAACTGGGCTCTCCCACGTTCCTGATTCTCCTTCACAAAAACCCCTCACCCGCAGGTTCATCAACGGACTTCTTCCGTTTATGAAAAGCTAGAAGAGCTCCTGTGACCGATTGCAATTCCACAGTATCCTTCCCCCAAGTCAACGTAGTAATAAGGTTTTCGTATGTCGAAGAAGTAGGCAACAAATTCAATAGCATCAACGCCTTGTCTTCCTCCTCGAACGTTACCTCCACCCTAACCAAATCGTTGAGAAGTTGATTAAACGTGTGGATATGAGATTCAAGATCCGAACCCTCTGCCATCTTAAGCCCATACAGCCGTTGTTTAAGATGTAACTTGTTCGACAAAGATTTTGACATATACCTGCCCTCCAAAATCTCCCAAACCTTCGTCGGTGATTCTTCATCGATCACGTGATACACCACCTCATCCGCAAGGCACTGCCGTATTGAAGATACAGCCCGTTCTTGCAACTCCTTCCATGGACCTTCTTCGATATCATCGGGTTTAATCGAATACCGAAGAACTTTTCCCAAGCCTGCTTGAACCAGAAAATCCTTCACCCTCCTTTGCCACAACGCAAAGTTTCCATGCCCATCGAATTTCTGAACATCGGACTTCACGGTGATAGAATTAACCCCGGCCATCGCAACCAGGCTTTGATACCAGTTGTTGTGCAATCGCAGCGGAAGTCAATTGACAATAACCAAGAACACATACAAGCAATTGAGAAATCGAAAGAGAAAAGAGATGTAATTAATTGGGGTTTTGAACTACTTCTTTATTGATATGTGCAATGATCTTCACTGTTTACATTAGGGTTACAAATATGTTTATATATGACAACCCTAGCCCAAAACCAAGACCTGAATAATGAAGCCTGTCAGACCTAAAACCCCCCGGCGTCGCCGCCAGGCGCCCGCCCCAGGCATACCAGGCGCCCGCCTGGCCAGTCGCCAAACCACGCCGCACCTCCTGCCTTCGAGGCGTTCGCCTCTGACACCCCCATGCGGCCGCCTCAAAGCTCCACGCCACGGTCACACTTACTGTCTTCCAGGTGCCCGCCAAGGCCCAGGTGAGGCGCCCGCCTCATCTGCAGAACACGAGCCACCATCCTACAGCTGCAACCTGTTTTATTAACTATCTACGAACCCTTCCAGGCATCCGATGGAAAATGTTGCAAATAAACATCTAATTACTCGATCTTACAAGAGTACACTTTTTTGTAATCTATATCTGTTTTGCCAGATATATGGTACCCTCTAATATTATTTTTTGTAATCTGTATCTGTTTTACTTAATTATTTTCTGGATTTTCAATTATGCTGCAGATAATGAGCAATGGGATCTATAAAGCACCATACCACAGAGCAGCAGTAAATAAATGGAAGGAGAGATTTTCAGTGGTGACATTCTGCTACCCAAACAAAAATGCTGTTATTGGCCCAGCCAGAGAACTGACTAAGAAAGGATCCCCAGTTCTGTACAAAACCCTGTCGACTGAAGATTATCTCAACAACTTCTACCGTCAGAAAGATTTCAGTGGCGGTCCTTACGTTGATTCCTTGAAAATTTAATCGCGCAAAGTCTATACCTTTTGTTGCGGACCTTGCGGTCTAAATTCTTTGTTAATGCTGTCAAGTTGTATAGTAAGATGTCAACTAATATACTGATGGTTCATTTTTGTGTTCCTAACAAACATATCTACACTTCACACAAATACCTTTTATCTGAACAATAAAGTGTACATTGCTTGTACTATTGTAAAGTTGCACTTAATTTGTCAAACGTTATTATAAGGAATGTGTTTTACTTGTTTGTACATTGATTTGTACCGTGAACTATTTCCTTTTTTAGAAACGCGACTCTTATTTTGTGACAGACCGAAAAGCAAAGTGTGACGCTTATTATATGTGACAAAATGAGTGTTTACATGACCAAGTGTACTTGAAAAGGAAAATATACAAAATTGTCCAGTCTCCATTAATGTCTTACAAGATCTGAATGTTTGGATTAAACAGAAGGCAGGTTCTTGTGTCTGAAATATAAGATGATATTCTCAATCAATCATCAGAAAACTAGTTTCGTAAAGATTTTTCATCACCGATCTTTTTTATTTGGTCTATCATATTTTGCAGCTGCTTCCGCTGTTCTTCAATTTGCAACTGTAGATTTCTTTGTTCCTAAATAGCAGAGAAACGATGAGCAAATTTTTTGAACAACAACAACAAAGCCTAAGTCGTCCCAAAATAAAATAATGAGCATGTTTCATTTACTAATATATGATATAAATAGGAACAAACCTCTAGTTGCTCAATCAGTCGCTTCTGGATGTCTATTTGCAACCTAAGTGCATCTGCAACATGGTTATCTGTCATTAAAGGGAAAGTTCTATCAGAATGATTCTAAGCTACCATGCATTTTTTTTAGTCTCTCTCTCTCTCTCTCTCTCTCTCTCTCTCTCTCTCACACACACACACACACACACACACACACACACACACACACACATACACGAACACGCACTTGCATTCCCACTGCCTAATTCGGTCAAGAGTGCAGAAATATACGGAATAGGCAGGTCAAATTGCATTGGTGAATCTACGACGGTAATATTTTTGCTATGTTTTCCAAAACCGTGAATGACATCATGTTATTTCAAGAGAAAAGATAGATCTTTTATACTGTATATATTAGCACATAAGAGCTTATATTACTACTAGAATAAGTAAGATTACTGACGGAAAATTACCCACGAAATATTCCGTCAATATTACCCACGAAATTTTACTTGTTACCTACGGATCGAAGAAGGCCAAATTTTAAAAAATTCAACCTTTTTACCCACGGAAATTCCGTGAGTAAACTTTTACATTACCCACGGAATTTATTCCGTGAATATTACCCACAAAATTTTACTTGTTACCTACGGATTGAAGAAGACACTTGCCTTCTAAAGTAATAAATATGGATTGACTTTGCTTAGACTGCATATTCATTAAATTTCCAGGTAAAAAACCATTTTCTTTTGGGACTTTGGATTTAATCTATTATTCAGTTTCTTGTTATGTCATATATGCTTCTCTGAAAATGCTCCGAGTGTCCATTTTTATTCTTAAACTGTCCATGTCTCTCATTTGCTACTTTCTTGGACACTTTTAGATGCTGACTTGTGTCTCTGTTGTGTCTTATTGAGCTCAGGTGGATTATGAGTTTGATGCATCAACTGGAAAGTTCAACTCTATGCTAACTTATGGTAGAGAACATTTTTCATCTAATTTATCAATCCTTTTGCAATGGTCTCCATATTTAACAGAAGAAATACTGCTCAAGCAAGTAAGTTTGCAGGATATTCGTATTAATGTTGGTGCAAAACTGACTCAGACAACAGAGCACCCAAAGGCAGTTTCTGACCAGCACATTGCTAACCTTCACCGCTAGCTATTCTCTCCGTGTAGGGTATGTATTGAGATTTTGACGAGGAAGAAGATTTATCTAATACCTCAAGGTTTTCAATTGGTTCTTATCTTTCTCTTTAGGTATATGCTTCAATCTTGTATCTACGACTATCCGAATCTTTCAGAATAATTTTGCGTGGAAGAGTTGTGGAGCATCATAATATTGCCAATGATCTAAAATTTCCAGAGTTCATAATGTATAGGCCTCAAAAAAATTCGGAATTTTCGGAATCCAATAGTCTTAAGAGCTGAATTTTAAGTGTTTTTATTTGGTTTTGAGAGGTAATAACTCAAACTTAAACTATTAGACTTTTTTTGTTTGTAATATGTTATAATGTTTTGAGATTTGTACATTAATATTTTATTTGATTTGGAAGAATTGTTTAACAATTGTGTATGTTGTTTGTTTGGACGGTGAATGTTGTATGTTATTGATCAGATTTTTAGATTTTACAGGTTGCCTTTTGAATTTTCAAATTTTTTTTTTTCAAATTATTATAATTTTACCCACGGAGAATTTCGTGGGTAATTAATTCAATAATTTATATAATTACCCACGGAAATTTCCGTGGATAATCCATGAAAATGCTATTAAAATTCTTTCCCACGGAATATTCCGTGGGTACAGCTTAATATTATTTTTAATACGAATATTACCCACGAATTATTCCGTGGGTAATACTTGATATTATTAATATAAATATTATCTATGGAAAATTTCGTGGGTGATATCGGAGGTTACCCACGGAAATTTCCGTGGGTACCCTCCAATATTACCCACAAAAATTTTCGTGGGAATTATTCCTTATTTTCCGACGGACTTTTTTACTTGTTGACGGATATTCCGTGGGTATTATCCACGGAATTTTCCGTGGGTATTACTCACAAAAATTTACCCACGGTATTCCCACGGAAATATTCCGTGGGTAAATAAATTTTACCCACAGAATACCCTGTTTACCCACGGAATTATCTGTGGGTAAATAACCTGTTTCTAGTAGTATACAATGGCAACAACAACAAAGCGTTAGTCCCAAAATGATTTGGGGTTGGCTAACATGAAAACGTCTTATGGTCTCAACAATGATAGGTGAGAAAACAATGAAGAAGTCGAGAGATGGTATAAGAAGATAGCTAAGAAAGAAAAAAAGAGCCTTTTAAAGTGAAAGTTGAGAAGATATTTAAAAGAGAGGAAGGGTACTTCACCTTCTGATGATATATAAATGTGCCTGCTAGTGCGATATTTCTGAAAAGAAAGAGAAACTTATCATTGATCATTTCCAGTAACCGGGAGATGAAGCAAAAGTTCAGTAGGAAATTGAATACAAGTGATCGAGAGATCATTAAAACCTGCAAATGACTTTTAACATGAAAGAGTGTCAATCCTTTGTAATCCATTAGCTTAAGGATTTCCTTCGGAGTTGCTTCTGGAGTTGACCAACAAAAATCCCTGTTAAATCGTTAGTATTTACTTAAAAATTAGTGGTATTACTTACTTTTGGCACCCCCAAGATCATTCACACATCTGACAAATCTTTCATGAGGCTCTCCTCTCCACCTAAATCTTGTATATCCTGCTGCTGATGTTGATTCTGATGAGCCGTGATTATATTCATTCTCTGTAATATCAGAAGTAAAAGAAATGATCCTTTGGGAATGAACTGCAGGCTGCTTTTCGATCTGCAAATTAGTTATGAAGTACAGATTAATGGAAAGTCAGATACAAGTCTTTCAACAATACGCATCAAGCACGAAAAACGGAGTGCTAAACCAAGTTAGCAACCTTAGAAGAAGCTGTGGGTGGTATGAACTGAGCATGAGGAAAGCTAAAAGTTGATGTTGCCTTCTTAGCTGCTGATTCAATCTGCATGAGCATGAAAACTCTTCCTATCGGGATATTCTTTCCCGGATTCTTTTTGGGTTTCTTAGAATAGATTTCGCTACTATTGCAGATCGGGGAAGATTTCAAAAGTGACTCCAATGTATTAAGATTTTGACCATTTTCCTCTGGTGAATTGATCACCTTTAGGGGTTGACTCATATCTAACTCTTGATGAGATGAAAAAAGAGTATTGCCGATGTTCTCAGAGAAATTCATGCAGTGTTCAGCTGCATAGAACGCAGAGGTCAATGAAGGAAAATGGCTTGGATTTGATCGAGATAGACCACTAGGCGTTAGGAATGGTTCGAGGTTTGAGTGTTTTTCCATGGCTAGAATTTGATCGACATAGACCAATGCAAGGGATTCCTAGATGCTAAGAGGATTTAATTATATGGAACTGACCAAAGAAAAACTTGGATACAAAGAAATGAATTTGTGACAACTTCGATATCATTTATACATGACATGTATCGTTACTTGTCCAAAAAGAAAAAGAAAACCTGTAAATTCAGTTGCGATAAACACGTTAGACAATAACTAGCAGAAAGAAAAGGTGTTATATACAGTAGTATATGACAAGATTTATGTATATATAATGGCATGGCTAGAACCTTATCTATTTCTTAGGCTTAGTATTTTATGGAAGAAAGCGGCGATAGGATTTGGCATTGAAAACTGAATGATCCCCGAATACGGACTTGATTCAACTCAAACTAGGGTAATAGTTGCAATTTTATACTCTCTCTCTCTCTCTCTCTCTCTCTCTCTCTCTCTCCCCCCCTCGCTCCTGATGGTGATGAAGAGCAGTGAATATTTTCATTTTGTGGAGTACTTAATTCTTAAAGCAAAAGAGATGATCTTGTCCGAGTCAACTGCAACCTGCTCTTGGCTCTGTAAAATTAACCAAAATGACTGCCATATTGGCTAGAGTAATATGAATATGTAACAATATGGAGTCCCAATATGCTACTCCCTCTATCCCAAAATGTCCAAATTTTCTTAATATTTGTTCTTGATCAAAAGCAATTGGACGTTTATTTTGGAACGGAGGGAGTATAACATTTCAGATTTGGGTTTGTGGGTGTTCTTACAGCTCAGCTTGAGGAACTAAAAAATGCACTTGGGAAAAAAAAGGAGAAATCAAAGTGTATATTTTAAGGCCACTCTTCGTTATCTTGGCTGCCAAGTGGATGAATTTGGCCTACACATAGTGGCTGAATCCGGCTATAAAAACGTCTCGATTCAACTGAGAGTGATAATATATAAAAGTAACGACAGCGCGCGTACGGTGTAGACGAATAACCAAAATATGCAACAGAACTTTCACAGTGTCACATTTTTTACAATCAATTAAATGTACTATCTAGTGACATCTTAATGCAATGTACTTCATAATGAATTCGATTCATATAATGCAATTTACGTACTATTTTCTTGCAACCTACTTTTTGATTTTGAGTCAAATAATGTATCCTCGCTGATTATTTGTAACACTATAAGAAAATACGTTGCATTATGTTGTCACTAGACTGTACACTTCCTATATTGAAATTGAAGGTATAATACATAACATAAGTTGGTAATTATACAAAAATATATTTTTATAATTTAAACCATCACATATTATTATTATTATTATTGTTTTAATTGTGGAAAGAAATTGATAAATTTTTGAATTCTTTAGAAATTGTATCTTCATAATAGTTTAGAAAGAGTCTCTCTCTCTCTCTCTCTCTCTCTCTCTCTCTCTCTCTCTTTTTCGAAATAACAGTTTAGGAAGGTCAAAATAGGTAAATTGATATATTCAAATAATACATACAGTTAAATAATCAAGTAACTTTATTAATTTATACTTTGGTCTTTAAATATAAACTAGTATTCAAATGCCCGTGCCAATGGCACGGGTCGGTATGCATGGTGGTAAAGTGAAGAAAATTAAAGAACCCTTTTCAATTTTGTACATGTAAATCCCCATCACAATCAATTTTCCTCTTTTCCACGTCAATCCCGAACCATACATCCATACCCGTTATCAAACTAAAAAATTATATAGTCTATATAGCCAGCAAAAGAAAATAAGTTCTAACATATGTTGATTTTAGTTTCTACTAACCAAAAGCTAATATATTAAACAGAAACGAATAATACCATTTCTCTAAAATTATTGGTTTTTAGCTAAGGACATCATTCAGCAAAAGTACACAGATCAATAAAAATTAGTACCATATAATACTTCTTACATAAGGTCTTAAAGTCTATAAAATAATTAAGATAATGGTATCAATCAAATCTAACATCGTTTTTAGTAGTGTATTAGCCAGCATACCCAACAATCAGTATTTCACGTGTACTAAAAAAACCAAGCAATTGAAAATATTTCAACAACAACAAAAGCAAGCATATAAAAATCATCAAACTCACGCTAAAGCCAAAATCATGTTAAAACCAAAAAGTCCAAAAAACTGAATATTCATTTAAGACAATAACATGGAGATGATCATGAGTTACTTTGATGCCAATCTCTTCAACTCAAATGGCAGCCTATTGAAGTTCTAAATATCAAAAAAAAATGAAAGAACAATTGCAAAAAAAAGACAAAAGTATATTGCTCAGTCAAAAGTAACGGACACCCAACAGAAAAAAGAGCAGACAACTTGGAAACAGAATAACAATGTTGCGGACAGAGAGAAAGTACCTGAACGCAGAAGTAACCTTTGTTTCAACCGCAACAGGGAATTAATTTCTCGACAAATACTCTTTCGTCCTATATTAAGTTATTCAATTGATTTTTCTAACTATTAAAAAAATATATAATCTACTTGTGTGTACATTACATGTACCATGGTAAAATTACATTAAAACTACTTGTTTACTGAACTGAGATTTATTTGTTATATTAATGTTTTCTTGATTATTTAACCAAATAAAATAATTACTACTTATTGGAGCCCATAATCTAATAGCTGGGTCGACAATGATGCTTCCTGCATTCACATTCAATAAGCAAAATGTAAACACAACTTCAGTTATGCCTACCGAAGCGAACCGAACCACTACTCTTCGGCATTAACTCTCAGATAATGCCTCCATCCTCTTCAACCTTCTTGTTAATCCATATTTCGGCTAGTATGCCAGCACCAACTCCAGCAACATTCCATGCTCCATAAAAGGCAATGGCAGATGACATTAATCTTCTAGGAAAAAAACTGTCCTAGGAATATGTCTTATCCTTTTTGGAAGCAGTTTCTTGACAGTGGGTCCAACACTCTACTGGTTAGTGGCAGACTCGCCTATATTTTTTCAGTCCATTCCATTGATTGAGTCCTTAAACCCTTCCATTTTCCCCCAATGCAGTTGTTCAAGCGTTCCTGAACAAAGAAACTCACGGGCTCTAATATCAAATATAAATCATAGTATTGTCACTATTCATGCTCAAAAAAGACATCTTTCAATTTCAGGAAAAGAAAATCAAATTTTATAAGTGATTAAAGCATTGTGCGTGTGATTACCGTGATAATGGCAGCTGGTGCAGGAAACTGTGCATCTACTTCTACTCTGAGGGTTGCAGCCACTCTGATCCTTATCATTACTCTCACATTTCCACCTCCCTTATCAGGTATAACTCAAAACACCTCCACTTTTCCTATTTCAGTTTAATTTGCATACCTGTGTAATCTTACTTTTTCTTGTTTCTTTAGCAACTTATCCCTCTGTTTCAAAATAACTTTCACTTTTTGTGGATTGATGGGATCGATTAAGTTAATAGCGGATCATCACCAACATCAAGATCACGTAGCGGAGAAAGAGCGGAGGAAATAGTAAGGAAGAAGTGGGTGCAGATGGGATCAAGGCTACCAGGGTGTATGAACAAATGCATGAATTGTAGGCCATGTGAGGCCAGACTTGTTATTCCACCCCATCATCAAGCTTTTTCTCATAAGGAAGATGACACTACTTATTATCTCCTCTTCTGGAAATGCAGATGCGGAGATAAACTTTTCCATCCTTAATTAACAATTACCTTAGCTACTATTTGTTGCAACATCATTAAGAATGTATGCTTGATTTTACTACTGTAATAATTAATAAGATCAATACAGGCAGGAATTTGGCCATGTCACAAAATTATTCTCTAACATTCAGATTTTTACAAACATTTTGTGATTTTTTTTATTATAAATGCAGAAACATGAACAACAGAAAGAGTTGGAGCTAGTAGCCCAACTCAAAATCCATTTGGCAGGCCGCCCAATCTAAAAACCACAACTCTTGAACATAAATGGAGTCAATATTGCGTCGTCTCTAACTCCCACCAGACCAGCATAAGCCGCCACCAACAGTTTGCCATAATTTCAACAATTCCGATCCATTCAGATGATAACAGTAAGCACTTACTCTATTCAACCTGCCATATACTCCTAGTGAACAAAGGTTTTCCTCTAGCCCTATCTGCAGCTATGGCACATGAATACAAACTACGACTTTCAGTCCATACATCCAAGTCAAATCCAACCAAAACAATCTACCAAGTCAAACAACCTAAGATAAACATAAAACCGAACGGCCTAATTAAAATATGCAGAAAGAGGAAGAGGCAGGCGAAGCAGGTATAATAACCTAAAAATTGGATTAGACAGTTTCCTCATAAAGAGAGATTTCTGCCCTGCCGGGTAGTCCACCCAAGAGAGTGGTAAGTGAAAAGAAAGTCGATATATTGCAAATAACCCTCAAACAACATCCCCCACATATAATGACTAATTCTCTCATACCCTTCCTAATCGAACAGAGTAAAACGATACATCTTTTCTCAGAGCATAAAAAAACAATTTTCCCTCATTTTGAGCACCATTTTCTCTCATCATACGCTATTTACAGTTTTCCTAAAAAAATGAAAATAGAGACATACTTTGAGAACTTTGCTTGAGTAAAAGATTTTTCTGAGAGAGAAAAACTTTACTCGTATTCTTGAGTTTAACATAGTGACAGATCTTTGATTCTAAGAATTTGTAATAGAGCAGGGGGTTTGTACCTCAAAGAGATGGCGGAAGCAGTTTGCGACGTGCAAAGCCTATAGAATGTGGAGGCGCGAACTTGCAAAACAAATGCCGGAGGAAAAGGTCGCCGCCGACTGATTTCCAAGCCAGTTGATTGGGTGGTTAGGGTATAAGGTGCTGAAAGTTTTGGGAAGTGAAAAACTAACAACAAAGACACAATTTGCAGACTTACACAACGTTAAAACTTAAGCATAAGAGTATGTACACAAACATTTAGTTGGGTCGTATGTATCCTTAAGGAAGAGAGGACCAAAACCTGAAATCGAAATCTCAATTTTCCATTTAATAGAATACTTGTACACCCTCCACCCATATGTGAGTTTCTTACTCCGTAAACATAAATATTGTTCTAGAAACCCAATAATGTTTACCTGGATATAAACTCACAAATATGAAACTAAATAATTTTGAAATGCCAATGTGGGTTGCAACAGTTATTTTGGACTGTGATTACAGAAACAACTAAAGCCCTAAACCCCACATTTGAAACAAAATCAAACCATGCCCGGATCAAGAAAATGCAAACAAACTTCAGAAAGAATCCAATTCAATAATTAAAAGAACAAAAACACCCAAAACCTACAACCTAAACATATTTTTCCCAGTCTTGCAAATTCAAATCCTTCAAAATTAAAACCAAGCAATCGGATCCCTCCCCCCCCCCACCCCAAGCAATTGGATCCCTCCCCCCCACCCCAATAAATTCCGTCACAGGACGAACGAAAATAAAATTTAAGAAAATAAAAAAAAAATCGTGAAGAAAGGGGGAAAACGGAAGTAATCCAATTGAGCAATGAATTAGCACCTGTGGGTTCAATTTGTTTAAACAACCCATAAACCCAAATCAACCCTAGAAAGTAAATTTAAAACCCCTAGATTTTAACTTAAGAGAAAGATAGAGAAAGAGCGTGTACCTGAAGAAATCAGAAAATCGAAAAAGAAAAGAAGAAGAGATCAATTTTAGAAGACGTATTTCTTAAAAAACCCAGACAGAAAATGGAGGAGGAGGGACGTGAGGAAGAGGCAGAGGGAAAAGGAGAGAACGTGGGGTGCTAAGTTAGTAGAGGCCGTTGGATCAACTTTAGAAGAGTGAATCTCAGCCGCTACTTATGTGGAGATAAAGAGGCAGTTAAAACCTCTGTATATTGTATTATAGATACTGCCTCGTATAACTTCAAGCTATTTTGAGATGAAAATTACTTTTCAGTAAGTCAAAAAATTGTAAAAAACCCATTTTTTTTTTTTGAAGATTTTAAAAAAGAGGCTTTGACCAATTAGTCCCTCATCCAAATAAAAACTACCTTTAAGGACTCACATTTTCAAAACTACCAATAAGTCCTAGGTAAATTGACTGGACCAAATTACCCCCAAGTGTAACATATGCACGTTGCCCGTAGCTACCTTTTCTGCGCTATCTTTCCTTCTCTCCTCACTTTCTCTCTCATCTTTCTCTCTCTTCCTTTTTTTTTACCTTGAAATTTTAAAAATGCAATATCACAAAATCTAAAAATCGTAAAAATGATCTGAAACCACTGTTTTAATCGCATCGCCAAGACGAATCAAACAAGTTTACTCATCATATATTTCAAATTTTATAAATAAAATAAAATTATTTTTCACTTGTAAAAACTGAGAAAATCATTTATCATTTGATAACACATGAATATAAAATTGTATAATGGTTTTCACATTTATAAACTGAGAAGACTATTTCACAGTTTTGATGTAAATAACTGTATAATAGTTTTCACATTTATAAACTGAGAATTCTATTTCACAGTTTTGATGTAAATAACTGTATAATGATTTTCACATTTATAAACTGAGAAGTCTATTTCACAGTTTTGATGTAAATAACTGTATAATAATTTTTACATTTATAAACTGAGAAGTCTATTTCACAGTTTCGATGTAAAATAACTGTATAATGGTTTTCACATTTATAAACTGAGAAGTCGATTTCACAATTTTGATATAAATGACTGTATAATGATTTTCACAATTATAAACCGAGAAGTCGATTTCACAGTTTTGATGTAAATAACTGTATAATGATTTTCACATTTATAAACTGATAATTATATTTCACAATTTTGATGTAAATAACTGTATAATGATTTTCACATTTATAAACTGAAAAGTCTATTTCACAGTTTTGATGTAAAAAACAGTGAAATCTATCACATCATAACCAACAACTGTGAAATAGACCTCACTGTTGTTCTATAAAAACAGTGAAGTCTATTTCACAGTTTTGATGTAAAAACAGTGAAGTCTATTTCACAGTTTTGATGTAAAAACAATGAAATCTATTCACATCATAACCAACAACTGTGAAATAGACCTCACTGTTGTTTTATAAAAGAATGACATAAAAACAGTGAAATCTATCACACAATTATGCACAATAACTGAAAAAGTGACCTCAACAATCATAACTGAGAAATTGACCTCATGGTTGTGCACAAACAATCATCAACAACTGATAAATAACGGGTAAACCAAACATACTAAGTACCAAATTAACTGTGAAATTGACCTCACAGTTCTCAGTTTAGAAAGGTCAAAAATCAAACCATTTCACATTCATAAATAACTGTGAAACTGACCTCACAATTTTAGAAGTGTGAAAAACATTTCACAGTTATTCACATCACAACTAACAACTGTGAAATATACCTCACTGTTGTTCTATAAAAGAATGACATAAAAACAGTGAAATCTATCACACATGTATGCACAATAACTGAGAAATTGACCTCACAGTTTTAATGTAAATAACTGTATAATGGTTTTCACATTTATAAACTGATTTATAAACTGAGAAGTCTATTTCACAATTTTGATGTAAATAACTGTATACTCCCTCCGTCCCACCCGAAAGGGCACAAATTTCCTTTTTGAGCGTCCCACTTGAAAGGGCACAACCCAAAAATGGAAAGTTTTTTATTACTTTTTTATTTGTGGGACCCACTTGTCATACTCACAATAAATATTCACTAATTATTTCCTACCCTACTTTCTCTTTCCTACATCACTTTTCATACTCACAACATTTATTCCACTATACACTTTTTCTCTTTCCTACATCACTTTTCTTAATTTCCGTGCAAGGCAACAACTTTGCCCTTTCGGGCGGGACGGAGGGAGTAATGGTTTTCACATTTATAAACTGAGAAGTCTATTTCACAGTTTTGATGAAAATAACTGTATAATGGTTTTCACATTTGTAAACTGAGAATTATATTTCACAGTTTTTGATGAGTATAACTAGATATGTTCAATGTGTGACTGACTTGTTCATGTATAATAACTCAAGTGGGGGGGGGGGATTGAGGTTCCAGCAGAATCTAATCTAATTGACTCCATAAGAAAATTTTAAGTACACTAGAATCTCGTCAAGTTAGAAAGATAAGTGGCAAACTATAACCAGCAGAAAGGGTCAACAAGTAAGAACTCAAAACAGAGCTATACTTCCAAGCAAATGAAAAAGGGAACTAGGCAATTCTTGTTCATGGGCCCCTTAATCAAAGTGAATATAGCCAACTTTCTAGTCCTCGGGAAACTTTATACTGAATAAATGACTGAAGAAGGCCTAGCGCTCTGCAGTCTATAGACAACATATGTAAGCTTACAAACTTCTTCACCCGTAGAGGTTGCAAGATATTCTCTAGTCCTAGCACCAAATACCTCTAATCGCTAATGTACAAGGTACAGATTCATTTGATATAAACAAAGGAATATGAATAGTAAATATAAATTCAAAATCTCTTTATAAAGGGATAGAGTAATATAGTATAAGCATAATAAGATCTCAACATGTCTGCCAAAATAGTAGTCACGTGCACATACTTTGAAGAAATAGGCTTAGCTACATTAAAACCTAGCCAATATTGAATATCATCTTGCTAAAGCTCCCCAGTGCAGCCATATAAAAATATGAAACTTGAGTTTCCTTCATATTTCGGGTCAGCCATCACATAATGGTAAGCGATAACGAGCACAAAGATAGAGATACCAAGAAAATTGGCGAAGAAGCCCAGGTCCTGATCATCAAACATCTGTTGAAAAAGCAGGTCGAAGATAAATTAGACCAATGGTTCAGGGGCAATAGATGTTATTCCTATCCACTATGTGGGTTCAAGTAGCAGACAAAAGCTTTGACAGATGATAAGTTCACAAACTCTTAAATCACATAGTACCATATATCTTGATTTTATTGTTTTTTATTTTCTGTCACAAAAATTAAATTTACTCATCCACTAGAATAATCAGATTAGAAATTATCACACATCGCTAAAGCCTAAAGCTTGTATACCTAAAATGAGTCAAAAGGCTCTATGGCGCTCTTATAGAAATTTAAGGAGATACATTAACTTTTACACCCACACTAGTATGACAATGATGTTTAATTTTTATACTCGTACAACAGTATTTACGGTAGACATGATGATAGGAAATGCTCAAAGTTCAATCCAGGCCAAATTTCAGTTTTCAGCAGTATCTTTTCCTGGTAGAAACAGGCAATAATACCCAGGCGTCCTTTCTAGCAAATGAACTCCACAACTTTTTTTTTACATGTTACAAAATACATCAACTAGTATTAACATCCCATTCCTCCAAATAACAATAAAAAAGGAGATATCTACAATGAATTTCCAATATGTAGTCACATACATACAACTAACTTGAGATTTGAGTTCATGTAACTGTCAAACAAATCTTGAACAGATCTCCATATTCATCAGACCATCAAGCTCGACTTGATAAGCTCGTGAACAAGCTTTTCTATTGAAAAAAAATAATCTATTAAAGCTTGGCTCGATCTAAAGCTCACTTAAGATAGACTCAAAGTAATCCAGCCACGCTTGTAACTTTCTCAAGCTCCACAATATTTTTTCAAACAAGCTTGAACATTCAAGTAATCAGCTCCGCTCATTTTCAGCCCTATCTACCTATAAAAACCAACAATTTAACTTCTGAATCAAAAAGTTTGCGTCTTCCTCATTTGTAAGCCATATGCACTAGGTTATGGAAATGTTCCTCCGTCCCCTTTACATTCCCCAATCCATCCTTAGGCGTAAAGTCCCACTCTGGCCCTAGCCTAATTGATCCTCTCAACTGAGTCTATGGACCTTAACATAATTAGAGCTTCATTGATTAATATCAAGGTATTGAATTTACCAATAATCTAACAGACAAATTATTAATTTTTCCTAATCTTATTGTAATCTGTTAAAAGCAACGAAAACATCAACCAGATTTTGAAGGTAGCATGATCTAAAAATGAATTAGATCTAAAGCCCTACAGATTGGCAAACAGAAATAATCAATTACACAGTTAAAAATGCAAGGTATGAAGGAACTAACGGTGGAAATTCGTCGGAAATAATCAGGAATTCTTCTAGTTGGACGGCGACGACGTGTAACAGCCAAGCAATCTGGACAATGGCAAACTGATCAGCTAAGCCTTCTTTGGCTCCCCCAGGGGGATTGCCATTGTCCAGATTGCGGGTGACCGACGCCGGAATCTCCGATGAGAACGACCTTGAACAAGTAATCGTAATCGTCATCGGCTCTGTAGGCACCCATCGTCGTGGTGCGTGAGAGAGAAAGAGAGATCGAAAATACGAAATTGCAGATCGGAATTGCCGTAATTGCGGATAGAGAGAGAAGGGGAATTGCGATTAGATTAGATTAGAGAGAGAAACGGAATTGCAAGGGAGGGCAGTTTGGTATTATGAAATATTTTAAAATGAGTCAGGGGTTTATTGGTAAAAAGGATTTTGATTTATGGACTCCAAGGTAAAATATGAAATGTGGTATTTTTTTTGATAAATTTCACCATCTAATAGGGATTTATTGGTAAAAATACCTTTAAAAAATAAGGAGCGATATTTTTGTAAATAGTCAAAATTTATTAAAACACGCTGACACTTTTTAACACTCGCATTGACACTTTTTAATACTAACACTCGCACTCGTTTTAGCACTACCATAGACACTCTTTTAAAACGTGTGGTGACATTTTTGTAAATAATTAAAACTTATTATGACACTTTTCGACACTAGCACTTACACTCGTTTTAGCACTACCATAGACACTATTTAACACTATAATTGACACTTTGTAACATACACACCAGCATTATTTAATGCATACACTGACACACACACTGACACTATTTAACACACACATTGCACTATTAAACACTCACAATGACACTCTTTAAATTGCATTTTTTAAAGTGCCAGTGTCAACGTTGTAAAGTACATGTCCTTCAAATTGGCATTTTAGCACTAGCACTAGAAAGAAACTTGTTTTTTCTCTTGCTAAAAACAAAAAAGAAAAAAAAAGAGTTGATTTTTAATAAGACCAACTCTTTCAGCAATTATTATTATTATTTACTTAAAAAAAAGCACCCAAAAGTCCAAATGATGGTTTTCATATAGCTAAAAAAAGCCGATTTTTCACAAGACCTCAGCAATTAATACTCAAAATGAACATATTTATTCTATATGAATCATGTGTGCCACGAAAACTGGATATGATTGCACGCAAAATAAAATAAAATTGAATAGTGATAAGCTGGATTGTGCCTTTCCATGTTGTGCAATATAACCTACATGAGTCCAAAACGAACATGGAGCCGAAAATTAACAGGGTGATAAGAAGGGAACATATATCCTATATAACACAACTGGAGAGAGGTGAAGGGTCCAAAAGTTCGGTTCATTGACCATCTCTCTCCTATATTAAGATCCCACAAACAATAGACAAAAGAAGAAAAATATTATCGGGTAAATTTATTTGGTTTCACAAGACGGAATAAGCTAGAAACCAGCCCATCCGGCTGGCTGTGAAGCTGACTTACTTTCTATCTTCTTTGGCTCACCAAAACGCTGAGGGTAATTCTGTCCACCTTTTGTAGCTCCAACCTGGGAACTGGAAGTAGGAATTGCTGTAAAGCTCTCAGAACCAAAATCCCATGATGAAGAAGTTACCTGATCAGAAGCTTGTTTGCTCTGCTGGCCGTTTCTTGTTCTGACAGATTTGAGACTGTTGTTCATCGTAGTCTTTGTTGTTGCTGCCATGGAATCCTCGGGAAATGGTTGCCACGAGTTTGAATCTGGGCTTGGAGATTTCTTCTCAAATAAACCTTGCTGGAGTTCCCAAACTGTTCCTTCAACCTTCTTCTGTCACAATGAGAACAAAAATTGAAGTGTCAATCCAATTTGAGACAATATTACAGTTACTAACTTAAGTGTATAATTTTATTTTTAGCAATGTTCCAATCATAA
Organism: Adenophora triphylla var. japonica; assembly: GCA_022495995.1. Taxonomy (NCBI): domain Eukaryota; kingdom Viridiplantae; phylum Streptophyta; class Magnoliopsida; order Asterales; family Campanulaceae; genus Adenophora; species Adenophora triphylla. The sequence goes on from JAFEMH010000075.1 coordinate 1,042,433, forward strand.
TCAAGCTCAGAAACAATGATGTGTTTTTAACCCGCAACCTTGTGTGTTTCTGCAGAAAACAAAGTTCTCAGACTTGGAACTAATAATCCCTCTGTCCCATAAAGATATTCCCATTTACCATTTTTTGTTTGTCCCAATAAGATAGTCCCATTTTCAAAACTGTTTGGTTTAAATCATTGAATTTCCAAAATTTCAACCAAGGAACAAGAAGGAGGGGGGAGAGGATGGGAGCCAACCAAGGAAAAATAGGGGAGTAATGGAGTAATAAGTAAACCTCATAAAGGTTGGTGACGGAAATGAAAATAGATGTACAATAACAAGTTTTAAAATTTCATTTGAATAAATAGCTTTTCCTCGGATCTTTGGTCAAAATTCAAACAAATTAACCATTAACAAAGTGCGACTATCATAATGGGACGGAGGGAGTATAACTATAAACAAGTTCCTGTAGTGGGAAGAAGTGTAAAGGAGAAACTTTTGGTAATGCTTCCCATTTACAAAAATTATCTACATATTTACTCCCTCCGTCCCATAATAAATGTAACACTTTCCTTTTTTATCCATCCCAAAAATAAATGTGGCGTTTCTAAATAAGGAAAGGAACTTAGTGCAATTTTATCATTGTACAACAATGTGCAAGCTAGGAGATGGCTGGGATTTAGGGAAAGTAAAACTCATTGTGAAGTATGAACAACTTAGCAAAAAGAATTATCAACTTCGAGAAGAGCAGTAGAGAGGAAATACCGGTGGGTTAGGAGATGGCTGGGATTTAGGGACATCTCTATTTGGAGATGGAGTTCTAGAAGCAAGAGCTTGCTTAAGCTCTTGTATCTCTTGTCTCTGTGATCGGCAAATGGCAGACAACTTCTCATACTTGGACGTTATTTCACTTTTCTCAACATTAGTTTGCTTCAACTGTTCTTTAAGTTTCTCAACCTCGACCTCCAGCAGCTCCTCCTTCCCTGATTTAGCATTGCTCCTTCCAGGGCTGTTGGCCACAAATTCAGCAGCAAAAGCATTAAAAGCATCACTCTGAAACGCAGGTGCATTATCAGATTTTGATGCTCTTGGCCTCTCAGCAACACGCTCCGAACCGTCATGGAAAAAGTTTATTTCAAAGTCCTTTGAATGGCCATCATCAAATTTGTTAACTGATTTTCCATGCACATTTTTTTGAGAATGACGGGGTTGGACAATTTCCTCTTTATGTAAAGGAAGCCTATCAGAACGATTTTTCTCTTGTTTGGAGGAGCTTTGGTTGGATGGTTCCTCATCAAACTTGGGTTTGACAGTCTCCTCTACACCAAATGAATCCTTCCCATGCTGAGATGTCCAGAAAGCACCTAGCTGCCCACCTCCTCCACTTGTCCTTGGAGCAGATTCCACAGTTGTCGGAGGAGGTGGTGGACTTCTCCGAGGCGCCGGACCAGTCTTATGTAAGGGCTTGGGAACACCTGATAAATCGAAGTTACATAAAAAATATACTTGAACTACACATACTGTTGCAAGATTTTGAAGAATACTCAAAAGAACAATCTGCAACCATATGTATATTAACTGACCAACAACCTTCTCAACTGAAGTATGAGATAGACTTTTGACAGAGCCTAACAAAACGGGTGATAATATTCACTCCATCATCACATACTTTATTATTCTTCGCTCCACTTGATATTATGGAGTACAATATCATCCCTGTTTTAGTTTGATTGTTTTTTGCATATCCACCTCCAGTTCCAAAAAACTAATTTCCATAAGCACAGTGGCGAAGCCAGGAATTTTTGTAAAGGGGCCGAGATTGCTATTGCAATGATTAATAAAATTCATGTATACAAATTATACAAGGGGGTCAAAATAATAATTTAGTGCAAAATTTTCTCAAAGTTAAAGGGGTGTCAAAATGTATAAATCCATCATTTCTAAAAATTTGATAGTGCTAAAATTGACACATTGCAAAATTGAAGGGGGTTGAATGACCCCCTTGATTCAATGTGGCTTTGCCACTGCATAAGCATACTCAAACGTTTACCTATTTTAATCCATACAAACACCCAACTTGCATCAAGATTAAGTAGTAAGATGAACTCTGTCAATTACATTTTTTTGCATAATTAAACTGTCATTGTTTCAGTTCCTATCACTCATGGGATATTCAAGGATCATACTTCAGATAAAAGGCAGCACCATATGCTGTTAGTCCAGATTCTAGCACCAAAAGCCGGTCAAAGTAGTAAGATGTTCTCACCTTCATGTGTGTCAACTTGGTGCATCTCAGGTGGCCTGTCAGGTAATGACTTCTGCAGCCCATCTGGTAGAAGACCGTTAACTCGAAACCACACCTGCCACCAATAAACATTACAAAGGTCGTCAGTATGCATAGGTTCACCGCCTATGATCTCCATGTACACAAATGATCTACAACTAACCTAAATTCATGGAGATGAATGGCCAATCAAGCAAAGTGCTTGCCTGCGTGATGTCTGGTCGGGAATCTGGTGAAGCATGAAGCATGTCCCTGATTAAGTCAGTAATTGGTGAGCTGTATTTCGGCAACTCTGGAATACGATAGTTTCCATTCAAAATTTGTAGCTTTGATTCACCATCAAATGCAGACTTGAAATAACATATGCGAAATAGGAGACATCCCAAGGCCTGAAAGAAAAAAAGTATTTAAAAATAGTTAGTATATACTATAAATAGCATGATAAAATTGGTATTCCATTGAAATCAATACTGTTCAAGAATCTATCATACAAATATTTGAGGTCTATCCAACTTACCCAAATATCAACCTTCTCACTTATAACTTCTCTCAAGAACATGTCCCACATCTACAGTAAAACAAAAAGACCAAGACATATTAGATACAACTAATATATAACTAAAGGTTAGTAAACAAGCCTATTATTTTACCTCAGGAGCTCGATAGGCTGGTGTAGTGTACTTCCTGATATTATCTTCTTCAATGCCCATTTCTTCAGGCTTCTCGAAGCGCTTGTGATTGGTAGAAGTACTTCCGAAATCACATAACTTCCATACTCCATCAGAATTTTGCAGAAGATTCTCAGCCTTCAAGTCCCTACAAATTATGTAAAACCATAATCACTGAACTACAAGATAGGACATCTAAGCAAATCACAAGAAGATGACAGAAGAGTTTGAACAAAATATTTATTAGGGAGAATGTATTTCCCGCATATCTATTGTAATCTCGATAAGTTCAGTAAGTACTTCGAGACAATGCATTAAATTCAATAAGGAATACAAAAACCCATGGTGCCAAATCATATAATTATTGTTACTTTACCTGTGCGCAATGGGTGGAGACTGGCAATGCATTGCAAAAACTGCATTACATATATCCCTGAACATTAATAAGACCTGTGTTTCCTCAAAGTACCCAGCTCCTCTGCTCTCCAGCACATTGACAAGAGACTTGTCACAGAACTCCATGACAAGAAAAGCTTCCTTCGTCCTTCCCATATCTAAGATGGTATGGGCATGTAGTGTCACGATATTTGGATGCCCACGAAGTGATTTCATCACAGTGACTTCTTTCATTACCAGTTCCAGTGATTCATCATCACTACATATGATGTGCTTCAGAGCATATTGCTTTGAACCATTAATAGCATCAGAAGCCAAGTAAACACAAGAAAATCCACCCTCTGCAATAGCATTTCGAATATGAATTTTTAGATTGCCAATGTCGATCATGCGACCATCAAGTCCAGAATGTTCTTTGGGCATGAATGGTTTGAATCTCCACATCTTTGACGGACTCTATACAATATTCTGCAAGATGGTGCTAAGTTATTAGCACTTAAATCCAAATGGACTTGAAAGAATTGGTTGTAATAGAACACTAGCGCATGAAGTATCTCTACGAGCAACCACAAAAGTACAAAACTTCAGCATTTTTTTCTCCCTATAAAGTAGAGAAGAAAAAATGACCTAGCTAGAAATAAATCAATTAAAATAAGATTAACATAGTTGGCAGTTGTTGCATTCCCATCACGTTGCAGGACGCATGAAGGAACATACTCAGTTACAGATTTCCAAATCCATGCCTATAAATTAATTGAAGCTCGAAGAGAAAATTATTTTTGCTTTCACCACTGTGTGAAAGTTCAAAAAACAGAGATTAAGGTATGATTGGCAACGGTTTTCTGCGGAGACCAAGCAACAAACACGTCAACAATCTTCAATCCTACATTGAGGGTTCATAGGTGAAATTTATCTAGGTGTATCGACATTTTAAACATTGTACTTTTCATAAGATTTGGTTTTAACCACCCTTGTTTTTTTTAGCAATTTTAACCGTTGTATTTCAGATATACGCACTCACTATCTGAGACAACCTAGAGAATAATGGTTTAAATTGCTAAAAATTCGCACTAACTACCCCTACTTTTGGGGATACTGAGTGCAATTTTCAAGCATCACAATTAAAATTGCTTATAAAAACAAGAATGGTTAACACCGAAACTTAACCAAAGTATGGTTGTTTAAAATGTCGATAGGCCATTAATCGTTTAAGAAAGTTCACCCATACATGCACGATTCTTAGACCCCACACATTTCAGTTATTTGAAAATGTTTTGCACATCAAAAGCTTGTAGGCCTCCATCAGGCAGAGGACGGCAGCTCACAAAAATAATAACACACAAGAATACTATCTAGCTTTCATCTGATTTCAAAGTCAAGCTCGTTGTCTCATACTACAGAGACAATCAGTGGACCAAGCAAGGTCTCATACTACAGAGATAGTTGTGTGCACCTGATCATTGTCCTATATGGAAAAAGAAGGAAGGAAGCAAGGGGACGGGAGCATGACCTAGAACCAATGAGAGGAAAAAGGACATATGCATGATCATTCTCATCTCAACCACCAATTATTATGGTTCGTACAACTGATATTAACCTAATGCATAGAGGAACTATTCTGAGATAAACAAAAAAAGTCCATGCCAATATAAGTTGTAAAGACAAAAGAAGCCGCTAAGTAGCTTCCCAGTTCATTATAAAAATAAAGTGTGTTGAAAATATAACTTGATTCTGAAGAATCTGAACATGAACTAATGGACACCTTTCCAAACTTTCTGCTTCTATGCAATAAGTTAATAACACCTGTATCAAAACCAGACGTTCTCAACTTCACTACGGCAGTTTCGGGGAAAAAATATCCCTTAAGAACGTCACATCACGTCATCTTGCTCATCGTATTAATAATGGATTAGTGTATCACACCGCATCAGCAAGATGATGTGGTGTGGCAGTCTCACTAGATACTTTCTCCACTTTCGAAGACCAATAGCTTAATTTTTATCATATTAACTACGGCGACCAATATTCGTGAGATCATGCGGATGATCTAAATTCCGATAAGAGATGATTAAGGCATAAATTTTCGAGTTGCTACACCCCCTTCACACAAACATCATTTTCCATTTCTTCAGATGATCTAAATTATTTTTCTTTTTAAGCGCCCGGACCCTTTCTGGGAATCTTGTTCTCTTGATTTATATACCAAATATGTTTAGTCTCCTTTTGGGGGGGATCATAATCTGATTAGAAGGAAAATATGGTAAGATGCTATCACCAATCACATAAGCTTAGATTTAAAAATTGGAGAATGTCCACATTCACAAGTTACGAATCCTATGCTCTTTCGAATCAAAGATGATACCTAAAATCTAGTATATAAGTAGAAGGCCATATCTAATGGACTGCATTAGCTAGGAAAGGGAAAACCAAATTTAGGGACCTAAGATTATCCCCTCATCCTCAACACGGCCTTGACCATGTATGATCTGAAGGGGCACGTAAAATTCCATGGCATATTCCCTTCCCAAGTATCCTTTATTTTGAAATGATCGTAATCATCCCCAATTATATTTACAATTTGCTTCATCTTCATATTTCACAACTCAATAATATCTAAACTCTATCACCATGATCCTACTCTACCCAAAGCAGCACCACCCTTAAAAGGACTAAAGAAAGAAATAAAGATAAAAAGGAAGAACAGATGAAAAGACCAGGATTGAGAAACTTATCATGTATCAAGCTTCTTGTGAAGAATACTTATATTTTAGTAACGCATAAAGCAACTATTATGTACCAAAAAATAAAAAATAGCAACTGTTTTTCGTTCTAGGCCAGCATAAATATTTAGACGACGAAAAAAATGTAATTTAAACATGGTTGGTTACAGCTTTCGAATGCGACATAAGTTCTAAAACTAAATTCCACTCACAGCTATGCTGATTACTTATTTACTGATTCTGTGCACTATGAGGGGCACAGAATCAGAAGCGAATCAGTGTATTGGTCCATATGGTCTGAAAGATACGGTCAAATTACCATCCACTTGGAAAATACCAAGTGTCGTCAATTAGTTTAATTTATTTGTAAGCTAACCTTACCTAACAACTTCAAGAGGTCTCACACATACATGAATTGTGAGTGGTCGATTAGGTCCAATCACCACTCTACTACATTGCATAACCAGATTAAGAGATCTCATTATAGCGTACAACACGTGAATAAAAGGGACGCGTTTATCATTTTAGGATTGAGCAGCGAAATGCAAGTTTTATCCATTACACACTAGCTAATTTTACAACGGAAGCAACCATTGAAATGCACGTTCTATTGGTGGAACTTACAAAGGATGTAACCATTGAAATGCACGTTTAATCCTGTACACCCTAGCTAGTGTTATCCTGATCAACTAAATTCCGTCCCAAGACAGAATTTAGCTCTAGTTCATCGTAGCCACTCACATGCAGATCAAGTGTAGCATTCATATATATAACCGATTATCTTCGAGAATACAGAATCAAGATCTGGATCGGAGCAATAAATCACATAATTTCAGATTCAAGCAAAAAAATGAAACGAATTAAGTAGATATGAAATTGAATCCACAAGAGTGTTGTAGCTAATAAGTTAACATGATGATTGGATTCAGGCAAGGATGACATTAATCGAATGATCTAAGAAGAAATTTGAACCTGTAAGTAGAGAGAGGTGGGATGGGCAAAGGAGGTGGAATTGAATGGATCGATCTGAGGGCGTGGGCGGCGCAAGATCTGAGACGGAGATTTTGTATGAGAAGATCTATGGAGGTTTGATGCCGTTTTCAACTTTGATTCGTAGCTTTGAAGGGAAGAAAGAATGAAACTGTGTGTGTGTGTGTGTGTGTGTGTGTGTGTGTGTGAGTGTGAGTGTGAGTGTGAGTGTGAGTGTGAGAGAGAGAGAGAGAGAGGAATGGTGGTGGTGGGGACGGGACCAAATGAAGGGGAGCGTTGATTGCGATTACGGTAGTAGGAGTCCGTGGACGCTGCGTAAATTAGATGTTTTTTTTAAGCCAAAAACTTGTAAAAAATACATTTTTTTTAAGCTTAACAAAAAACGTGTTTTTAGAAAAGCTTACTCTCATTCTCTCTCTAAATTGACTCTCTCTCTCTCTCTCTAAACACAAAGAGATCTTCACTACCGGTTTCTCTCCCTAATCGTCTTTCCCAAATCCCTCACCGTCTGCCGCCCTAATCGTCTTTCCCAAATCCCTCACCGTCCGCCGTCGCTGTCGCCGTCGCCGTTGCTTGCAAATCATTACCTAATCACATCTGCTCCTATATGTGCAGGAATTTAGAGCAAATACTAGGGTTTATGCTCATAAACGACGGGATAGAAAGTCAAGGAGACGGAACCCACTTCCCAGTAAGCCTTCATCAGATGGAAATGATAAACTTTTGGATGTGTCTTCGAGAGAAAATGGTTCTGTTCAAGACAACATTGTCGTGCCATCTCATGATAATAAATTCGTGAATTCTGTTCAAGACAACATTGTTGTGCCATCTCTTGATAATAAATTCGTGGATTCTGTTCAAGACAACCATGTTTTGCCTTCTCTTGATAATTTAGACTCGAGAACTTTAAGAAAAGTGTCATCAAGAAGTGTTGTTCTTCAGGCATGCACAGTTAGTTTTGGTCTAATTGCTGGCTTGGGCGTTTTAATTCGAGTGGTACATGTTTATGAGAGTGCCGGTGCTTGTGTTTTGGAGTGCCAGCAAGGTGTAGAATGGTGTACAGGGGACTGGGTAATTAGATGCCAGTGCATGTATTTTGAAATGCCAGTGCATGTTGAAATTACCCGGATCCGGCTCGCGCGCGGAGCCCCGGCATCTCGCATTTGTCGCTTCGGGAAGTCGCCCGGATCCGAGAGGCAGCGCAATCGCGCCCCGGCATCTGGCTATTCCGTTTGCGTTGCGTTAGTTGGAGGAGGTGTCTCGCTGTGTTTTGCTTTGTAGAGTCGCCACGCCGTTTTTATTAGTAAGCCCAAAACATTGAAAAAGGGCATCAGTTTAAAAATAATAATAAACTGTTTTTGTGTGATGAGATTTTGAGTTCGGAGGTCAAGTTACTCCTCGGGAAGAGAATATTAGAATCTTAGAGCTCACCCGAGTCGCCTCGTAAAAACGAGTCTTTCGGTACCCCTTATATTCTTTAAGCTGTTGTGTGTGTGTGTGTGTGCTTTTAAAAATGCATCTTTGTATCGGATGTCTACATTGTACACCGCTTTATTGAAATGTATTGAAATAGTGTAGGAAGGAAGCCTTACCAATGTTGGTTCGTGTCTGCCTTTGGGAATAGTGCTTGAGGATGAAATAGTCTTCAGGACGGCAGGATTGCTTCGGAAGGAGCCAGGTTGTCTGCGGACGGAACTTCGGCGTGCCTCGGGATTGTCGAGTGTGCACTCGGGCAGAGTTTCGGCGTGGGTTGGAATCGTCGGTTGGATTCGGGCGAGGTTCGGCGTGCGTTGGAATCGTCGGTTGATTCGGCAGGTTCGCGTGCGTTGGAATCGTCTGGATTCGGGCAGAGGTTCGGCGTGCGTTGGAATCGTCGGTTGGATTCGGGCAGAGGTTCGGCGTGCGTTGGAATCGTCGGTTGGATTCGGGCGAGGTTCTAAGGCGTGATTTGGGATCGCCGGTTTGACTCGGAAAGAGCGGGACGCCTTGGGAAAGACCGGCGAGGCCTCGGAGTACCACGAGGGGCCTCGAGTACCTCGAGTGCCTCGGGCGGCGCGGGAGCGTCGCGGGAGCGCTCGGAGAGGCTTCGGAGCACCACAAGGGAGCTCGGAAGGCCTCGGAAGGATCCGAAAGGGCGGGATTGCCGAAGGGTGCTTAGAGGGGAGCCGAAGGCCGGGGGAGAGGAGAGAAGAGGGAGGTGTGAAAAATGAGGGAGGGGAGCCCTCTATTTATAGTGTAGGAAAAGCTGCAAAGAGGTCCGTAAAATCACGGACCTCTTAGGTAATTATAGATTTCCGGATTTGAGGGAATCTCGTGGACTTTAAGGGGATATTCGTAATGATTATGCTCCTGGTGCAAAGAGGTCCGTACGGACCTTTTGGCATGCAAAGAGGTCCGTACGTACTTTCCATGCTCTTGTGAATGTGATGGCAAGCTAGCTCTCGTCGAGAGCTTTCCAACCATATATGGCACGTCTCAATCGGAGTTCGTATGAAGGAGTTATGACCTCAGGAAGTTTGCCTCTGGTTTTGTCGTATCTTTGGGATGGAGAGCGATCCAGATTGGGGTACTTACGAAGCCCCTCGGCGACGTCACTTATGAAAGAAGTGGGGTCGTCGATAAGATAAGGGTCCTGATCTGGATCGCGTCTTTGAGAGAGAAGGTGACCGTGTAGGTCGGTGCGTGAGGACATGGCGGTGTCTGTTGTGTGACCGTTTAGGTCGGTTAGGCGGACCCTGTGATAGGATTCCTACGTATCCCTAGTGGGAATCAAGCACGATCGTAGTTCGTGTGTGGGGTGAGTGTTGTGTACGAGGACGTGAGCTGTCCTCTAAGCGAGACTCTGTGTGTGGACGTGGTGATGTCCTGTGGGTGGCCGCGTAGGTCGATGGGTTTGGACCCCGTGATAGGATTCCTACGTATTCCTGGCGGGAATCAAGCACAGTCTTAGTTCAGAGGTCGTGAATTTGTGAGTGTATGTGGGCGTGGTGGTGCCCTGAAGTGTCGTGTGACCGCCGAGGTCAGTGATAAGGACGGGGTGGTGTCCTAAGATGTGGTGACCGCCGAGGTCAATTGTGAGGATGTGGTGGCGTCCTGGGATGGAAATTTTACGATTTTCCTAATCGGGTGGTTTAAGGCCTTCCGGGCTGGGGATAATGATTTGGGAGGTTTATACGGTCTTCCGGACCGAGTGATTTAAAGCCTTAGGGCTGGGGATTGTAGTTTGGCTGATTTATACGGTCTCCCTGGTGAGTGGTTTAAAGCCTTACGGAGTTTGGAGGTAGTAGTTTGGGCTGATTTATACGATCTCCGGACTGAGTGGTTTAAAGCCTTAGAATGGAGGTAGTAGTTTGGCTGATTTATACAGTCTCCGGGTGAGTGGTTTAAAGCCTTCCGGCCGGGAGGTAGTAGTTGGGGTTTATAAGTCTCCTGACCGAGTGGTTTAAAGCCTTCCGGGCTGGAGGTAGTAGTTTGGCTGATTTAGACAGTCTCCCGGACTGAGTGGTTTAAAGCCTTCTGGGCTGGAGGTAGTGATGAGGACTTGAATCGTCTTCTGAATGTGGTTGCGCCATGCGTGAGACTTTGAATCGTCTTCGGCGGCGGTTGGTGCCACGCGGGAGGACTTTGAATCGTCTTACGGCGGCGGTTGGTGCCACGGCCCGGAGGACTTTGGGAATCGTCTTACGGCGGCGGTTGGTGCACGCGTGAGGACTTTGAATTGTCTTACGGCGGCGGTTGGTGCCACGCGTGAGGACTTTGAATCGTCTTCTGGCGGCGGTTGGTGCCACGCGTGAGGACTTTGAATCGTCTTCTGGCGGCGGTTGGTGCCACGCGGGAGGACTTTGAATCGTCTTCTGGCGGCGGTTGGTGCCACGCGGGAGGACTTTGAATCGTCTTCTGGCGGCGGTTGGTGCCACGCGGGAGGACTTTGAATCGTCTTCTGGCGGCGGTTGGTGCCACGCGGGAGGACTTTGAATCGTCTTCTGGCGGCGGTGGTGGAGGCATGGCTGCCTTGAGATGTGAGAAGTGCGATTGGCTCACGCTTTGTCTGTTGGGGAAAAGGGTGGACTTATGATGGCTTACCGGTGTTAAATGCGTTGGGGGTCATTGGGGCCTTGTAGGGGCTCTTCCTGCTGAGAAGGTGACGTCGGGCTTACTTTGATGGCCGGTGCTTGCGTTGTCGTTGAGCGTTTTGGAGGCGTTTTGTGCCTTGAGATTTGTGCTGGGAGGTGTTGGCTCCTTCTTGTGCTTGTTTTGCCGTTGAGTGGGCAAGGATGATGGCCGGTGCTGGGGATATGCAGTCTTGTACGACTTCCCTTTGACTTGTTGGGGAGGAGCTCGGGCTTACTTTGATGGCTGATGTTTGAATTGCTGAGGATGCGTGACCTTGTAGGGGCTTTTCCTGCTGGGAAAGTGTCTTTGGACCTTTGCTGTGTTTACCTGCAGGAGGAGGTGCTTGTGACCGAAGTCGCGGAAATGCTGAGGACGCGCCGACGTTTTTTTTTTTTGAACAAAGTTGCTGAAATGATGAGGACGCTATGGCGCCTTTGTCTGAACTTCTGCAGCCGGTGGCGAGGTAGCGCCTTTGTTTGAACTTGTTGTGAGGACGTGGTGGTGCCTCTGTCTGAACTTACGGTGAGGGTGAGGTGGCACCTCTGTCTGGACTTATGGTGAGGGCGAGGTGGTGCCTCTGTCTGAACTTGCGGTGAGGACGTGGTGGTGCCTCTGTCTGAACTTGCGGTGAGGGCGCGGTAGCGCCTCTGTCTGAACTTGTTGAAATGTTTGAGGCCGTGGGGCGCCTCTGACCGAGTTGTTGAGGTGTTGAGGACGTGGGACGCCTCAGGTGCTGGACAAGGAGAGGAGGGATGGCTCGTCTTCTCTTTCCTTCTTCGTTCTTACTCCTACGGACTTCTTAGACTATCCGGTCGAGGAAGGTGCTGGGTTCACAGAGGATGATGAGGTGGCTGGCGGAGGCGCCGAGATGCAGGAGTCTTTACCAGGCGGTGGTGCCGATGACTTAGAGTAGGACTCCCCCTTTTTTCTGTTCTGTGCACTATCTGCTTTTTTGTTGCAGGCGGGGTGCTATGAGATCTTCCGTTGCCAGCCGTGGGACTGGGAGGATGAGGCCATGTTCGGTTATCCCGCCATGATGTGCTGGGCTCATCCTTTGAGGAAGAGGAGGACGGGAGAGGGATAGTTTGGAGGGGTTTCCGCTGTATACTTGGACTCGGTATGATGAGGATGAGCCGGAGGGTGCCCCCTGGGTGATGCGGCAGTGGAGGCTTCTGCGGGGTCTTACTTGTGACTCCGTGTACTTGGGGGAGAGGTTATCTGGCAGTATGGCACAGGTGCGCCTCCTATGGCTTTGAGGGATCCGCCCTTCCATATGATGAGTCCTCTTGATATGGACGTGCTGGAGTATGAGAGCTACCGATCCGGCGTGAGTCTTAGGAGTTCGTCCCTGGAGGGCGAGGAGTATGCGGCCTTGGTCAGGCAAAAGCTGAGGACGCCATAGGTGTTGGTGAGGGAAAGACAGACTGGCTCGTCACGTCCTCTAGATGTTCCGGTGCCTTGGCTGGACTTCACGTATGTTTGCGGGGATTCGTCGAGGCGGAGGGTGTCGGCACCTCCCCGAGCAGCTCCCGCCGCCTATCGGCCGACCCTGATGCGCCGGTGAGTGTGCTTACTCTTTTCCATCTTGGCATCTTTTCTGTATTTTTCTCTTTTTGTTGGGTATGACTGTATCTATTTTGCTGAGCGTTTCTTTGGTTGTTTGCTTGTGCAGCCTCGGGGAGATCCTTTGACACGTTGACCGCCGTTATGTGGCGATGCGGCCTTTTTGCAAGGAAGTTCGCGGGGAAGCCGTCTTGCAGGTCTTCGCGGCACGCGGCGGCGTTCGAGCCAGTGCCTTTGAGGAGGTCTGTGGATACTCCTTCTTCGAGGGCTGAGCTAGGGCCACAGCCGGAGGTGCCGGTTCGAGAACAACACGGCTTTGATGTGGGGACGACTTCGGGGGCTCAGAGGCCGCAGACCCTTCATCGCTCTTTCCTCCGCCGGGAGGCACAGGTGAGGGTTCATCCTTGCATCCCTTCTTTGATCCTTTCACCGGGTTTTGACCCTTCAGAGTACTTTGAGTACCCGCACGAGGAGGGGTGCTGTATCCTGATGACGAGGATGTGACTGCCGAGTTTTCCGAGATGCCAGATTTCTCATTTGTGGAGGATGATGATGATGAGTCGGATAGGGCTCTTTTGCTTTCCCTCTTTCCGTTGTTTTTTTTTTTGTAGAGCAACAGACATTTTGTACCTGTAATAAAACACTTGTATTTCCGTAATAACAAAGTATTTTATTTTAAGATGTAATGACGTATTTGTGATTCCCTGGATTGACTCTATGAATTGTTGCTAGCTTATTATTATTTTTGTGCATGTCGTGAGCCGGGAATGCATTTGTGGTTAGTGGAGGCCGAGGCAACTTTGGCAAGTTTTACGGCCGGTTGAAAGCGGCTTTGACAGGTTTCATGAGCGGTGGCGGGAGTGATGTCTCCCGGGACGCGTTCGCTTTGTGCTTGATAGCCACTCTTTTCGGGGTCAGCTACCTCAGATATGTGATGGGGCTCTGTTGGATGTGGCAGGCCATTGTCGGGCGGGCGAGGATATCATTCCTTTGGTTCCGGGGGAAACCTTCCACGGTGTGGATCGTCTGGTGATGAGAACCGATTCATGCGGGAGAAACCCACGATTTGCTTGCATTATGGTCGCGAGAGAGGCTTCAAACCATACCCGAGTCTCCTGCGTCTCTTAGTCCGTGGACGTTTGCTTGGCGACCTCTTGTCTTGGACATGGATCAATCTGCTTGGGAGAGATGGATGGCACATCTTGGTACGCATCAGCTTCGCTGGTGGGTTCCGCATTGGGGGATTGAGACTAGGAGGGCCTTTCAGGAAGGTTCCTATGTTGTCAGAGTTCCGTGTTTGCCTTGGTCCTCTTTCTATGTTCCGTTGCTTGTTTCCCGGCAGTTCGGGATGAGGCAGGAGCCTTTGCTAGGCTGGGATGACATTGCCAATGTGGAGTAGCTTCTTTCTGCATGACAGAGCCATATGCCTTTCTGTATTTTCTGGGGGCATGGAAGTATTCTGCTTTCCCTCATGTGGTGCTCCTTCGACGTCGGGAGAGTGTTGTGTTGACCACCGAATACATAGATGAGCAGCATGTCGGGCCGACCCAATTGGTTTTGGGGAGCAGACGCAAAGCGGTTCTGGGGCAAGATTGCCATTTCAGCTGCGACCTTAGGAGTGCAGAAGCTTGGGTTAACCCTCAGGGTGTCATGGAGACGCTTTATTTGGCTACGGGACTCGAGTTGACAAACTGGCGGGGAGAGGTCCCCTTTTGCAGACTCGTAGGGAGGAGATCCGAGCCGAGGCACGGGTGAACGATGCTCTGAGAGCGACTGGTTCGTTTGACACGACTAGGAGGACTCCTGATCTCGAAATGAGGGAGACAGAACTCGCTCATGTGGAATGAAAGAAGACTCGTTGGGGACGAGGGAAGAAAGGAAAGAGTGATGAAGGGCCAAATGTGAGTAGCATGGAATGACCTTCTGAAACACTGAGTATCCATTCATCGTCATTGCATACATTGATTGTTAAATGTTTTAAGTTGTCTTTTAGCATGTTGTGAATCGAGAGTGGACCGTGCTTGAACTCATCAAAAAGTGTTTTAACTGTGATGATTTGTGATTTACTTTTAAAGCTTTGTCGAGACGCAAAATCTCTTGTTTGCTTCTTTTCTGAGCCTTGGTGGCGTCAATTTTTGGAATTTTGTGTATTCCTTAGACCGAACCAATGAAGGCCGCCACGTTCCCCTGACCGAGAGGCTCAGTCCGCGTAGTTCGACCCTCTTTTGTGGGAGAAATGACTCGTAATGTACACTTGCAAGGGCGTATTTATTTTTGAAAAGGTGGGAATGGGTCCCTTTTTGTGTGAATGCCTCATTTGATGTAGGCACAAAAGAAATGCTTTTTGGGTTTGACTCTTTTGAGAGAGTATGAGTACTGAAAAGCTTGTAAAAGTGTATGGAAGCCCTTCACGACGGAAAATCGATGTTTAGCTCTATTGTCCTATTTTGTAGAAAAAGAAGACTTGTCGAGACAATTGAAAACTTGATTTGTTCACAATGATCACTTGTTAGCTTAAAACCCTTTGTTGATGTTCGGGTTATTCAACAATTAAACCTGATATGCTTTGATTAATGAGGAGAAAGTCAACCGGTATCAAGGATCGAGTTGGTCTGGTGTGAAAGAAGGTTTGTGTATAGGAGAGGTCATTGATGAGATCGGGTTTGTGGATTTGTATGTGTTTATGACCGGACCATTTCGGTTGCCTACGTTCCCTTAAGACAAGGAGCTCAGTCGACGTAGTTCTGTGGTTGAACCGTGTTTGGCTTTGGGGCCAGGTATGAATATTCGTGCGGCCCGCGGCGAAAATGCTTGGAAGGTTGAATGATGAGGCACGGGCCTTGAGGTGATTCCTTGACAATTCGTATTTGACGGCGGTTTCGGTGACTCCCTTGCTTCTTGTTTGTTGGCGCCCGGGTCCTTGACCTCATTTTTGTGAACCTTTTGCTTGAGCTCCTCTTTTTCTTTTGAAAGCTTCGCTGAGCTCTTTTTTTTTTTTTTAAAGCTTACGCTTGAGCTCTTTTTTTTTTTTGAAGCATATGAGGGCGAAGGCAAGCCCCTGCTTGAACTTTCTTGATGCGCACGAGGGCGAAGGCAAGCCCCTAGGTTGTTGTCGACATGGGGTCAATCTTTTGATGCTGAGTGACCTTTTGTTGTCCTTTGATGTTGCCGCCGTCGTTGACTTGGTCAAGGTGATGGTGGGGACGTGTTTTGGAAAGTGTATGGCTTGATGGAGGCCTTTGTGTGGGGTATGGTAAGGTGTATGGGGAGCTATCGATTGACTTTCTCACACCACTTAATCAAAGCATTAAACATTTGTGGAATCACTTGTTGAGCAATGCAAGTGATCACATAGAACAAAACCATTTCATTAAATGTAATGTGGGGTGCAAAATAATGTCTCAAGTCTAGCAAGAAAAGAAAGAAGACTTATGTATGGAAAATTGAAGACTTAATTACAATGTCCGAGGAGGACTTGATTGAATGAGAACAGTACTAGAACCTACGAGGTGGACTGTATGATTTTTTTTTATTTTTATTTTTTTTTGATTTGCGTCTCTTTGGGCTCTCCAGCAGTTCCCAAATTCATTTTGGTTAGAACCTTCTCGGCAGCTTGGGCCAGATTTTCCTCTCGTTTGACAACATGCTTAAAGATTTGTTTAATGCATTGTTCATTAATGTATCTGCGTCTTTATCAAGTGAATCATTATTAACTGTTTTGGTTAGTTAATTTATCATTTGTTAAAGTGGCAATGAGGGGATACTCAGAAAGGTCGATCTTTTATTCGAAGCATAAGGAAGCGCGATTTTTGTTACAAACGCATAATCTTCAGGCGTAAGGCCGTCAGACGACTCGAGAGACTCAAACTTAAATACGACAGACTCGGGGTCTTTTATTTTCAAAGCTAGACTCTAGGAGACTGGGGTTAAATCAAGCTTCCGGACCATTTCCTCTTTGCTGGCTGTGGGTCCGCGTTTTTGAAGGTTACGCCGTTTTTTACGCTGCTACTTGGTCGGCCTGTCTCGAACTGCCTTATCTCTGGGGAAGGCTCGATCCATCCCTTAGTGTGCCCCGATGCTGGAAAGGATTGTTGGGGAATAACCATTCTTGGGTTTTCTTTCCTGAATTTTTCGTTGCGGAAGCCCCATGTATTGCCTTCACGTCCCTGATCATCACGGGAATTTGCCGAGGACTTATCCACCATGCTTACCCCGTCATTTCTAGGGAAAGGGTTTCCGACTGTGTTGGGACCGCGGGGGCATTCCCACTTTCCCTCTTCGATCAAGCCTTGGACCGCTTGTTTTAGTGTGATGCAATTGTCTGTAGTGTGGCCGGGGTAGTTGTGAAAAGCACACCATTTGCTCATGTCCATGTTAGGTCTGAGAGTCCTTGGCTGGAAATTTTCGAGAGGTTTGAGGATGTTCAGCTTCACCAACGTCTCGAACACTTGGCTTAGAGGCATTCCGAGGTTGTCGAAGTGAATGAAAGGTTGCTTCCCAAAAGAGTTGTCACTTCGTTGGGCTGTGTTCCCCTTGTTCACCTCATTGTTCCAGGGGAACAGATTTCCGTCTGTATTGGGGCCGCCGGGGCGCTCTAACTTTCCTTCTTCAATTAGCCCTTGGACCGCTTGTTTTAGTATGATGCAATTGTCGGTGGTGTGGCCGGGGTAGTTATGAAAAGCACACCATTTGCTCATGTCCATGTTAGGTCTGAGAGTCCTTGGCTGGAAATTTTCGAGAGGTTTGAGGATGTTCTGCTTCACCAACGTCTCGAACACTTGGCTTAGAGGCATTCCGAGGTTGTCGAAGTGAATGAAAGGTTGCTTCCCAAAAGAGTTGTCACTTCGTTGGGCTGTGTTCCCCTTGTTCACCTCATTGTTCCAGGGGAACAGATTTCCGTCTGTATTGGGGCCGTCGGGGCGTTCTAACTTTCCTTCTTCAATTAGCCCTTGGACCGCTTGTTTTAGTATGATGCAATTGTCGGTGGTGTGGCCGGGGTAGTTATGAAAAGCACACCGCTTGCTCATATCCAAGTTCGGGTTAGGAATCCTCGGTTGATAATTCTCAAGGGGCTTGAGCATGTTCTGCTTCTTCAACTCCTCGAATACTTGGCTTAGAGGCATTCCGAGGTTGTCGAAGTGTTGAAAACGCTGCCGTTTATTCCTCGGGAGTGCTTGGTCACAGCTTCTTTGGATTTCATTCTGAATGTAGTGGAATGCCTCGGTAGCCCTTTTTCCTTTGTTTGGGGCAGATGCCGATTAGGCGGGATCGCTTGCCTTGCAGCTGATAGGAAGAAGCCGGGGTAGCTACCATTTCCTGCGTGCTCAAAGCTTTTTCAAACTTGGTACCGGCATTGACCATAGCGTGAAGATCAGGATAGGGGTGGTGGCTGATCAATGTCCTCAACGATGGTTTGAGGCAGGAGTGGAAGATGTTCATCTGTTCTTCCTTGGATAGGAGGTCCACTATCTCGCTTAACTTCCAATTCCATCTTTTGTAAAATTCCTCCACCGACTCATCATCTTTCTGCTCAGTGGCCCGTGTGTCATGCCGATTTGTTTTCCACTTGAGGTTAGCACGGTATTTTTCAAGGAAGATATCACTTATTTGCTCCCAAGTGGAGCGGTTTTACGCTTTTACTTTAAGAAACCATGTCAAGGCCGTGTATTTTAGAGAGCGTTGAAAGTGATCTGCCATTTGTTGAGGTGTGGCCCCCTTGGTCTTCATACCTAAGACATAGGTATTGATATGGGTCCTCGGGCATTCTGTCCCATCGAACTTTTCCATTTCCGGCATTTTGAACTTTGGGGGGAGAGGAATTACCTTGCTCGGATCTGTGGGCGTGAGTGGGTCTTTCCGAGAGTTGGCCATTTTCCCTTGCATATCTTTTATCTGTTCAACCAACCAAGCCACATGAGGGTCAGTAGGCGGAGGCAGGCTGCCGTTTTCCGGGATGGAAACCGAGGATGGAGGTGGATTGGCTGATGAGATCGCCATTCGGGAATCTTGGGGAGGTAGTTGAGTGTATACCATCCCGTACCCTGGGTTACTGAAATTGGAGCCAAGGGCGTGATTGCCCGGACCGCCAAGGGTTGTGTTTGGGAACTGGGGAAATGTTTCGGTAGCCCCAAGTGGCAGTCCAGCGGGTGGAAGGTTTGAGATGTCAGGATATCCGCGGGGGATGTCTGTCCCTGGCAGGCATTGAGATTTCAAATTGTGGCTGCGAGGCTCGTATAGAGGCAAAGGATTGAATCCTGGGGGATGTCGAGATGCATTGGGATCTGACGGAGCAGGCACGTATGTGTGCTGTTGGTACTGAGCTTGATGTGCAGAGCCGGGAGACTGACTGTGCTGAGGCGGGCATGTCGGAGCTGCTTGACTGACGCCTGAGGGGAGCTTTGAGCGAGAGCTACTTTGCGTTGCTGGGATCTCGTAGCTTGGCGGAGGTGGAACTTGCTGATAGCTTTGAGAAATCGGGGGAGCCGGTATGTCTTCGTCCTTTATGAGAACAAAGGTTCCGTCAGGTTGGGGAACTGCCACGGCTCCGCGGCGGCGCATAGTGTCTACGATCCAGGCTTGCTGCTCTTCCTGGCGCTTCTTGAGAGTTTCGAAGGCTCGTAGCACCTCCTCCATTGTCTGGAGGTTTCTCAGTGGTGGGGTTCCGTTTCCCTCACTGTTATCTGTTGATCCCGCCATGGGGGAGTAGCGGACTGTTCGGACCGCTGAACCGGAAGGGCTATCGGACCTTGTGACCTTGATACTGAAAAGGCGGCTCCCGTGTACTCTCAACCACTCTCGGTTCGCTGGAGGGGGTGACGGGTAAGGTTTAGACATGGGAAGGCCTTTTGGATAAAAGGGGGAAAGCTCATGTGACATGCGGTTTCCGCTTTTTATTTATGATTTTTTTTTGTTGTTTTAATTTACTTAAAACAGTGTTTTCTCGTAATCCTAGGTAGGTTGGAAAAGATTGCTCTTCTTTTCGCAACTATGCTAGATCCCGGGTCGATGGAGACCATCTCGTGCGGCTATAAGCCCCTCGTTTTGCACCCGTATTTCGACATCCCAGGTGGATGCCCGGGCGAGGGTCCTATAGGGCAAGTGGGTTCCACCGGCCTAAAAGAAAAATCGAACCTAACGACCGAGCCTGTCATGTTCGTTTTGATGCGTTAGCCATGTGAATAGTGAACCGAGGCTCGCCACCGAGTCAAGATCGGTCAAGAGTTCGGCATGACCTCTCTTTGCTTGCTTGCGCAAGGGATCTGTGACATTAGGCGTTGGCCGGGTCATATTGTCATGGCCGACGTATCAAAGGCGTGATGACATGGTGTCATGTGAGCATGGATGTATATCCGGACGGAACATCGTCTGGGTGTAGCTTCGGAAATCAAGATCAGTCAAGATTTTAGCATGACCTTTCATCGCCTTGCTTGCGCAAGAGGATCTTGAATTCCGAGCCTTGACTCGAAAAATGGCCGGCATGGTATATGTATCCAGTGCCGTATGACACCTGACTGGGTAAAAACCAACCGAGTCTGGACAGGGTGTGACTCAAGACTCAAACGTGCAGGGTTGACGCTTGGCTAGGATGGGATGTTTGGAATGATCCCGTGCGCATCCGAGAGGCCTAGGAAGACCAAACGGACTGCAACTGAGACCACTCCGGGTTGAGGGTTGTAGTGTGCAGTGTATCCGAGGCAAAGTGCGCGTAGCGTGCGGTGTAACCGAGGCAAAGTGAGTAGGGTGCGGTGTAACCGAGGCAGCAGTGCGCGTAGTGTGCGGTCTCTAAAATTCTTTTTCTGAGTAAAAACAGAAGTTTTTGAAGAATTTTAAATGTATGCACAGATGTATATTGATGCATTCTTTTTTGTATTTTTATTTTTTTTTTTGTAAAATAAAAAGTAAAGCACGTGCACACACACATAACAGTTAAAGAAAGGGTAAAATGAAAGTTTGACCCTCATCATCGTTTTAAAAATCTTTTGTTTTGTTTAAAAAGATTTTAAAACAAAAATTCCCCAGCAGAGTCGCCAACTGAAATTACCCGGATCCGGCTCGCGCGCGGAGCCCCGGCATCTCGCATTTGTCGCTTCGGGAAGTCGCCCGGATCCGAGAGGCAGCGCAATCGCGCCCCGGCATCTGGCTATTCCGTTTGCGTTGCGTTAGTTGGAGGAGGTGTCTCGCTGTGTTTTGCTTTGTAGAGTCGCCACGCCGTTTTTATTAGTAAGCCCAAAACATTGAAAAAGGGCATCAGTTTAAAAATAATAATAAACTGTTTTTGTGTGATGAGATTTTGAGTTCGGAGGTCAAGTTACTCCTCGGGAAGAGAATATTAGAATCTTAGAGCTCACCCGAGTCGCCTCGTAAAAACGAGTCTTTCGGTACCCCTTATATTCTTTAACTGTTGTGTGTGTGTGTGTGTGCTTTTAAAAATGCATCTTTGTATCGGATGTCTACATTGTCTGTTGCTTTATTGAAATGTATTGAAATAGTGTAGGAAGGAAGCCTTACCAATGTTGGTTCGTGTCTGTCTTCCGCCGGAGAATAGTGCTTGAGGATGAAATAGTGCTCAAGGGACGGACCAAGGGATTGCTTCGGAAGGAGCCGGTTGTCTGGACGAACTTCGGCGTGCCTCGGGATTGTCGAAGTGTGCACTCGGGCAGAGTTTCGGCGTGGGTTGGAATCGTCGGTTGGATTCGGGCAGAGGTTCGGCGTGCGTTGGAATCGTCGGTTGGATTCGGGCAGAGGTTCGGCGTGCGTTGGAATCGTCGGTTGGATTCGGGCAGAGGTTCGGCGTGCGTTGGAATCGTCGGTTGGATTCGGGCAGAGGTTCGGCGTGATTTGGGATCGTCGGTTTGACTCGGAAAGAGCCGGGACGCCTTGGGAAAGACCAGGCGAGCCTCGGAGTACCACGAGGGGCCTCGAGTACCTCGAGAGTGCCTCGGGCAGCGCGGGAGCTGTCGCGGGAGCGCTCGGAGAGGCTTCTGAGCACCACAAGGGAGCTCGGAAGGCCTCGGAAGGATCCGAAAGGGCCGGGATTGCCCGAAGGGTCTTAGAGGGAGCCCTGAAGGCCGGGGGAGAGGAGAGAAGAGGGAGGTGTGAAAAATGAGGGAGGGGGAGCCCTCTATTTATAGTGTAGGAAAACTGCAAAGAGGTCCGTACGGACCTCTTAGGTAATTATAGATTTCCGGGATTTGAGGGAATCTCGTGGACTTTAAGGGGATTTTCGTAATGATTATGTCTGGTGCAAAGAGGTCCGTACGGACCTTTTGGCATGCAAAGAGGTCCGTACGTACTTTCCATGCTCTTGTGAATGTGATGGCAAGCTAGCTCTCGTCGAGAGCTTTCCAACCATATATGGCACGTCTCAATCGGAGTTCGTATGAAGGAGTTATGACCTCCGGAAGTTTGCCTCTGGTTTTGTCGTATGCTGGGATGGAGAGCGATCCAGATTGGGGTACTTACACATGTGTTTTGGAGTGCCAGTGCATGTGATTATGAGTGCCAGTGCTTGTGTTTTTTAGAGCCAGCAAAAATTATTACCAGTGTTTTTGAGTGCCAGTGTGTGTTTTTGAGTGCTAGTGCATGTGTTTTTGAAAGCCAGTGCATGTGTTTTTGAATGCCAGTGCTTGTGTTTTTGAGAGCCAGCAAAAATGTTAGTGTAACAAAGTGTCAGTGTTAGTGTAATATAGTGTCAGTGTGAAGAGTGCCAGTTCATGTATATAAAAGTGCACGTGTAAAAAGTGTCAGTGTCAGTTTAACAAAGTGTCAGTGCCAGTTTACACAGGCACTTTGTTAAACTGGTACTGACACTTTTTTTACTGGCACTTTGTTACACATGCACTGGCACTTTGTCACACTGACACTTTGTTAAACTGGAACTGGCATAAACGGGAAAACACAAAACACGTTTTTTCTAAGTGCCAGAAAAAACGCGTTTTTCATAAGACCAACTCTTTTTTAATGCAAAAATCATATTTTAGTCACTAAATTTTATTTTATTTTTCAAAATGTTTTCACTAAACTTCCATATTTTACAAAATGCGCTCATTATGTCGAAAAATTCGTTAAAAATCTAACAAAATTGAACCACATGGCCTCAAATGACTAATTTCGTTAAATACAATTTAGGGTAAATGGTTTTTTGGGGGAACTAATTTGTAATATTTCCTATAAACTATGTGTTGATAACATTTTACATTAATTAATTTGTAATCTTAATCATATATATCAACAACGCTAACATATTGGTTGAAAAAACTTAATAAAAATTAGTCACATGTCTAAAATTCTTTAAATTTTTAGTAAATTTGTTAACGCAGTGAGCACATTTTGAAAATTATACTCCCTCCGTTCCACCCAATTGAGACTTATTTTCTTTTTGATCCGTCCCAGTCCAATTGAGACTGTCCAAAATGGAAGGAAATCTTTACTATTTTTCCCACTCATTCTCTCTCCTATTTTACTTATACACTCACAACACTAATCAAATCACTATTCCTTTCACTCATTCTTTCTCCTATTTAATTTTTCATACTCACAACATTTTCTTCTACTTTTTCTCTCTCTTACTTTTTCTTTATCTGTGTGCTCAAAAATTTGGTATTAATTGGACTGGGATGGAGGGAGTATAAGTTTAGTGAGAACATTTAAAAAAATATTAGCTTGGTGATAACATTTTGAAAAGTTTATAAAATAATAATTTATTTTGGTATGGAGGAAATATTTATTTATTTATTTAAATTTAATACTCACTGTTTCTTAAAGTTTGAAATGTAATTAAAATGTCTCTCTTTGAAATAAAGAAGTTAAATCATTATGGGAATGGGGGAGTTGTAAGACTAACCACAATGATTTCATTTAATCATGTTATCTCATTCACCTCACTTTATCTCATTCACCTCATATTTCAACTATCCATTTTATTTAACCATCCTACAATGATTGAATTAAATTAAATTTCAATTTCCTCCAACTCATTTTTCTATACCCCACCACTTTTATTTTATTTATATTCTCTATTTTTATGATTAGTAAAAATCGAATTCTTGTAAAAAACTAATTTTTTCATAACATAAGAAAAAAATTAGTTTTTAAACACTAAGCCTAATTAATAAGATGGATGGACAATGCTAAAAACTAGTTTTTTCATAACATTTTGAAAAAATTAGTTTTTCACAAGACCTACTCCTGGCACTTAATAACACTAACACTGACACTTTTTTACACTGACATTTTTTTACACTAACACTGGCACTTTTATACCTTGCACTTAATATACATGCACTGGCACTTTTTTACACTGGCACTTTGTTACACTAACACTGGCACTTTTTTTACACTGGTACTTTGTTAAACTAACACTGACACTTGTTTATACTGGCACTGGCATAGCGGGGGAAACAAAACACGTTTTTTTTCTAAGCTTAGAAAAAACGCGTTTTTTGTAAGATTTTGGCTTTCATTTAACTCATTACACCATTTCAACTAACTAAATTAACCCATTTCAACTAGGATGAAAACTTTCATCCTCTCATTTCATTTAACTCATTACACCATTTCAATCAAGGTTCTAAAAAATGCTAGGCGGATGCTAGGTGGCGGAGTCGGGCCTAGCGCCTAGGCGGGGACTAATCGGGATTAATTGGGATTAGTCGGGACCTAGGCGGAGCTTAGAACTAGGCGTTGGAAAGAGGCCTAGCGCCTAGGCGCGGCCTAGGCGCCCTTAGGCGGGGTCTTTTAGAACACTGATTACAACTAACTAAATTCACTTTCATTCCCATTTCATTTAACCCATTGTGGGTAGTCTAACATGCAAGTCATCCTATTATCTATAGTATAAATCACATCTCCACTATCTACAGTACAATGAATAGTATCAAGCGGTAAATTTTTCATTTTGCCCTCATACATTTGTTCCTTTCCCATTTTGCCCTTAAATTTTTATTTATTTTTTCAATTAAAAAAAAAATTAATTAAAAAAAATACGTATTCTTAGACACGAACATGTACTAGTATTTAAGGATCGTTATTTCCATCCATTTTAATGAGTTAAGCCCAGAAAACACTTTTCCCAAGAATATCCTAACCCCTCCTCCCTAATCCAAATAAGCCAATTACTTCTTTCCTAGAATTGTCAATTTGTATAATGAAATGAGACTGAACGGCCTATGAAAATATGAAAATCTTGCAATTTCGTGGAACGGATTGTTTTTTTAGTAGAGTTGTCAATTTGGAATAAGGGGATGAGGCGAGATGGGCCTGTGAAAATTTCACAACTTGATTAATTTTTCACGGACGTGAAATTCTTCGTCTCGTCCCATTCTAAAATTGTCACGGCTTTACTGGACAAAGATGTTATCGTAGATGTTACCGAACACCTTTAATAACACATTGACAGACACACACACACTCCGAAATAAAACAACTTTAAAAGAATTTTGCAGCTGAATTAAAAGACACAAGAGTTAATTTTCTCAAGTTATATAATTATATAATTTGAGGATGGCTCAAAAGCCAAGACTTTATTTTCGCTCTATATAAATGATTACAAAAGCCGAAAGTTTTCTAACTCTATTACAAGTAGAAAACAAATAGATCAAAACACAAACCCTATTCTGCCCAAAATACTATCAAGTCCAAAGTACTTGAGAGTGAAATATATGGGAGAAAGGGCAAAAGGAATCAAAGATGTGTTTTGTCTCTTGTGCAAGGAGTGTGGAAGATGTGTGTAATTGATATATCTTCAAGTCTCCACACCTTGCCTATTTATAGTCTTCAAATGAATTGAATGCTACTCAAAATAACAGTCTTGGGGCTGCCTTGGTCGTCCATGAAGAGTGGGGAGAGTGGCCAAGCTTGCTCCTTACATTTCGAGCATGACTTGGTCCATTTCCTTAATTGTAGCAATCATATGTTTGATGTCCAAGTCCTAGCTTCACTCGCTTGTACTCTCATGCATTCTCAGCCTTGTACTCATTAATAAACAGCAATCAACCTTGGACTTAGTCTTTACCACGTTTTCCTTCAAAAACAACAAAATAAGACTTTGTCAAAGTTACACATAAATTCCCTATTTATGCGTAACTCTTCTCCAACTTCATTCCATGTTTCTAGCAACTAATACAACCTTGTTATAACCTGAAATATGGACCACAAAACATATACTCCCTCCGTCCCAATAGTAGCTTCCCATTTTGCCATTTTGGGTGTCCCGTTAATAGCTTCCACTTTCCTTTTTTGGCAAAGAAATCTTCACTATTCCCTCCACTCATTCTCTCTCCTCCATTATTTTAATACTCACAACACCATTATAATTTACTATTTTCTACACTCATTCTCTCTCCTATTTTCAAATTACACTCACAACATTTTTACTTCCCCCCCATTTCCTTAATTTGCGTGCTGCCCAAAAAATGGGCAACTCTTATTGGGACGGAGTAGTACATCTTGCAAATAGTATTATACATTAGGATATAAATAAATTTGAAAAGAATTATTCAATTATAAATTATTCCAGTTCGAATAACACCCAACTGCCAGTAACAGCACCTGTGGTAACCCCCACAATCTGCACTAACACGTTTCACCTCGGTTTCAGGCCAATACGGATTAACGCGGGATAAGTTATTAATACCAAAGTAGAACAACATAAAACAAAACAGTTTGAATACAGTCGAACACAACAATTGACTCATTTGTGATAAATTGTGGTCTCACTCAATTTGTACATTGTTTGTTTGAAAATGTACCTCCCAAAGCTTAAGAAGATAGAAACGTAAACCAGAGATAATTTATAGATATCCATATACGTGTTATTTTAATATTTTCCAAGAGGAAAAGAATGACGAAAATTGTAAGTACTTAACCAACCGAAGAAGTGGAGAATAAGAAGATCACAATATTTTGGGGGAAACTAGTTTCTTCCTAAGTTATAAAAAGTCATGTTTTTTTAAACTTTTCTTAAATTCATCAAATATTTGCAAGTTGAAAAAAAATGGACTTTTTATAATTTATGAAGAAACTGATTTCTCCCAAAACTTACTCTAAGAAGATTGGTCTTGACGTCGGCGCCTTGTCCTGAATAACGAGTAGATCGTATTAATGGAGGAACTGGAGATGGCGAGGCAAGGGCTGTTTTTTAAGTTACGCGACACGTAACTTATTTCTCCTACTTGGTGAAATACTTTACATCTTTCCTCTTGTGGGGTTAAAAATTAAAAATGAAAATTAAAAAATTGTGGGACGTCCTATCTCATCCTACCTTGCCCCAAATAGGTGTGCTTTTGTCCTATCTCATCCTACCTTGCTCCAAATAGGTGTGCTTTTATTTTATACGAGCTTAATATATACTCTCTCCATCTCAGGTCAGGTGAGTGTGGACTTATATTTTTTTTTCATTCATTTCAGATGAGTGTGGACTGTCCAAAATGGAAAAAAATCTTTACTATTTCACCCACTCATTCTCTCTCCTACTTTACTTTTACACTCACAACACCAATCAACTTACTATTCCTCCCATTCATTCTCTCTCCAATTTAATTTTTATACTCACAAACACCGTCCCGATTGACTACTTTATTCTTTAGTCCTTCCTATCCACCACCACCCCTTTGGCCACATCAAGACCGCTAACTCTAATGAACTTTACCCTATCCCCTCCTCCCACTTTTCAAATTCGAAAAAAACATACTTCCTCCGTCCCACGATAATTTGTAAAAAAAATACCTTTTGGGCGTCTCACAATAATCTGCAAAGTCCCAAAATGAAAATGGGACCCACTTGTCTCTACTCATAACCATTACCCACTTACTCCACTTTCTCTCTCCTATCCAACCATCTATACTCACAACACATCATGTTGTATGTTAATTAATATCTTAGGATTTAATTTGTTTTAGTTTGTATTTTATTTCTTATTTTCGTCATTAATTTTAATAGGTTGATTAGAGATGATTTTAGAGGAGATTTACTAGTTTTTGAGTCTTATTTAGTTACCATATAGGTTAGGAGTAATTCTAGAAGGTTTAGGATTATTTTTCATGTTTTATGGGCACTATAAAATAGGCCTAGGGGTGTAATCCGAAAATCAGTTTTTGAATGATATTTTGAAGAGTTTTTTCTCTTTTCCGGTGGATTCCAGATTATCGCTGGTGAATTTCAGTATATTGTGTTCTAGGTTTCTTCGCTTGAAGAATTCTTGTGATTAGTGCGCTAATCACGAATCTATCGCTTGAAGATTATTACTGGTGAATTTCAGATATTGTGTTTTAGGGTTCTTTGCTTGAAGAACTCTTATGTTTAGTGCGCTAAACACGAATTCTATCGCTTCCGTGCTACGTCAGTTAGTATCAGAGCAGGCTTAACCTGTCTTTCATCACTGATTCGTTATGGGGGATCAAGTAACAAGAGCAGATATCAATGGGCTAACCACCGCTATTGCTACGTTGACAACACGGGTGGCGGCGTTCGTGGCTGCTCAACAGGGTCCAAACGTTCGTGCTAATCGAAATCGTAGGGGCGAGAGAGACAGGGAGGTTGAACCGGTTCGTCATCCTACACAGATTACTCTAACAAAGAATATGGCCGTTAATGGAGGTAATACTGCTGACACCTATGCTCTTCTTGTTAAAATTAATTATAATCTTGATCGATCTCGACAAGAGGAAAATCAAAGTCTTCAAAGGGCATATCAATTGCTTGATTTGGAAGACGCAGAGGTCAAACAAACGGCTAAGCAAAAATATAGGAGGCAGATTGATCTTAATGCGGACAGCCTTGATTACTTGATAGAAGTAATTATTCCGAGATTGGAGTCAAAAAAATCGGCTGCGATTAGGCGTATAGGTGGAGCCAAATCAACTTCAGATCCAAACATGTTGAAAGAAGATTTCAAGGGGGAGGAAGTCATTCAGCAAGTCAAGGAAGAGGTACAGGACGAAGTAAAAATAGTAGAAGATAATCCAAGTGAGTTGCCTGCAAGTGAGGAATCTGAATAAAGGATTGAGGTTACGGAAGTTGAATCTCCTGTTCTTGAGGATATAAAGTCAGATGGAGAACCATCAAAAGTTGAGAATTTGCCGGTTTCAGTAGCCCCTTTGGCTGAACCAGAAGAGAAAACTGCGGACAAGGAAATTGAGTCGTCTCAAATTGAAGAACCAAAAATCACTGACGAGGAAGAAAAGACGGTAGCTGAGGACAAGATTGTTGAGCCCATGAATGAAAACGTGGGTGGTATTACTTGGTCTACACCATCAATTTTTGATTATGTTGTGGGTGTTATTGATGAGATGGAAGAATTTAAATACGATGAAATTTTTATTGTTGATCATGTGGAGGTTGACAAGGACGATCGACGAATGAGTGCTGACATTGCTAGTATATTTTTATTTTTGGAAGAACACAAATTACGTTGGTTCGGGCTTAGGAAACAAATTTATTCTAAATATTTGTTTCATTGGGACGGAAAAGTATTAATTTTCTTTTCGAGGACGAGAAGAGCATTGATTTATTCAAAATATTTGTTCTTCTGGGGCGGATCTTGCCAAACATCGGATGAGAACTCGGGGTCGAGTTCTTTTGAAGAATGGGTGACTGATGTAGGAGGAACCGAGGAAGGAATCTGCACCAAGGAAGGATATTTGACGAAGTCAAATATATCAATTATTTTTGTATTTTAATTACTATCTTGGGACTTAATTTGTTTTAGTTTATATTTTATTTCTTATTTTCGTCATTAATTTTAATAGGTTGATTAGAGATGATTTTAGAGTAGATTTTGAGGAGATTTACTAGTTTTTGAGTCCTATTTAGTTACCATATAGGTTAGGAGTAATTCTAGAAGGTTTAGGATTGTTTTTCAAGTTTTATGGGCACTATAAAATAGGCCTAGTGGTGTTATCCGAAAATTAGCTTTTGATATTTTAATTTGAAGAGTTTTCTCTCTTTTCTGGTGGATTTCAGTTCAATTGTGTTTGAGGATTTTCGCTTGAAGACTCTTGTGATTAGTGCGCTAATCACGAAATCTATCGTGCTTTCGTGCTGCGTCACATCACCTTTATCACTTTTCTCCTTAATTCTTGTGTCATCCCAATTTGTGCATATAATCATGAGACGGAGGGAGTACTTGCTATTTTTTTGGGCGACTATGATCTCACTTCTTCGACGACCACCTGCCTACCTCTTCTACGCCCTCTTTTCAAATTCAAAAACTCCTACCCATTCCTCTATCTTCAACCTCTCACGTCATTTTTGCGTCCTCTCCATCACCCCTTAGGCGGAGGAGTGCTCCTCAATAGTTTGGGCTTGTCCATTCCCATCCTCTAGTATTATGTGCATGTGTGTTGGAGTTGGTGTGAGAAAAAAGATGGAAGGGTGGGGGAAAGGGGTGGTGGTTGGAGAAGGAGGTGTATTTGTGTTGGGTGAGAAGGGGTGCAACTATTTTGGCCTTTTTTTATGTCTAAACATTTGCTTCTTTCATCTTCTTCGTCCAGTATCTAAAGATAATGGATAATTCGGTTGATTAATGAATAAGTCACTACCTACCACCGCCACAATAAATAAAGCACCACGTATGGCGCCGCATATCATTACTCGTACCCTCATCACTCACGAAATATAAAGAAAAATATGAAAGAAAGATAAATGCTAGAATTGGATAAAATCAATTGGGGTGACATTGGTGTAGGGGGCTGGGTGATGGTAGCGGCGACATTAAAGTGGCGGTAAAAAGGGTGATGGGGTGGCGCTAGGGGTGTAAATGGTTCAGTTTGGTATAAGTTGGAGACTAAACTACTAGTCATCGATTTAAGGAAATCTCAGACCGAATCGAACCATAAACCTTCTTCTTCTATGAATTAAAAACCTTCACCTTCTAGGAGATTAATCATTGTAATCCTATAAATATGTATCTCTAGCATCATAATCAATTGAGTCATTCAATACAATTCTTCTCTTCCATATTTTGTTTGACTTCGTCTAACCTTCTTTATTCTAATATGGTATCAGAGCATTAAGATCCATATAAGAACTTCTCCGGCACCTTGCATCCGCCACCAAAAATAAAAAACCCTCCTTATTCTAATATGGTATCAGAGCATTAAGATTCATAGAAGAACTTCTCCGCCACCTTGCTTCAGCCACCAAAAAATCAAAAACCCTCCTAAATTCTTCTCACACGTGAGGGGTAAAACGCCTACTTGTACAAGGTGACTCCACGTGCTCGTCTCACACGTGAGGGGTAAAACTCCTACTTGTAAAAGGTGACTCCATGTCCATAACCCCTACTTCAAAACCCCCAAAAAAATTTGTAATTCAATCCCCTCGGCTCAAAAACCATTTTGACCGAAACCCTAAACTTTCTTGTAATTCAACCCCCTCGGCTAAAAAACCCTTTTGATCGAAACCTCAACTGTTTTTTGTAATTCAATCCCCTCGGCTCAAAAAAACTTTTGACCGAAACCCTAAACTTTTTTGTAATTCAACCCCCTCGGCTCAAAAACCCTCCTAAATTCTTCTCACACGTGAGGGGTAAAACCCCTACTTGTACAAGGTGACTCCACGTGCTCGTCTCACACGTGAGGGGTAAAACCCCTACTTGTACAAGGTGACTCCATGTACATAACCCCTACTTCAAAACCCCCTCGGCCTAGCCGAAACCACTTCCCCCTACTTCAAAACCCCCTCGGTAAACCCGAAACCCCTCTCCTCAACCCCATCAACTCCAACATGCGAGGAACCACGTATCATCAGAAACAACACACATGTCCGGGAACACATCTTCAACTCATCATCAAATTCGGTTCATCTCATCACTCTCTGTGATGATGTGCCCGGATTTTTGAAAATCAAAACGGAGTCGCCACGCCATTTTTATTTTAAGGGCCAAAACTTTGAA
Organism: Adenophora triphylla var. japonica; assembly: GCA_022495995.1. Taxonomy (NCBI): domain Eukaryota; kingdom Viridiplantae; phylum Streptophyta; class Magnoliopsida; order Asterales; family Campanulaceae; genus Adenophora; species Adenophora triphylla. Next base: position 1,074,038 of record JAFEMH010000075.1, read on the forward strand.
AAATGCCCAAAATGAGAGATTTTGAGTTCGGAGGTCACGTTACACTCCGGAAAGAACGTTAGGGTTCACCCGGAATGCCTCGTAAAACGAGTCTTCCTAGCTTAAATCCATTTATGTGTGTGTGTGTGTGTGTTTCTTTGGTCAAAATAAATGCAAACTGAGAAAACTAAAAATTGAGAACTCTTTGTAAGACATTAAACAAGTCCCATGATTTTTGGTATGATTTTAGGATTGAGTTTTGATACTCAAAAGACTCCTTGAAGTTGAAAGTCAATTCTGCCAGAATGAAAAAGGCAGTGTACATCCAATTTTGAAATGGATTTAAGAGTTTTAAAAATTCAGAACTGGGGAAAGTTAGAGAATGAAAGTTGTTCAAAACATCTTATATAAGGTTACTGAAAATATTTTTATAATTGGAGATGATTTGATGGACCAAAACCCTCTAGAAATCACAGATGTGAAATCTGGATTTCCAGAGACTACTAAACTGACCTTTGGAAAATAATTTGGAAAAGGCAGTTAGACTCACGTAAAAAAATAAAGTAAAAATATGTCTGCAATCCTATGAATGTTGGCTACAAAAAGTATTTTGTAGTCAACACCAAATTCCAAGTTTCCGTATGTCCAAAAAATTAGACAATGGACAGAGGTCTTAGAGAGATGCTACTGGACAGCAACATTCTCAAGAGGAAAATGTGAATTTTGGGAGATTTGCATCTATGTTCACCCCATTTTCATCCCTAGACTTGATTCCACTACTTTGTGTCAAGTGGTTATCATATCAAGTCATCCTTGGGGAATTTATGAGGTTTAAAACATGTCCTTTGCAAATGGGAAGGGGGATTTTGTAAAGATGAAATTAAAGAGAGAAATTAACTAGAAATTTAAAGTGTGGACCATTTGAGATGGTCATTCATGGAGATGAACTCCAAAATTACCATATTAGGTCAAAACTTAAGTTAAACTAGACATAAAGTAAATTAAAGTAAGAAAAACAAGATTAACTAGACAAGTAAAGTAAAGATGTAAATTGAACAAGATGAACAAGAAATTAAAAGAGAGTTTTAGGGTTTAAAGAAGGAGGGTTTACCAATGATGGTTTAATCCTATCTTCTTGTGTTTGTGTTTGTGTTTGTGTTTGTGTTTGTGTTTGTGTTTGTGTTTGTGTTTGTGTTTGAATGGATTCAAGGCTTGAATGTGTTTAGTGTTTGTTAATAGAGTTGGTCAAAGAGAAAACAAGTAGATAACACTTAAGTCCTCTATGTTTTCTCTCTAATCCTCCTCTTTAGTGTTGATTTAAGCTTGATCTTATGTGTTTAAGAGATGTTTTGAGAGTGTTTGGTGAGTGAGATTTGGGAAAATGATTAAGAGAAAAGGGTGGCAATTAAGAAATTCCCACTATTTTCTCTAATATTTTCACCAAAATGCTGTTGTGAGTGAATTGTGTTGTGCTGAAAATGGAGCTGAAGGGGTCTATTTATAGGGGACTGCAGGAAGCAATCCTGTCCGCGCGGATGACAATCCTGTCCGCGCGGATCCAAACGCCAGCGTGCACTGTTCATTTAATGCAGCGAGCTTGGACAGGGGAATAATTTTCCCTACAGCAATCCTGGGGTTCCAGCAGCTTCCAGTTTCGAAAATTCACCATTTGTGAGATTCCTTCACTTGTCCATCCTCAAATAGTAATCCCCAAAATACCCTTAACTAGTTAGAAAAGTTAGGGTTTGGTGGAGTTTGTGGAGGCTTTTGTTAGTTTTCTAACGAAAATACTAACGGCTCAAATTGGAGCACTTACAGTAGCCCCTCGGCGACGGCGCTTTCGAAGGAAGCGGGGTCGTCGATAAGAGTAAGGCTCCACATTTGGCAAGGTGGGAAAAGGGGTGACCAAAGTGGTCGGATGGCTGAACCTATTCGATAGGCTACCTACGTATCCTTTTGAGGAATCAAGCCGATCGTAGTTCGTGTCTTTCGACTATCTTTAGACGTTGACCCTAGAGGGACTATTTTAGGGAAGTCGCCCTAAGATTTGACTATTTTTGGGAAGTCGCCCTATGATTTGACTATTTTTGGGAAGTCGCCCTAAGATTTGACTATTTTTGGGAAGTCGCCCTATGATTTGACTATTTTTGGGAAGTCGCCCTAAGATTTGACTATTTTTGGAAAGTCGCCCTAAGATTTGACTATTTTTGGGAAGTCGTCCTATGATTTGACTATTTTTGGAAAGTCGCCCTAAGATTTGACTATTTTTGGGAAGTCGCCCTATGATTTGACTATTTTTGGGAAGTCGCCCTATGATTTGACTATTTTTGGGAAGTTGCCCTGGTAATGATTTCAGTTTGTCGAATTAGGGGATGATTGCGATTTATCGCTTTCCTCGTGTTGTGTATCGAAATCGAAGTGATAGCGTTTTAGGTGCCTCAAACCTTAATGATGGCGTTTTAGGTTCCTCGAACCTTGATGATGGCATTTTAGGTGCCTCAAACCTTAATGATGGCGTTTTAGGTGCCTCGAACCTTGATGATGGCGTTTTAGGTGCCTCGAACCTTGATGATGGCGTTTTAGGTGCCTCGAACCTTGACAAATGGTGATCGGGAGGTATCAACTTGTTTTGAAATGATTTCCTTCGATGTTCGTATCCTTTCGTTGGGGACGGACTCTGAGGGGATAGACAGTCTTTTGGTGGACTTCATTTGAAGGGATCGGTCTTACGTTTGCTGCCGGAGGTGAAAACGAGGAAAGAGACGGGATTCCGTTGACTTTCATCAGGGATGAACCTAAGTTGAGGTTTAGTTCCGAAGTATGAACCTAAATGGGGACTCAGTTCAGGAGTATGAACCTAAATAGGGACTCAGTTCAGGAGTATGAACCTAAATGGGGACTTAGTTCAGGAGTATGAACCTAAATGGGGACTCAGTTCAGGAGTATGAACCTAAATAGGGACTTAGTTCAGGAGTATGATCCTAAGTCGAGGTTTTGGTTCAGGAGTATGAACCTAAATGGGGACTCAGTTCAGGAGTATGAACCTAAATGGGGACTTAGTTCAGGAGTATGATCCTAAGTCGAGGTTTGGTACCTGAGGGAGACTATTTGAAGGTGTTCTCGCTGGGGAAAATTCGAGCCTACGATAACTACAGGGGAAAAGGGTGACCGTGTTGGTCAAGTGGCTGGACCTATGGTAGGCTACCTACGTATCCGAATCAAGAGGTGGCGATAGCGAGAGGCCACGGGTTTTATACCCAAGATTGACTGTTCTTAGGGGAGTCACCCCAGGTTTGACTGCATTTGGGAGTCACCCGAGGTTTGACTGTTATCTGGGAGTCACCCGAGGTTTGACTGTTATCTGGAAGTCACTCGAGGTTTGATGATAATGTTCTTTAGAAAAGTAGTTGACTAAGATATGCTTTCATACCTGTGCTGTGCTTACCTGTAGCTGCCGGAAGGACTGAGGCTACGGCTGATGGTGATGAAGAGTTGTTGGATTGCCGTTCGCGGGGCGGTCTTTGTTGGCGATTTGCTGCACTTGTTAGTAGAGAGGAAGATGCATATATGACATTTATGATGACAGATGCATGCATAGGACCAAAATGATTATGAGAGTATCACTGCATATGTTCGCGAGATGATGCATTTACTTGCTTTTGGAGATGCACTTAGCCTAAGCTTTTGGCAAGGAAATTATGATTTATGATCTTCAATCACTTAGGATTGTTCCCATTGATTCAAGTTTTGCGCATGCTACATGAGCCCTGGGGAGATTTTTGTGGGGATGCATGGTGATGAGAGGGGATGTATTGGGATGTATGTGTCTGGAAATTGTTTGGAACAGATTTTGAGCAAGTGGGGGGTGAGAGCCCTCGATCGTGATTTAAACAGCGGTTGTTAATGAGGTTTTGTTAACAGTATCACATGGACCTCCATTTTGATGAGATTGGATTCGGATCCCAGGTTTTGGTTGAAATTTTCCCTCTCAATCTTGGTCATTTGAAGCTGATGCCGACAGGCTCTAGAGTACGTCGATATGAGTTAAACTTCTTTCATTTGGGTGAGTTGTGACTTTGGCCGAAACCTTGTTCGGAGAATGAAATTGCTAATGCCGGGAGAAACCCAGATCTTACATTCCGATGCTACGGGAAGCTGCTATGTACCAAGTTCTGAAGCTGAAAATCTAGTTGTTGATGTGACTAGACCTTTCTTGTGACTTGATAAAATTCAGGTCCAAAGGACCAACTTGACAAAGCCCCCGGATCCTAAGATCCCTCCTTTGGCAAAGCCTCGGTTTGAAGAATTGAGTAGGCAAATCCCAGATTTTGAAGAAGTGACTTGGCGAAGCCCCAATCTTATAACCTTGTTGTGATTTCGACATAATTAGCAGAATCCCAATCTGATTGGTAATGCAAAGCGATCCTGAAAATAATCTGATAAAGATCGAATCTATCTCGTAGTGAAGAACCCAATGTGAACCCAAAGATGACTATAGAAGCCCCAGCTTGAAGGGCTGATACAGGAGAAACTGGGAGAACCGCTTAGCAAAGCCCCAGCGTGAAGAAATTCAGAGCCATCTTATTGCAGACAGAGTCATTATGTGGCCGAGGAGGCACCCATCTTTTCAGATCTTAGTCAATTAGTCACTGGACAAGACTCGGAATGTTTACGTGCAGGGGCATATCTTTTGAAAGGTGGGAATGTCTTTCGAATTTGTGTATGACGCTCTCGCTTTTGGGTTTGACTCTTCTGAGAGAGTATAAGCATCACAAGGTGTGGAAAAGTGTATGGAAGCCCCTGCTGACAGAAAGACAGTGTTTGGCTCTATTTCCCTATGATGGAGAGAGAGAAGACTTGTCGAGACACTTGAAAACTTGTCTTATTCATGATGATCACAAGGCTGCTTAAAACCCTTTATTGATGTTCGGGTTATTCAACCCCTAAATCTGATATGAACAAATATTTTGATTAATCACAAGGAGAAAACCAACTGATATCGTGAATCAAGCTCGGACGGATGGGAAGTGTATAGGAACGGTCCTTGATGAGATCGGATTTTTTTTTGAGATTTGTTTGTGATTTCGACCGGACCAATTATGGTTGCCTACGTTCCCTCCATTATGAAGAGCTCAGGTCGCCGTAGTTCGGGCTTTTTCCCGATTGAAGAGAGAATGAATGTGAAAATTCGAGATTTCGAGGACCTTTGAGGATTTTCTGGGAATTGGAGAGTTGAAGAACATGTCCCCTTGGAGTGTCAATGGAAGACACGGATGCGGAGCCCCAGTGGAACATCCACGGCAAGTGTTTGTGGAGTAGAAATGAACTATGCTCTCATGAAATGCCGAATGAATTGATTGAATTTGCACAATCTTTGATTGATGATCTTTCGAACCGATTAGGTTCCAATCTAAGCAAGTAACGAAGCATTAATTGGATTTAGCTTTCGAGGATATTAGAATGAAATTACTGTCTGGTAGGAACTGTAGCTGGTTTTCGGGCTTCGATCGGCCATCGGGTGATTTGGAAAATCGTGACCTCTCAAGATGCGAGGTCGGCTGGGCCTTTTACTGACTGAACCTCTAAAAATGAGAGGTTGGCTTTTGAGGATGTGTTTGGGATTTCTAAGGTGAGAAAATCTGTGATTGCATCTTCATTGCCTCTAAATTTTGGCTTTGGCCGAGGGAAAGGGTAATGGTAATGGGAATATCCTCCAAAATCGAGAGGATGGCTTGGGATTGGTTTAGGGAATATCCTCTAAAATCGAGAGGATAGCTGGAATTGGTTTAAGGTAATGGTGAGAGGAAGTCCAAGCTATCGAGAACTTTTGCGAACTTGCGAGAATTCGGGCTCCTTTTTTATCATCGGAGAGCTTCTTGAGGAGTCGGGGACTTTCGCTGGATTGTGAGGATTTAAAATCCTTTTCTCTCTCTCTTTTTTTTTTTTTTGAAGCTCTTGCTCGGGATTTTTTTTTAATAACTTGGAAGGTCTCCTGAGGAGTTGAGGATTATCTTTGTCCTTCCTTCATGGCTTGAGATATTTTGCACGTCACCGACTCTCGAAGCTAACTTCTTGGGCTTGCTTGGACTTCTTTTAGCTTGGAGCAAAAATGATGGCTAATCCGGGTTTCAAAACACGCCGATCTTGAAATGAAAGGGTATTGTTTGGTGAGGGTGAGGTAAAGGTTTTCCCTACGGGTGAACGGCTTCAACCGCAATCCCTACCAGATGACGAAATTAAGTTTTCATTGCTTGCTTAAGCTTTAAATGAGAAAAGATCCGTGCAAATTCAATGAGATGATAAGGATGATGAAAGGGATGTGAGCATATGAGATGCAAGATAAGGATATCAATTGATTTTCTCATTCCGATTAATTTAAATATTAATCATTTGAAAGAATTAGTGGTTGAGCAGCACAAGTGACCATCCAGCAGTGTTCTAAAAGACCCCGCCTAAGGGCGCCTAGGCCCCGCCTAGGCGCTAGGCCCCTCTCCAACGCCTAGTTCTAAGCCCCGCCTAGGTCCCGACTAATCCCGACTAGTCCTCGACTAGGCGCTAGGCCCGGCTTCGCCGCCTAGCATCCGCCTAGCGCTTTTTAGAACCTTGCCATCCAGGATAAAACCATTTCAATTAAGTGTAACGTGGGTGTGCAAGTGACGTCTCGAGTCTAGCAAGAAGAGAAAAAAAAACTTATATAAAAGTTAAACATTTAACTACCATGTCCAAAATGGACTAAAACGACAAATGTCCAGGAAGGACTTAGGTGAAAGAGAAAGATACTAGAGCCTACAAAGGTTGACTAAAAGACTATTTCAATTTAATTTAAATATAGGTAACTCCTAGTCTAGCCGCTCTTTGCTGTTGGACCATGCATCTACTCTTCGACGCTGGAGATGGGAGCTATTGCAGATCTTTCCATCAGGATTTCTTTGGCAATCTCTTGCTCAATCCAACCATTTTCATTGCCTGCGATGACTGGTTCATCGACCTCACACAGGGGCGAGTCAAATTTCATTATGCCCACAAGGCTTGAATCACCAAACTCGACCATGTTGACACTCATGTTGTTATTTCTAGGGAACGGGTTATTGATAGTATTAGGCCCTTCAGGCACCTCTAACCTCCCTTGCTCAATCAAACCTTGGATTGCCTTTTTCAGGGGGACGCAATCATCTGTCAAGTGCCCATGGTACTGATGAAAGACACAATGCTTGGAGGTATCCAAAGGAGCATTGGGGTTTCTGGGCTGATAATTATCTAAAGGCCGGAGTAAACCTTCTTTTACCAAACCTCTGAAGATATCACTCAAAGGCATCCCAAAGTTTCCCAAGCTTTGGAGCCGGGATCTGAATGCATCAGGTTTCTTGGAAACAAAGGAAGTGGCATTGTTACAGTCCTGTCCCGAATAGGGATGGGCAGGAGTCGTGTTGGAGGTGGAAGAAGCTCGGTATCTGTAAGCAGGTGCAACAACTTGCTGCTGATTGTAAGCCCTCTCAAACTTAGTCGCAGAGTTAACCATAGCACGTAAGTCCGAGTATGGGAAGTGACTGAGGGAGGTTCTCAAATGCGGTTTCAGGCACGACTGGAAGATGTCCAACTGTTCCTCTTCAGAAGGAGGGATGGCCATCTCACTAAGTTTCAGATTCCACCGCTTGTAAAAATCCCCGACATTCTCATCGGGACGCTGCACGGTTGTCTGCAAATCAACTCTATTTGTTTCCCATTCCAAATTAGCTTTATACTTCTCTGTGAAAGCGCTGGTGATCTGGTCCCATCCTCGGGTTTCGAGCGGAAGAACAATTTTAGAGCACTAGATTTCAAAGAGAGGCTGAAATAGTCAGCCAGCTGCTGATTGGTGCACCCTTTGGCCTTCATTGCCAAGGTATACGTGTCCAGATGAGTTTTCGGGCATGCAGTCCCATCAAACAGGTCCAGATTAGGCATCACAAACTTGTGGGGCAGGGGAACAATGGAGTCCGGGTCCGTAGGCCGGAAGGCAGATTTCTTAGCAGTCAATTCGGCAATCTGTGCTTTCATTTCCTTGTGTTGCTCCATGAACCAGGCCAGGTGAGGGACTTGTGGTGGAGCCGTGGTGTTCAGACCGGTGGCAGAACTGGAGAGGGGGGTTACCACTGGCGGTAGACTAGTGGATGGAATGGCCGGTCCGGGGGCGTAGGTAAAAACCTGTCCTTGGCCCGCATTACCTTGGGGGGTGTGAGTAGGAGCTTGGGCAGAGGGATAGAACCTTGCGGCTTGCTGTTGACTTTCAATCGGCAAAGAGGGCGGAGGCAGGCCCGATGTAGCCGGATAGCTTGGGTTTCCAGGGTGAGGCTCATAAGTAGGCCTAGGTGCGGGCTGGTGTCCCTGGTGGTTGAACTGTATGCCAGGCTGTGGCGAGGGTGTGTAACCGAGAGGGTATTATAGTCCGAGGGATTCTGATGAAACGGGATTAGGGGCTTGGTGGCCCATTGATCCTTAAGTGAGAAATAGGTTTGTGGAAACTGTGTTAGGAGCAGCTGAACTAGCATCATTCTAAGGAGGGGCTCTGACCGCTTGGCTCCGAACTGTGGTGGCATCCCAAACTGTTGCTGCGGCACTCTGAACTGCTGTTGTGAAGGTCCGGCTTGATCGTTTCCGAACTGAGACGGGATCCCAATTAGCTGTGGCATTCCAAGGTACCCCCAACCATGCGAAGACATTCCGTGCTGGTTTTGCCCCCACTGAGGAACTGCGAACTGGTTGGTCATGTCAGACTGCATGGGTCCAGTGGCCTGTAGTTGGGGAGCTGGCTGACCCAAGGATCGAGGAGCACGGGTTCTCGTAGCAAGGCCATAGGAGCCTGGTGGCGGCATCCTGGAGTAGTCAGGGCGACCAAGAGTGGGATTGGGGTCCTCTTCTTCTTCCACGGTGAAGGTGCCATCGGGATTGAGACTGGCGGCCAAACCATGGCTCCTGATAGCTTCCATAAGGCTATTAATATGTGCTTCCTGTCGCAATCTCATACGTTGCGCTAACTGATTCCACTCGGCACATTCTGTTTGAGGAGTCCCGGGAGACGGGGTGATGTTGTCCCCATCGTTACCGGCTGATGCAGACATTCTGAAACCCGGAGTCGAAGCAAATGGTGAAGCTGATGATGCACTTGACTCTTCCCAACTGATCAAACGGTGACCCGGCGCCCGAAACCAAGCTTTGTGGGGAGCTGCGGGGGAAAGACACGAGGGTTCAGATATTCGGGAGTGGAGGAGGGTAGGTGTTTGGGCTTAGGGCTCATGCAACACGCAGTTATTGGTTCTTGTTTACTTAAAACGTGTTTTATTAACCTAAGCGGTTGGAAAAGATTGCTCTTCTTTTTCGCAAACTACTCTGATTCCTGGATCAGTGGGCCCCATCACTACGCCTGCGGACCCTCAACCTACAACCTCGAACAAGGGTTCCGTAGGGCAAGCAGTTCCCACAGACCGAAAAGAAAACGATCCTAAAGTCTGGCGGGTAATCTAGTCTTAACGAGTATTCGATGTAAATTACGGACAAAGCTGACGTAAAAAGTCAAGATCGTGTCCGGAGGGCTCGACGAAAAGTCGGCATGTCTCGGACTGATAAATGTCCACAATTGATCTTGACCCGTCGTCAGTTAGGCCGTAATTAGACATGGAATGATCGTTAATCCTAGATGACTCAGTGTCATGCCGGGGGTCGGTGCATAAGTTGTGCCAGTCAAAGACAAAGTCAAGGCGCCAGTCAAGATCTAGTCAAAGTCCGTGACGGAAAACCGACAGGACTTCGACTGATTAGGGTCCCCGAAAGATATTGACCAGGCATGTCGACTAAGGTTTGACTGGAAAGGTGTATACACAGACAGGGCACGACACGGACCAGACTAAAAACCAATCGGGTCTCGGACAAGGTGTGTCACGGACAAGTGCATGGTCGACACGAGGCTCCAAGGGATGTTTGGGTAGTCCCGTGCTCGCACCGAGAGGCGTAATAAGGCCAAACGGGCTGCTACTGGGATTTCCCCGGGTTAAGGACGTAGTGTGCAGTGTAAGGCCAAGTGCGCGTAGTGTGCGGACAGTCTATCTTCTTTTTCTGAGTAAAATAGAAATTTTCATATGTGTCTTAAAGAGTATGATGCATGCAAAAGGTTTTGAAAATGATTTTTTTTTTTTTGAAAATTTTTTTTTGAATTTTTTTTTTGAATTTTTTTTTTTTGAATTTTTTTTTTTTTTTGAAATTTTTTTTGAATTTTTTTTTTTGAAAGCAAATAAACACATAAGCACATAGGCACAAAATTCAAACAGTTAAGGAAAAGATTTCGACAGTCAAGATATTGATTCTTCCGGGACAGTCAAAACAACACGAAATGTGCAAAACCAACACACACAGTACAAATGTTTTCAAATATCGGGACGGAAGTTTGACCCACAAAAGTTTTTTTTTTTTTGAAATTTTTTATTTAAAAAAAGATAAAGCTCATTTTCTATTCCCCAGCGGAGTCGCCACTGTGATGATGTGCCCGGATTTTTGAAAATCAAAACGGAGTCGCCACGCCATTTTTATTTTAAGGGCCAAAACTTTGAAAAATGCCCAAAATGAGAGATTTTGAGTTCGGAGGTCACGTTACACTCCGGGAAGAACATTAGGGTTCACCCGGAATGCCTCGTAAAACGAGTCTTTCTAGCTTAAAACCATTTATTTGTGTGTGTGTGTGTTTCTTTGGTCAAAATAAATGCAAACTGAGAAAAACAAAAATTGAGAACTCTTTGTAAGACATTAAACAAGTCCCATGATTTTTGGTATGATTTTAGGATTGAGTTTTGATACTCAAAAGACTCCTTGAAGTTGAAAGTCAATTCTGCCAGAATGAAAAAGGCAGTGTACATCCGATTTTGAAATGGATTTAAGAGTTTTAAAAATTCAGAATATGGGGAAAGTGAGAGAATGAAAGTTGTTCAAAACATCTTAAATAAGGTTAATGCAAAAGATTTTTATAATTGGAGATGATTTGATTGACCAAAACCCTCTAGAAATCACAGATGTGAAATCTGGATTTCCAGAGACTACTAAACTGACGTTTGGAAAATAATTTGGAAAAGGCAGTTAGACTCACGTAAAAAAATAAAGTAAAAATATTTCTGGAATCCTATGAATGTTGGCTACAAAAAGTATTTTGTAGTCAACACCAAATTCCAAGTTTCCGTATGTCCAAAAAATTAGACAATGGACAGAGGTCTTAGAGAGATGCTACTGGACAGCAACATTCTCAAGAAGGAAAATGTGATTTTTGGGGGATTTGCATCTATGTTCACCCCATTTTGATCCCTAGACTTGATTCCACTACTTTGTGTCAAGTGGTTATCATATCAAGTCATCCTTGGGGAATTTATGATGTTTAAAACATGTCCTTTGCAAATGGGAAGGGGGATTTTGTAAAGATGAAATTAAAGAGAGAAATTAACTAGAAATTTAAAGTGTGGATCATTTGAGATGGTCATTCATGGAGATGAACTCCAAAATGACCATATTAAGTCAAAACTTAAGTTAAACTAGACATAAAGTAAATTAAAGTAAGAAAAACAAGATTAACTAGACAAGTAAAGTAAAGATGTAAATTGAACAAGATGAACAAGAAATTAAAAGAGAGTTTTAGGGTTTAAAGAAGGAGGGTTTACCAATGATGGTTTAACCCTATCTTCTTGTGTTTGTGTTTGTTTTTGAATGGGTTCAAGGCTTGAATGTGTTTAGTGTTTGTTAATAGAGTTGGTCAAAGAGAAAACAAGTAGATAACACTTAAGTCCTCTATGTTTTCTCTCTAATCCTCCTCTTTAGTGTTGATTTAAGCTTGAGCTTATGTGTTTAAGAGATGTTTTGAGAGTGTTTGGTTAGTGAGATTTGGGAAAATGATTAAGAGAAAAGGGTGGCAATTAAGAAATTCCCACTATTTTCTCTAATATTTTCACCAGAATGCTGTTGTGAGTGAATTGTGTTGTGCTGAAAATGGAGCTGAAGGGGTCTATTTATAGGGGACTGGAGGAAGCAATCCTGTTCGCGTGGATGACAATCCTGTCCGCTCGGATCCAAACGCCAGCGTGCACTGTTCATTTAATGCAGTGCAGGCTTTGGACAGGGGAAATAATTTTCCCCTACAAGCAAGCTGGCTGCAGTTCCAACAACTTCCAGTTCCGGAAATTCACCATTTGTGAGATTCCTTCACTTGTCCATCCTCAAATAGTAATCCCCAAAATACCCTTAACTAGTTAGAAAAGTTAGGGTTTGGTGGAGTTTGTGGAGGCTTTTGTTAGTTTTCTAACGAAAATACTAACGGCTCAAATTGGAGCACTTACACTCTTCAAAATTGGACTTATCCAAAGACCGTCCATCTTGCGGGGGCATATTAGGAATATAATATAATATCATTATATTATATTCAAAGTATATATTGTTATATACTCCCTCCGTCCCACCTCATTTGACACTCTTAAAGTGGGCACAAGAACTAAGAAGAAAGAATAAAATAAAGAGAAGTGTACTTTATGGAGAAGTATTAGGAGATTTGGCCTTCCCTAATCTTTCCAGCCATCACTTTTAAATTTTGGCTCCAACACTTAAACAAGGGTAAATCAACTAAGTTAAAAAGGTACAACCTGGGATGGGATAAACTTACGGCCTTGCATTACTATCCGAAAAATTTGAGTTTCCCTCCTAATTAAATTTCAGTACAACAATTCAAAATTCCCTCCTAATCTATTAGGACATTCTATAAATACAAACAACCATTTAAACTAAATCCAGTTCAAGAACAGAAGGAAAAAAAAAGGGGCTGCCATGCCTAAAGATATTACAAAAGAGGAGAGGTTCTTGATTGCTCAATTCCTTAGCCTTTCTTCAAAAAAGAAATTTCCCACTGAAGAGAGATTCCTTCCAAAATGCAAGCTGGATGAAGCTTGTCTCAAGTTTGGTATCAGCAAGTCCACATTACTCAGATTCTGGAGGACTGTGAAGAAGCAAATCGAGCTTGGGCAACCGTGTTCTTTGCCTACAAAAAGAGAAGGTAACATTGTAGGTGTTAGTGCCCTAGGCCTATAGAGATAGACATATTTGTAATGTCATTTTTCATTTATATATGAGATTATTACTTTGATTATTATATATGTTTGCATGTTTACTTTAATAATCGTGTCCCTAGTACTTATGAAGCACTAGTATGAAGTCTAATGAATAATCATGTGATGATTATATGCATGGAGATGCACATTAGATTCATGGGTACTTGTTAGAGAACAATGTACTGAACTTGACCCATTATGAGATTTATGTCATGGTCATATGTCATAATTAAATCTCATATAGTTATATCATTGATATCCTTTAACCTGAGATTATCATCGTCTTCCACTCGATGAATATTATGTTTGATATAGTTTAACGTTGTCTTTAACCGGATAACAATAAGGGCTATTATTGGCATGATATTATTCTTGTTGGGAAGAATGATAAGTCAAGATGGAAATTTGTCCCTCGTAAAGAGAGATGTTTTGCTAGGCCACTCGTAAGTAAGATTGATGTAGTGCATGGCCATGCCCGAATGAATTAATGTGATTAATATCATTCGATTAATCAATTTACTTGGTAACGAGAAAGCATTGAACAATATGAGTTGACGTGAACCATGACTCATGTTCAATATAACATCGTGTGACAATGGGATTGTGATATGTTCTATGTAGGAAAATCGAACTTGATATTATATTATTTGGGTAGGCATGATGGCTTGCTAGAGTCCGCTCATGTCTTATGAGGATCGATGTGATCGAACTCATTTCCAACATAATATAGTCCTATGGGGTCACACGCATCGAACGAATTATCAAAAATTAAGAATATGGAATTTCTGTACTCAGGGGACAACTCGTCCCCAGGCCAGAACCAACTATTCCCTTGGCCTGGGACGAGTGAATCAGAGGGAGTGTCCTGAGGGACGACTCGTGCCCATGGGGACGAGTCGTGCCCATGGGGACGAGTCGTGCCCATAGGGACGACTCGTGCCCTGGGCCAGAAACAACTATTCCCCTTAAGGGGGACGCCTGTATCAGAACATTGTGGAAAGGGGACGACTCGTGCCCTGGGGGACGAGTCGTCCCGTCGGCGCTGGACTGATACGTAATTGACTTAAAATTAGGGTTTTCGCAAAGGGAAAATATTTATAACGTATAAATACAAACCCTTGGTTGCCCTAGCAGTCATACTCACGTTTTGGGTTTATAGAAACACAAAAAAGAGATATTTCAATTGAGAATTGAGAATCGAAATACAATCCAATTCCATAATTCTTCATCGATTGAAAGGAGTTTCAATAAAAGGATCTAGCAATCCACCTAAAATTGTTCTAGGGTTCGTTCAACGCGTGGATACACATAGAGGATCTTTGCCAATCAAGATCTAAAGTTCGTGATTCAAGGATTGTTCGTCAAGGATTCAAAAGGTCATCAATCTGGAGTTGGAACACGTTTATCAAGGACAAAAGCACACAAGGTTGGTTATTCTATTTCATCTTTCTTAATTAATCATCTAGAACGGATCCTAGGCTCCGGGTTTTTCGAGTTAATTTGCATTCTTCCGCTGCGCGTGGACCCTCGAAATCCAACAGTGGTATCAGAGCCCCATTCATGATGTTTATATTAGATAATCGTGATAATTATATAATTTGATTATGTTAATTTTCATGATGAATATGATTTAGAATATGAATTTATATGAGATTTGCTTATGGAAGTAATTGTATATTTTGATATGCCATGATTATGAATTGGATTATATGATTAATGTGATTAATCTAGAATATGGGTCTTGAATATTACTAAGTATAAAGGCTGAAAACCAAAAACTTCCCCACAGGCACTTCTTGGAAGTGTGGGATAACATTGGATTACAATGCCACGTACTAGTAATTGATGAATTTCTAGATCTTGAACAAATTGTTTGTTATAGGGATTATGTTCATATTAAATGAGATTTTACATGAATCATTAAACCCTAATTGATTAGAAATTATGATGTAAACATCAAATGTGATTTGTGATGCATCATTCCATGTTCATAATTATGCTCATATAATTTTCATGAATCAACCTTGCCATGTTAATTGATAAACATGAAAAATTGAACCTTCATTGAAATTTGAGTTTGTTTATGCCATCCATTTTAAACACTTGTGAGTACACAGATAGTTTTATGTAGGCTACGCCATAGCGAGGTACATTAATTATATCTTTGTATGATCAAGATGAGCAAACGGTGATTGATATACGTTTAAAATGGTTGAACTCAATTAGGCTATCAAAACAGTTTTGGGCCTAAGGCATAAGATGAGATTGAAACATGTGACATATGATGTCTATAATCTCATAAAGGATCTAAGAGTCATATGTTGATATGATTGATAAATGTTATCTACCTTTTTAGTTTAATTTTGAGCAGTCGTGCCATAGCCGACTTGAAATTAAATTAAAGTTGGGTCTTAGCCTGTTAAATTATATTATGCATGATTGTATAAGAAGGTTATATAATTTAGTGGGAGTATTTATGAAATACGTTATTTAATCTGTTAAATGAAATAGGTACTTATATATGTTCATATTTGTTGCATATCTTTGTAGATCAATGGCTGTAAACACTAATCAAACTCTGTCACTGCGATCAGTCCTTGAGAAGGACAAGTTAGAAGAGAATGGCAACAACTATGTGGATTGGATCCGCAGTTTGGGAATTATTCTCAAACAGGAAAGGAAATTGTACATTCTCGATGGACCCGTTCCACCCGAGCCTGCTGCTAATGCAACTCGAGCTAAAAAGGATCAACATAAGAAGCATATGGATGATTCTATTGATATTGGTTGCTTGATGCTCGCTACCATGAGTAAGGCCCTTCAGAAGGACCTTGTACACATGGAAGCTTATGATTTGGGAAATCATTTGAAGGAAATGTTCCAGTTGCAAGCACGTCAGGAAAGATTTGACACCATGAAGGCTCTTCATTCATGCAAGATGATTGAAGGACAACCTGTTGGGCCTCATGTGTTGAAAATGAAGGGTCAACTCGAGCATCTTGAGAGGCTTGGATATCCTATCCAGTTGGAACTGGCTACGGATATGATATTGCATTCACTCCCTGAAAGTTATAATCAGCTCGTTATGAATTATAACATGAATGGGATGAATAAATCTCTGTCTGAATTGCATGGGATGCTTAAGAATACAGAGAACAATGTCGCCAAGAAAACCAATCAAGTGTTGATGGTGAATAAAGGAAAGGGGTTCAAGAAAACTAAGGTTAAAGCAAAAGTTGCTAAACCGGATGCAAAGGTTGCCGTTGTTGAGAAGCTTCAACCCAAATCCCAAAAGGATGCGGTTTGCTACCATTGCAAGGAAACTGGGCATTGGAGGCGTAACTGCAAAGCTTATCAGGAAGGACAGAAGAAGAAGGGCAATGAGATTGCCATGACTTCAGGTATCTATGTGATAGATATTCTACTTTCTACTTCTATTTCTTGGGTATTAGATACCGGATGTGGATCTCACATTTGCCTAAATGTGCAGGGACTAAAGAATAGAAGGTTGCTCAAGGAAGGTGAAGTAGACCTGCGGGTTGGAAATGGAGCAGGTTGCTGCATTGGCCGTAGGGACTTATGAAGTCACTTTACCGAGCAGACTAATATTAGTTTTAAATAATTGCTATTATGTTCCGGATTTGAGCAGAACATTATTTCAATTTCTTGTTTAGACAATGAGGGTTACAGTTTTCTTATTGCGAATAAGAAATTTTTCATTTATTTGAATGATATGCTTTACTGTATTGCTCATTCTTTTAATGGCCTTTATATTTTAGATGTTGAAAATAATGTTGATAATGTCTATCATGTTAATAAGAAATCTAAACCAAATAATGTGAACAACACATTTAAATGGCATTGCCGTCTTGGTCACATAAATGAGAAACGCGTCTCTAAACTCCATAAAGATGGATATTTAGACTCATATGATTATGAATCATATGATGTTTGCGAATCTTGTTTATTGGGCAAGATGACTAAAGCACCTTTTACTTAGAGTAGCGAAAGGGCTAGTGATTTGTTGGCTCTCATACATACTGATGTATGTGGACCAATGAATAACATTGCTAGGGGAGGATTTCGGTACTTCATAACGTTCACTGATGACTTATCAAGATATGGCTATGTCTATCTGATGAAGTACAAAAGTGAAGCATTTGAGATATTTAGAATATTTCAAAATGAAGTACAAAATCAACTTGGCAAAACTATTAAAACACTTCGATCTGATCGAGGTGGTGAATATTTAAGCCAAGAATTTGATGATCATCTTAAAAGTTGTGGAATTGTTTCAGAACTTACTCCACCCGGAACACCACAATGAAATGGTGTGTCCGAGAGGAGAAATCGAACTCTATTAGATATGGTTCGATCGATGATGAGTCAAGTTAATCTTCCTATTTCTTTTTGGGGACATGCACTGGAAACAGCTGCTTTCACACTTAATAAGGTCCCTACTAAATCGGCTCCTAAAACCCCACATGAGATGTGGCATGGATGAAAACCTAGTTTATCTTTCATGAAAATTTGGGGATGTGAAGCTTATGTAAAGAAATTGGTTTCTGAAAATAAGCTTGCACCCAGATCCGATAAATGTATTTTCGTTGGTTATCCTAAGAAAACGAAAGGATATCAATTTTACAATCAATCCGAGAACAAAGTGTTTGTTGCTCGACATGGTGTCTTTCTAGAGAAAGAGTTTCTCTCTAAAGAAACTAGTGGGAGTAAAATTAATCTTGAAGAAATTCAAGAACCTGAAAATGTAAAGGAACCAATAGTAGAGACGGAACCAAATTCACAAGCTATTGTGGAACCGGTTCAAGATACACAAGTTCTTCGCAGATCGGATAGGATACGATCCGAACCTGAGAGATATGGATTTCTCATGACGGAAAGTAACGAAGTAGAAATCATTGAGAATGATGAACCTACTTCCTATCAAGAGGCGATGTCCACTCGTGATTCGGACAAATGGCTAGGAGCCATGGAATCCGAGATCAAATCCATGTACGATAATCAAGTTTGGAACTTGATTGATCCACCTGAAGGTGTAAAAATCATAGGGTGTAAGTGGGTTTTCAAAAAGAAAACCGACATGGATGGGAAGGTACATACTTACAAGGCTAGGCTTGTTGCTAAGGGGTATAGGCAGATTCATGGCGTTGACTATGATGAAACCTTTTCGCCAGTAGCAATGCTTAAGTCTATTAGAATCTTAATTGCCATAGCCGCATATTACGACTATGAGATATGACAAATGGATGTCAAAACATCGTTTCTTAACGGAAACCTACTTGAGGATGTATATATGATACAACCTGAAGGGTTTGTCGATCCAAAAAATTCTAATAAATTAAGTAAGTTGCAGAGATCCATTTATGGATTGAAGCAAGCTTCCAGGAGCTGGAATCTACGTTTTGATGAATCAGTCAAAGAGTTTGGCTTCATCAAAAACGAAGATGTGCCTTATGTATACAAGAAAATAAGTGGGAGCATAGTACTATTTCTGGTGTTATATGTCGATGACATCTTGCTCATTGGAAACAATGTTCCTGCACTTGAGACTGTCAAGTCCTGGTTAGGAAAATGTTTTTCAATGAAAGATATGGGTGAAGCGGCTTATATCCTTGGTATCAAGATCTATAGAGATAGATCAAGAAGGATGATTGGTTTGAGTCAAAGTACATATATTGACAAGGTCCTTAAAAAATTCCGCATGGAAAATTCTAAGAGAGGGAACTTGCCAATGGGACATGGCATTACTCTTAGCAAGACTCATTGTCCTAAGACAAATGATGAGAGAAAGAGGATGAGTGATATTCCATATGCTTCGGCAATTGGGTCTATTATGTATGCCATGTTATGTACTAGACCCGATGTCTCGTATGCTCTAAGCGCGACGAGTAGATACCAGTCTGATCCTCGTGAGAACCATTGGATAGCAGTCAAGAATATCCTTAAGTACTTGAGAAGAACTAAGGATGTATTCTTGGTATTTGGAGGAATGGAAGATGATCTGGTAGTAAAGGGTTACACAGATGCAAGCTTCCAAACCGACAAAGATGACTTTAGATCGCGATGCAGGTTCGTGTTTATGCTAAATGGAGGTCTTTGTTTGTTGGAAGAGTTCCAAGCAAAGCACTGTTCTTTGATTCTACAATCGAAGCCGAATACATAGCAGCATCGGATGCGGCTAAGGAGGCGGTTTGGATCAAGAAGTTCGTTAGTGACTTAGAAGTCGTTCCGAGTATCACTAACCCGATAGAGCTTTATTGTGACAATAATGGTGCTATTTCCCAAGCAAAAGAACCAAGGTCACATCAACGATCCAAACACATTTTGAGACGTTTCCACCTCATTCGAGAAATCTGTGAAAGGGAGGACGTCAAGATATGCAAGGTACCAACGGATGACAACATTTCGGACCCTTTCACCAAGCCTTTGCCACAAGCTAAACATGATGGTCATGTTAGGTCCATGGGTATAAGATACATGAATGATTGGGCCTAGTGCAAGTGGGAGACTGTAGGTGTTAGTGCCCTAGGCCTATAGAGATAGATATATTTGTAATGTCATTTTTCATTTATATATGAGATTATTACTTTGATTATTATATATGTTTGCATGTTTACTTTAATAATCATGTCCCTAGTACTTATGAAGCACTAGTATGAAGTCTAATGGATAATCATGTGATGATTATATGCATGGAGATGCACATTAGATTCATGGGTACTTGTTAGAGAACAATGTACTGGACTTGACCCATTATGAGATTTATGTCATGGTCGTATGTCATAATTAAATCTCATATAGTTATATCATTGATATCCTTTGACCTGAGATTATCATCGTCTTCCACTCGATGAATATTATGTTTGATATAGTTTAACGTTGTCTTTAACCGGATAATAATAAGGGCTATTATTGGCATGATATGATTCTTGTTGGGAAGAATGATAAGTCAAGATGGAAATTTGTCCCTCGTAAAGAGAGATGTTTTGCTAGGCCACTCGTAAGTAAGATTGATGTAGTGCATGGCCATGCCCGAATGAATTAATGTGATTAATATCATTCGATTAATCAATTTACTTGGTAACGAGAAAGCATTGAACAATATGAGTTGACGTGGACCATGACTCATGTTCAATATAACATCGTGTGACAATGGGATTGCGATATGTTCTATGTAGGAAAATCGAACTTGATATTATATTATTTGGGTAGGCATGATGGCTTGCTAGAGTCCGCTCATGTCTTATGAGGATCGATGTGATCGAACTCATTGCCAACATAATATAGTCCTATGGGGTCACACGCATCGAACGAATTATCAAAAATGAAGAATATGAAATTTCTGTACTCAGGGGACGACTCCAGAACCAACTATTCCCTTGGCCTGGGATGAGTGAATCAGAGGGAGTGTCCTGAGGGACGACTCATGCCCATGGGGACGAGTCGTGCCCATAGGGATGACTCGTGCCCTGGGCCAGAAACAACTATTCCCCTTAAGGGGGACGCCTGTATCAGAACATTGTGGAAAGGGGACGACTCGTGCCCTGGGGGACGAGTCATCCCGTCGGCGCTGGACTGATACGTAACTGACTTAAAATTAGGGTTTTCGCAAAGGGAAAATATTTATAACGTATAAATACAAACCCTTGATTGCCCTAGCAGTCATACTCACGTTTTGGGTTTATAGAAACACAAAAAAGGGAGATTTCAATTGAGAATTGAGAATCGAAATACAATCTAATTCCATAATTCTTCATCGATTGAAAGGAGTTTCAATCAAAGGATCTAGCAATCCACCTAGAATTGTTCTAGGGTTCGTTCAACGCGTGGATACACATAGAGGATCTTCGCCAATCAAGATCTAAAGTTCGTGATTCAAGGATTGTTCGTCAAGGATTCACAAGGTCATCAATCTGGAGTTGGAACGCGTTTATCAAAGACAAAAGCACACAAGGTTGGTTATTCTATTTCATCTTTCTTAATTAATCATCTAGAACGGATCCTAGGCTCCGGGTTTTTCGAGTTAATTTGCATTCTTCCGCTGCGCATGGACCCTCGAAACCCAACAAACATTTGTAGTACAAAAATAGAAGTTGATGTTGAAAAACTGAAATCCATACCCTTTCAAAAGAGAACAACAATTAGAAATTTCTCAAAAAACATGGGTGTAAGTAAGAGTACAATTTTTCGATGGAAAAAAACTGGTGTGATCAGACCACATTCCAACGCTATGAAGCCTGCTTTAAATGATGCGAACAAAACATCAAGGTTGAAATTCAGTTTATCTTCACTCAGATATGATGTTGCTACATCTACACCCAAGTTTAAAAGCATGACCCATGTAATACATGTTGATGAGAAGTGGTTTAACATGTCCAAGTGCACACAGAAATACTACATTTTTCCAGGGGAAACACTACCCTACAGGTCATGCCAAAGTAAGAGATTCATCATAAAAGTCATGTTTCTATGTGCTGTTAGTAGACCTATCTATGCAGAAAATGGAGAGTTGGTGTTTGATGGCAAAGTGGGATTGTGGCCATTTACAAAGATAGAAGAAGCAAAGAGGAACAGCGTAAACAGGCTCCGTGGAACTCCAGTTACGAAGGCAATGGAGTCAATTAACAAGCAAACCACAAAAGAGATGATGCTAGATCATGTAAGTGGTGAAAAAATTGTAATTTTCATGCTCTTTGATGTCACCATTACTGTTTTAATGCAACAAAACTTCATTTGATTGCAGGTACTCCCTGCAATTAAAGCTAAATGGCCACCCACAGCTAGTAAAGACATAACCATACAATGGGATAATGCTCTACCACACTTATCACTTGATTCTGACCCAGATTTTATAGCAGCAGCAAATGAAGGTGGTTTCAATATTAAGCTATTGTTCCAGCCACCAAACTCCCCAGATACAAATGTTAATGACCTAGGGTGGTTTAGATCAATAGACTCACTGAAGACAGATGTGCAACCTAAGAATATTGATGAGTTGGTGGCTGCAGTGGAAGAATCCTTCACTAATCTTTCACATTACACACTGAACAAAGTTTTTATAAGTTTGGAATCATGTTTGGAACAAATTATGATCAAGCGTGGATCAAATGATTATGTGATCAAGCACATGGGCAAGGATGCTTTACATAGAAGGGGATTACTCCCAAATGAGTATCCAGTTGAAAAGAGCTTGGTAAGAGATTGTTTATTGCATCTAATTGAGCAAGGGAATGCAGCAGGACTTGAGGGCATGATGGAACAGTACTAGTGAACAGAATTTGTGACCTTTTGTAAAAAAAAAAATGACTTTTTGGTCTTAAATAATGCCAATTGTGTAGAAGTAGCCTTTTTGTCTTAAACAGTGCCAATAGTGGCCTTTTCATAATGAAAAACAAGCTGTATTTAAAATTATTTGCTCTCAGAATGTAGCAAATCATCACAGAGTAATGGTCAAAAATTAAACCTCAAGAAGTTCCATCTCACCAGCAACAAATACAAGCAAACATAATCACCCAGTTGCTGAAAGAAACAAGTAAAAGTAGCGATACGACCTGTGAAGTAGATGAACTCAAGAATTCTCGAATTACAGCCGGAGCCGGTAGTATGGATTGTCGATATCATCCTTACCAATAAATCTAGGTAAGAAACATGCCATCATTCTCAGAGTAGAGAGGTAATGACTAGCTTGTGATTCAATGTCCAACAACTTCTGTTGAACAAAGCCCGAACCCTTTTCAAACTCCATCGCCATTGGATATGAATCACCGTAAAGGGGAGACTCCGTCACCGCGTTATCATCAACAGGCAACGAATCCGTAAAATAAAAGTTTGATTCTCCCAAAAATGGCAGATTCATGAGATTGGTAGAAGAATCTTCACAACTCACCGATTTAGGTCTTGGATATAAATCGACATCAAAGGGAGGATAGACGTCCACCGTAGAATCTTTGTAAAGGGGAGGCTCCGTTGCCGCCGTATCATCTACGGGCAACGAATCCGTAACATAAAAGCTCGATTGCCCCAACAATGGCAGATTCATGAGATTCAAGGCAGAATCTTCACAACTCGTCGAATTAGGGCTTGGATATGAATCGACATGAAAGGGAGCATAGACGTCCACCGTAGCATCTTTTAGGGGACATCAAATCGAAGCTTTTTAGCCTCGACAATGGCAGATCCATGAGAGATTTTGAGGAATTTGGTACACGGCGTCTCAAGAACTTAGGGTTCTTGAGAGGAAAAACAAGGAAAACAAATGACGAAGTGGGTTGGAATGGGGGGTAGGGTTTTCTTGGGTAAAGGGTCAGTTAGATTATTTTTACCCAGTTAGATTAGGTGAAAGTTTGGTTAATTAATCAATTGTTAGGATTAGTATTACTGTAATTGATATCATTAAAGGGTAAAGTGGTAGGGTCCATCTAATATAAAAATATAAAAACTAGGCTATTTTTGGGAGGTGTCAAGTGAGCTGGAACGGTCCAAAATGAAAATAAGTGTCAAGTGAGCTGGGACGGAGGGAGTATTAGATTAGGAAACACAATCCTTGTATTAGATTAGGAAACACAATCTTTGTATTAGATTAGAAACCTTCTCCTTCTAGAAATTAAAAACCTTCTCCTTCTAGGAGATTAATCATTGTAATCCTATAAATATGTATCTCTAGCATCATAATCAATTGAGTCATTCAATACAATTCTTATCTTTCATGTTTTGATTGACTTCGTCTAACCCTCTTTATTCTAATACCTACTGCGATTCAAACCATGTTTTTTATGGCAAAATTACAATAACAGAAAGAAATGAATTAAAAAATTGAAATACAAATATAAACTTAATAAATTTGAAAAAACAAAACGGCATTAACAATTCTTGTTGTGCACGAGCCCTTATGAATCAGTATCTTTAAGACTTATACGTCCCTTCACCGATAGTGATTGAGGCTGCCTTGGACACAATTCTCCCAGTATAGAACGTGCGGACCGGGGGGCATTTTGCACCTAAAGTTTCCGGCGTATTGACAGTGTTCCTGGACAGTATCAACACGATGCAGAAATGCCAGGAGATCAAAGAAAAGATGCTACAATATGCAACGAGAGAGAGAGAGAGAGAGAGAGAGAGAGAGAGAGGGGAGGCTATTGAAAAATATTTTGGTATTCTTCAAATGGTTTGTGACTCTATCTTATAACCATAACTGGCCAAACTAAACAGTAATCATCAATTACGAAATTAACACCATTTTAATTTCGTGTGACTGTTATAAATGAAAGAAATCAAACATATATTAAGATTGAGTAGTGGCTGTTACAAGTTTGTTCATAATCATAGAAATTTATTTCTGATTCACAAATAAAAAAGATAGCAATTTGGAGCCACATATGGACGCATATTCACATGAGTTCGGTATCCCGAATCATATTTCGGCACATGATTTGCAACCCCCCGCGCATCTATTGTCGAGAGAGAGCATGTATGCCACACATTCATACCATTTATCAAAGTGTATAAGTATTTAAACTTGATAGATTTTACATTCCCATTACATGTGGGATAACCACATTTTATCACTTTCAACTCACTAACTTTGATCCTTAATATCTCATTTATCCATTAACCATTTTGGACAAATAAATATTTAATTTAAATGTTCTCATGAGTAGAACACAAACACACATTCAATTTGGTCATTTAACAAATAACTCATTTAGAAAAATTCTCAAATTTCCTTCCCATCCACTTATATTTTCCAATAGTTTTAACATTTTAACCAAATTAATTAAATTATTAGCATATATTATTAGCTTTCATAGAATCATAGTCCTTGCAGAAACAAGACATAAGTTAATTGCTTGTCACAAGGGAAAGGAAAAAATAAAATAAAAAATAAACGACACCATCAAAATCTAACATCCAGACTTGAAATAATTTTCCATTCAAACATAGACCAACCAAAACTTTCATTCCTAATACTTCACAATTCACAATTACTACAGAAACTTGGAAGAAATAGAGACAACGTCCACATTAGTAGTTCAATTTCAGCGGTTCAATTTGGCAGTTCAGTTTGAATCTGTTTGATTTCGTCTGTAGGGATCAGATCGCAAACCAAACAGAACCGTATGATTTATGGATTTTTGAAACCAAGTTGAACAATTGATGTTAAAAATTGAACAAAACCACATTGCTCGACATTAAACTGCAATTCAAAGTCGAAGTTCAAACCGAACCATTGACATCCCTAGGTGACGCTGATTGTGAGATTATATATGGGTAGCAGTTATGGTGGCAATGGTTGGTATATACTTTTGGGGAGGGGACTAGCTAGACGAGGAGAAGAGAGACACGTTGGTGGAATAAACAACCAAAATGACTCGCGTACTAAATGAATAACGTCAATTTAATCTACTTACTATTTAATTAAGCTATCAAACTAACCTACATACTATAAATTTATTAGCAATCAGGGACGGACCCACCGTGTTACGAGTGGGTTTGACATCACCTAATGAATTAATTTTTTTAATCCTAATTTTATATTTATATATTTAACTTTTTTGTTGATATACATTTATGTAGTTCGGTTGATAAAGACATCTAATCACTTGCTGAATTACCAGAGTTCAATTCCCCTTGGCCATCATATTATCCTCATTATTATTTCAGAGTTCAATTCCCCTTGGCCATCATATTATCCTCATTATTATTTTCAGCCTCTAAAAAAACAAAAATATTTTTTTATCAGAAAAATCTTATACTTGGATTTCTTTAAGGATTAATTCCTTCCTACCACTCTAGCCCAGATTTTAACCCATAAAAACCTATCCCAGATTCAAAACTCCAAACTCATTGAGAAGCCCAGATCAAAATACCGTGTAAACCCAAAACTCCTTTGACCTGGTCAAATATGATTTTTAAATACCAATTTTACCCCTCCCCTCATTCACCCAACGTACTCTCTCCCTCTCTCGCCAATCTCAGTCCGATGTCTTGGATCCCCACAGCTCAACTCCTCATCATTTTGCTTCCCTTTCTCAAAATTAGGGTTCCTTTCTTCACACATACACTCACACACACAGTTAAACCAGGCCAATTTCTATGGGCAAAGGAGGAGGTTGTGTTCCGAGCAAGAAAAAACCGCCGCCGGTTCTCCCCGATGAATCTCCAATCGTACCGGACATCAACACCGACGCTTCCACCATTCCAATTCTGTCCACTGAGGCGACACCAGTCGCCAAATTGAAGGTACTTATAATATTTTATTCAATGTACGACCACGTCGAGGGCCTCGCGAGGAGAATGAAGAAAGGTGTTGATGGCGTCGATGGTGTGGAGGGCGTTCTATTTCGTGTGCCGGAGACGCTTTCCGATAAGGTTTTGGAGCAAATGCGGGCTCCTTCCAAGGATGATGAGATTCCTGAAATTACGTCCGCGGCGGAGCTGGTTGAAGCCGACGGGTTCCTGTTTGGGTTTCCAACTAGGTATGGATGATGGTGGCACAAATGAAGGCCTTTTTTGATTCCACGGGACAGTTGGGGAAGGAACAGCTTTCTTTGGGAAGCCGCGGGGTTTTTTGTCGATCGGTACGCAAGGAGGCGGACAAGAGACTACTGCGTAAGCTCCATCTTAAATTATTTCGTTCAAAGTTGATTTTCATGTTTGATTTAGCACTTTAATTCGTCATGATTGCGGCTCTCACTTTCTGTATAATGCAGGATTTACTGAATAAAGTAGACTATTATTTTCTTCAAACTGCAATTAAGAAGGAAGAGACTGAGTCGTGATCTTAGAATTGGCTGATCAAAATTGCTGAACAAGATCCATGTGGAGAGCCCCAAGTGATTGTGCATAAAGCTTGAGTTAATTCATGATTGTTGCACGACTTCATCCCCATTAAGTAATTGGATCAGATGTTACAATTAAGGTAATTTCATTCACTTATTCATACATCAGTGTTATTTCAAAAAGCATCACATGTCCTACTCTTGATTTTTTTCGAGTTGCTATAGGACCATTTATAGTGTTGTCATGTCCTATACCAGTTGCTAGGACCATTCAATGTCTTATAGCATAGGTATATGATTTTTTGAGGTCCTATATCACTTGATATAGGACCATTCAAAGGTCTTATAGCTTCGTATATGATGTTGTTAAGTCCTATACCAGTTGCTATAGGACCATTCAAAGGTCTTAATGCATTGGTATAAGATTGTGTGAGGTCCTATACTACTTCCTATAGGACCATCCAATGGTCTTATATCTTTGTATATGATGTTGCCAGGTCATATACCATTTGCTATATGACCATTCAAAGGTCTTATAGCTGTGTATATTATGTTCCCAGGTCCTATACCATTTGCTATAGGACCATTCAAAGGTCTTATAGCTTTGTATATGATGTTGTTAAGTCCTATACCAGTTGCTATAGGATCATTCAAAGGTCTTAATGCGTTGGTATAAGATTGTGTGAGGTCCTATATCACTTGATATAGGACCATTCAAAGGTCTTATAGCTTTGTATATGATGTTGTTAAGTCCTATACCAGTTGCTATAGGACCATTCAAAGGTCTTAATGCGTTGGTATAAGATTGTGTGAGGTCCTATACTACTTGCTATAGGACCATCAAATGGTCTTATAGCTTTGTATATGATGTTGCCAGGTCATATACCATTTGCTATAGGACCATTCAAAGGTCTTATAGCTGTGTATATTATGTTCCCAGGTCCTATACCATTTGCTATAGGACCATTCAAATGTCTTATAGCTGTCTATATTATGTTCCCAGGTTCTATACCATTTGCTATAGGACCATTCAAAG
Source organism: Adenophora triphylla var. japonica (assembly GCA_022495995.1). Lineage (NCBI taxonomy): Eukaryota > Viridiplantae > Streptophyta > Magnoliopsida > Asterales > Campanulaceae > Adenophora > Adenophora triphylla. Next base: position 1,101,955 of record JAFEMH010000075.1, read on the forward strand.
GTCTTATACCTTAAGATATAAGAGTAATAAAATATAAGAGTAATTATAGTCATATACCTTTAGTTATAAGACTAATTTTAGTCTTATTTTTAAGGTATAAGGCTAATTTTAGTTTTATACATTTAGGTGTAAGATCGACGGGGAGAGTGTATAAGACCGACGGAGTGGAGGTACTGTATAAGACAAATTTTCACATTTTAAAGAAAACGTAAAAATTTGTGGTTTTTTTTTAACTCTTAAATTTTAAGATATAATAGTAATTCTAGTCTTATACCCAAATATATACTTAATTAAATTTTGAATATTGAATCTCATTAATTGATTGTGAAATCTCATTTTTTTTAAATTAATTTTCCTCCACAGTTTATACTAATGAAATATATTGCAAAAATAAATGTAAATAAGACATTGGCCAAGTGGTTAAGAACTTGGTTTATAGTGGGGGTCTAGAGTTCGAATCCCACACTTTACATTTTGATTCAATTTTTCTAAACTGACATAGAAAAGGACGGGGTGGGCTAAGCGGGCTGTTTAGGAACTGAACGGGAAGGAGGGGTATTCTAGGTATATTAATTACATCGGGTTTCTGAAGAATTTCTGATCTTAATTGGGTATTTATGGGTTTGTGATCTCACTTAGGGGTCGTAGGGTCCTTGGCTCTTTCTTTAACATCACTTTAAGTGATATAAATGACTTTAATCTTTTGTTCATTTTTTTTTTTCATTTATTGTTTGAAATAAATAAGTTCAAATCTTATAAATTTTATAAAATGCTAACTAAAATAATGTCATCGTTTTCTTAAAATAAAAAAAATGTCATCATTAAAACATCAATTATATAATTTTTTTGTTTTTTTTTTCATGACTTAACATTACTATTTTCAAGTAAACTACTACAGTAAAAAGAAAATGATGGGTTAAAAATTAGCGGATGTTTAAACATAACTTATGTTTAAAGAATTGTTTTTAATTTTAAGTAAATTTTGCCGATTCAAGTAAAGTGATTTTTTTTGGCACCCACCGAATATAATTCGAGAGTCCGTCACTATTAGCACTCATTAACAAATATTAACGATTCTAGTTACTATCTAAACTGGATTAATTTAATTGTTTAAATAGTAGGGAGGTTAAATTGATGTTATTAATATAATAGGTTAATTATTTTGGATGTTAATTTAATATTTGTGTTAGTTTATTTGGTAGTTTAACTCAAATTATGATGTCCAAAATAATACAAAGGTGAAAATATAGATTACTCTAAAGTTAAGGGGGTAAAATTGAAAAAATGAATGTGGACTTCTTTTGTTATTTCACGGAAGGCGCCGTTTAAAAGTTTCTGGTAGTTGTTTATAATCTAAACCCTACTCCGTTCTTCCCTTCCGTTACCTATCCCGAAACCTTAAACCCCTCCTATCTCACGAGCACACACACATGGTGGAGGTGGAGGTGGAGGGAACCTCTCCGGCAAACCCACACTCGGCCGCCGCAGCATCGGCGTCAATGTGCGAGGAGTGTGATTCGAATGAGTCAAAGTACAAATGCCCAGGTTGCTCCATACGCTCTTGTAGCCTCCCCTGCGTCAAAGCTCATAAGAAACGTACAGGCTGTTCCGGCCAGAGACAAAAAACCCAGTTTCTTCCTATTTCCCAATTCAACGACAATGTCCTCATATCCGGTACGCTCTTTAAATCTCTTCAAAATTTCTATTCCCTTTTCGCTAAATTGGATTGTCAATTGAGTTTTTGTACCCCTTGCTGGGTGAATGCTTCATATGAAAGATTTGTTGACTATTATTGAGGCGGTGCCCTGTTTTGTTTTGGTCATTTTATAATTGAAATTTTTGGGTCATTCATTTTGGGACGGAGGGAGTAAATTTTTTTTTTTTTGGGATGTAGTGGGTGTTTTTTTTTTTTTTTTTAAAAAAATTTTGTGGGAATTTAGTTGGTTTTGCATTTGCTAAGCTGGCTCTGTTCTGATTTTTGTTTCTTGGGGTCTTACAAGGAACTGAGCTAAGTTTTTGAAATATGAGGCTCAGAGCCATTTATGAGTCTGTTCAGGTTTGGCAAAAATTGTGAGCCTGTCCAAGAAGTCCTATTTGGCAAGTCAGACTTTTGAACTTATCTTTACTTGTTTGTGGAATTTGTACCTCCTTGAAATTGAATTCAAAGGATATCATTTTTCAAGAACGAGATGTGGACAAATTAAAATGTATATTGATATTATATATTTGGAATGTGGGGAATAACATGTTTTTTATCCTCCCTCCCAAAATGAATGACCATTTTGAATTTAAGGGCCATTTGGAAAAGGTTGATTTTTAGTAGCAAAAATTTATAATATTTTTGCTATTCACTTTCAAACTTTTAGTTTTGCAAATATATTGTGAACTATGATTTTTTTTATTTGGTAAAAAATCATATAGGGACAGTTTTTGAAGAAAACTTTCGAAAGGTCATTTATTTTGGGACAAAAATGGCCATTCAATTTGTGTGATATCCCCCATTCCACATCGAAAATACGTGGAAATTTAGTGTAATATATAGAAGGCCCATACACTACTACTAAGCATCAAATCATCCATTGGACTTTTGGAGGCCTGTGATGGGCTGTGGTTGATCCAAATGAGGAGATACTTAGTGGGCCAGTGTGTGGTGCCTACGTAGCGGGTCGGACTTCAAGCTCGGGTCGTTACAAATGGTATCAGAACAGAACTCCGGCCTTAAGGCTTGCGAGCTAGCCCGGGGGTACGATCTGGGTATTGATTGACCTTGCCATTCAATTTGGGACAGAGGGAAGACAAAAATAGACTAATTCCTCTCCACTGAATTCAACCATGTATCTTCTTCTTTCCCACTTTAGGATTTATCTTTCCCTTTCAAAAGTTACTCAAGGGCACTTCTGATTACATATTTCAAATCTTTTGGCGGTTTGTGTTTTCATCACTTGGTCCCTTACGGTAAGCACAAACTCATGCATGAATCAACCCCCGGTGTCTGTCTGGGTTATGATAAATTTTGGAAAGGCTATTATCGCCTCGATCATGTTATTGGCAGACTCTACAAAACAAGATGTGCTATTTGACAAATTTGTTTTCCTATGTCCAATACTTGTGCCACACAAATACTGATATAACTCGCAGCAATTATGTACCTTGACTAATGGAAAATACAAACTAATCAATTGATGCTTAGCTTCAATTACTTCATTGGGGTTGTAATTGATGTGGAAGGAAAACATAATTATATAACTATGTAATACTCCCTCCATCCCATTTCAAACTGCAAAATTTGCCATTTTAGGTGTCCCACTCTAAATTAAAATTGCAAAAGCTTGAAATAACAACTTTGTAATATTTTCTTAATCTATGGGACCCACTTGTCACACTCACACTAAATAACCCACTTACTATTCTCTACCCCACTATCTCTACTCACAATACCTTTATATTAGACTGGTGGTACTTGATTTTCGAAGTAAGAGAATTTCGAGGAAGAGAAAATTACAGGTTGACCCTAGAATCAAGTGGTGGAGACTTCAAGGGGAAAATCAACCGAAATTTGTAGCTAAGATGGTCGATACCGGTATTTGGGCGGATAATATGGAGGATATGGATATAGATTCGACTTGGACTAAGATGGTACATACCATAAAGGAGGTGGCGAAAGAAGTCCTTGGAGAATCTAGAGGAAATGGGCCACCAAGTAAGGACACATCATGGTGGAACGAGGAAGTAAAACAAGCAATAAAGGGCAAGCGAGAATGCTACAAATTATTGGGGAAATGTAGGAGCGACGAGAACTATGAGAAGTATAAGGAAGCTAGAAGAGATGCTAAGAAAGCAGTAAGAGACGCAAGAGCAAAGGTGAATCGAAACTTTATGATAAGTTGGATACAAAAGAAGGGGAAAAGGACATCTACGGACTCGCTCGTATGAGGGATAAGAGGACACGAGATATCGGGACGGTTAAATGTGTGAAGGATGTAGACCAAAGAGTTTTAGTCGGGGATAAAGAGATAAAAGATAGATGGAGTTCGTACTTTGATAACTTGTTCAACGGCGGTCGAAGAGCGTGATGTTCGAGATTTAAATATCTCTTCGAGTATGGTTAATCGAGATTTTATGCGGAAAATTCGAAAGAGTGAAGTGGAAATGGCAATGAAAAAGATGAGATTGAAGAAAGCCGTTGGACCTGATGGTATACCACCGAGGTTTGGAGATGTTTCGGGAGAGGGGAGTAGATTGGTTAACAACGCTATTTAACAAGATATGGAGAGTTAACACAATGCCATTGGAGTGGCGGAAGAGTACTTTGATCCCTTTGTATAAGAATAAAGGTGATGTCCAAGATCGTGCCAACCATCTGGGGATCAAACTAATGAGCCATACTATGAAACTGGGAAAGAGTGATTGCACAAAGGCCGAGAAAAATTGTGGATATTTCGGATAACCAATTTGGGTTTATGCCAGAAGATCGACTATGGAGGCAATATATCTTATGAGACAAACCATGGAGAAATATAGGGATCAAAAGAAAGATTTGCATATGGTTTTCATTGATTTGGAGAAGGCATATGATAAAGTGCCAAGAGAGGTACTTTGGTGGGCATTAGCAAAGAAGGGTGTTTCAAAGAAATATATTGATATTATCAAGGACATGTATAATGGAGTTAGTACTTGTGTACATACTAGTGTTGGAAAGACTGAAGAGTTTCCTATAAAGATTGGAGTGCATCAAGGTTCCGCACTTAGCCCCTTTCTTTTGCTTTGATAATGGACGAATTGACGAGGTCACCCAAGATGATATACCAAAGTGTATGCCTGTTCGCAGATGATATCAGGTTGATTGATGAGACAAGAGAGGGTGTTGAAAGTAAATTGGAGTTGTGGAGACACACTTTGGAATCTCGAGGTTTTCGATTTAGCAGAAGCAAGACTGAATATTTGGAGTCTAAGTTTAGCAGAGTTGAAAGTAGGGAGGCAGGGGCGGTCACATTTGATGGAAATATTATTCAAGCTTCTGAGTTTTTTCGCTATCTTGGATCCATTATCCAAAATGATGGAGAATTAGATGGAGATGTGGCTCATAGGATTAAAGCAGGTTGGTTGAAGTGGAAGAGTGCTACAGGTTTCTATGTGATCGCGCATGCCCAATAGATTAAAGGGAAAATTCTACCGCATGGCAATTAGGCCGGCATTGCTTTACGGCACCGAATGTTGGGCCGTGAAACAATGTCACGTGCATAAGATGAATGTGGCGGAGATGCGTATGCTTCGATGGATGTGCGGTCATACAAGAAAGGATCGGTTGGGGAATGAGGTGATCGAGGTAAAGTAGGAGTTGCGCCATCGAGGATAAAATGAGGGAAAATCGTCTACGGTGGTTTGGACATGTGAGAAGGAGACCGAGTGATGCACCGGTTAGGAGGCCGGAACAGTGGAGAAATGATAAAATGGCGAGGGGTAGGGGAAGACCCAAACAAACTTGGATTAGAGTAATTGAAAATGATATGAATTTACTTGGAGTGGATGAAAGTATGGTGTTGAAGAGGCCGGAGTGGAGGGCAAAAATCTATGTGGGGGGTTGATTTTTTTTTTTTTAGTTTTTTTATTATTTTATTTATTTTTTTATTTTTATTTTTTTAATTTTTTTAATTTAATTTTTTTATTTATTTTTTTTTCTCGATAACATATGAGGATTCATGTTAGCCGACCCCAAATTATTTTGGGACTAAGGCTTTGTTGTTGTTGTTGTTGTTGTTGTTGCAATTTGAAATGGGACAGAGGGAGTATTACATATTTGCTGCGAATTATTTCAATATTTGTGTGGCACAAGTATTCGACATAGGGAAAACAAAGTCGTCGATAGCACGTCTTGTTATGTAGAGTCTGCCAATAACATGATCGAGGCATCTCCCTCTCTTGATTCATCACTCAAGGTCATCTATAGTCGCTATTCTTGCCTATGTTGATGGCTTTATTTTTACTGGCTCTTCCACCTCTGAGGTTTATGCTGTCATCTACGATATATGTGCCGCATTAGATATTTGCCAACTTGGTCCTCTCAGTTTGTTTCTTGGTAATTAAACAACCCGCATAGGCACACACTTGCTACTTAGTCAAGCTCACTATGCTTCTTATCTTTTACACAAGTTCAATATGCTTCAAATTTTAGAACTCTTGTCTTCTATGAGATTTCTAAGGGTCTGGTATGGAATGCTAAGCCATTTGTCAGTTTCATAATCATATTTATTCATTTTAAAGATTGCTATTTTCTCAAACATATGCAATAGTTTGTCTGAGTTCAAAACATCTAATTGTCTTTTTTTTTTTTTCTGGGCCTTTTGTCATGATCTGTTATCTGAAAGGGATAACTCTTCAGGTTTTATATTTTTCTTGATGACTTTGTATGGATTGGTTGATTGTTGATTTATCTTTGCCTTTCAAATTCATTTATCTTCGATACAAAATTGATTCTGTTAGAATTCTTTGATTCGCCAATAATATGTACATTTTTTATTTACTTCTCATACCCATATTTTGCAGTTATAAAGCATCAATAGGTAAATAATATGAATTGAGCTGTTGACTTCAAATTTGAAATACTACTAATGTGGTAAAATCTTCCTTTCTTGTTAGATTACAATTTACTTGAGGATGTGAAGAGGGTTACTGATTCTGCTCAGAGAATGAGAGTTAAGCTTTGTGGGAATTTTCGTTTTAAGCTTCCTCATCATCTTAAATGTCTTCAGAACGCATCATCAAGAAGACACAGGACTAGACTGCTATTTCTTCCAACTGGAATGTCAAAGAGGGTGACAAACAGGACCGCTTACGACTCCAAGTACTATTTATTCATGAATCTTCAGAATATATATTGGATATATGAGTTCTTTGATATGTCTACTTCTAAACTGTTAGACCTCACTTGATTATATTTCTTGAATGGCGACATCCAATATTGCTTCTTTCCAGTTATTGTGGAACGTAGATACAATCACAGTTAACAAAAATCCGCACGTTAACCTAGCACAGTAAAGGCCCAATCTTAGAAAGGACAATACATACTCCCTCCGTCCCACTTAAAATTGCAAAATTTGCCATTTTGGGTGTCCACTTAAAATTGCAAAATCCCAAAATGGCAAGTTTTTAATACATTTTAAATAATGGCGCCCACTTGTCATACTCACAACAACTACCCACTTAATATTTCCTATTCCACTTTCTCTCTCCTACCCTATTATCCACACTCACAACAGCTTAATATTATATAATCCCTCTTAATTCCTGTGACTGACGGTTGTTTTGCAATTTGAAATAGGACGGAGGGAGTATAAAGAAGCTGCCCTCTCTTTCTGCACTGTTCTTCACTGATTATTTTGCTTCTTAGTACATATAGGTCACATAATGTAGCAGTTATGTCAATGTTTAGTTTTGATATTATTATTATATTGTAATCGTGATCCAGGCATGCACAAAAATCAGTTGGTAATTATCTGTATACTTGTGCATCTGTGGTGTGATTTGTCAGTCCCAAATACATCAAGGCCACACCTTCTTGTGCACTGCCCTGTATCCTTGGATTCAGAAAGAGTTAATTGAAGCCATGGCCCGTTGCAATTATGGCTCTATCCTTGGAGCACACTCTGTTACGAGCTAACAATCATCAGACTGTAACTATTTTACCTGTATGTTGGATATCACAGGAATGAACACACAGATCTTTGTATTAGCCTTCCATCTTGGCATGTGTTCTGGGTTAGGGTGTTCCATGTCCCATCACTTGTAAGAGCTCTTTTAGCTCCTGAATGATATATACCCCTCCGTTTCGTAATAAATGTCGCACCTTGACTATTTGGCCAACTTGATTTAACCTGGACCAAAAATTTGTTAAAACTTAGTTATCTTCATGAAATTTTAATACTGTAATTGTTATTGATGGTCCATAAAAAATACTACCGATGACAATTATTAAAATTTCATGGCAACAATTAGCTTTAAGTAACTTTTTGGTCAAAGTTTCAGCAAGTTGGCCAAAAAGTCAAAATGTAACATTTATTATGGTATGGAGGAGTACTTAGCTGCAATCAGTCTAGTAACTCGTCTTTTGCAATCTGCCCATTCAGTATCTTCTCATATCTTTTTATTGCTGGGAACCTAGTTGTCATCTGTCATTATACAAAAATATATTTTTCCATGCAAAATCGTGCACATGGCTAAGGAAATCTTTGCAAAAATCGTGCACATGGCTTAGGTTTTAAAAGATCTAACTTATTCATAACAAATGTGCCTTTGGCGTTCTATGTGGTCTCCTCTCTAAAAACTGTGTTACATTACTTGATTTTGCTTTCCACCAGTGTCAAATGCAATTTTTATGTGGTTACTAATTTTCTTGATCTGTCATCCAGGAAGAAGACTATATTTTGGACAATTGAGTGGCGCTTTCATTCAACAGATGTAAAACTGATTGACCATAGGTGAGCTTCATTTCTAATTGAAATATTGGCTAGCACTAGTTCCATGACCTGAAGGGGAGCCTTGGCGCACTAGTTGAGGTGTTGGTTTGTGTGACCTTGAGGTCACGGGTTCAAGTCCTGAAAGCAGTCTTGAAAGCAGTCTCTTGCATTAAAGTAGGGTAAGGTTTGTCTACAGTTCACCCTTGTGGTGGGGACCCTTCCCTGGACCCCCGCTACCCGAGGATGCTTTGGTGCATCGCCCCCTTTTACTAGTTCCATGCCCCGGCAGTGCTCTTGCTCCATGAAGATTTTCTCTACTCTTTTCTGATTGTTTTTCATAGTGTTTCACCTTTTGTTATCCCCAACTGAATCTCACAACCGTTCTACCCTTTATTAGTGTTCCGGATACCGCAACCTTCGGCTCAGTGATTGAGAAACATCTAAAACCTGGGCCCTGGAGTCATTGTTTGAAGCAATTCTGCCTGGAGCCTCTGAAATCGCTCAAGTTCTTCATCCGTAAATATCCGAAGGTAATCGCTTTTACTTTCTGTATACAGTGTTTACTTTCTATTGTAGGCTGAGGTGTCATAAAAAGGTTGGTTAGACAGGATCAGACAGTAACTCAGGGACCCACTTGACAGTTATTGCCGAACGGGGAACTTTTGTTTTCTTTAGACAGCCTTACAGTAGTCAAAAAATAAGGAACTTAATGATATACATAATTAAATTATTAATTTTTATGAAGCTTTTATGAGACCTCAAGGAGAAATATGGAGTTCTTTACTTTATTAAGCAGATTGTATACTCTTGACACTGTAAGCATTTATGCTAGAATACCTCTACACTAAAATTATCTCATGTCCGACCGCAAAATTCTAATTCTCTCGTGTTGCGCGCACTGCAAGACAGATGTTCAACAATCTCTCGCAAACAAGGCAAAAATAAGAGTAGTCACTCAACCTTTGGTCATTTTTCACATGTCCTCACTCACTCAACCAAAAAATAAAATAAAATCATAATTGTAGTATACAGCGTTTACAAATGTACTCATTTTGTGGACGAAATCGTTAAAAGCGTAACCAAAGTTTGAGATGTGACCTCACATTACTAACAGCCAATACATATTGTTACTCATAGTTGACGTGCCATGAAAAACCAAAATCCATGAAACCTCTCTTTCTCTCTCCTCCAACCCACTCCCTCCTTCCTCCCTAAAACTTCTCCCTGCCATCCCATCACCACCATCCACGTCATAGCCCCACCAAGAATGCCATCGCTGTTCTCATCTGCACCACCCTGTAGCCATCATCAACTCTACCCACTTAATTGGGTAATTAAATTGTAATGGCGGTTATTCTCGTGATGTCTTGTGTCTAGCTTCTGTTACGTTTTTTACGATTCCATCCACAAAATGAGGACATTTCAAAACGTTAGGCACTATGATGATGAAAATCAACTCTCTTTTTTTTTTGAGCGAAGACATTTAAAAATGACCAAAAGTTGAGTGACTACTTTCTTATTTTTGCTGCCAAACAAAAACGTATCTCAACTTTCAAAATTTCTGCGTCGTGTGCCTTTCTCCTTGTTTACTAATTCTGACAGAAGAAACTTTTTGTTTTTGTTTGAATTCAGGGCCCCCGATCCCCTTTCCGTGAGTTGGACATAGATGCCCCAATACATCAGCAGTTAGCGAATCTGGTAATTGTCGAGTACCCTGTAATCCATGTCTTTCTGCCTTCAGATAGCTACGGTTTCCAAGTCATTAAAGAATACATTCCACGTAAAATGGAGCTTAAAGAGGTTGTTGACACACATCAATCGAGTTCAAAAGGAGTATTCTTCAAGGAGGAGGAAATAAAAGATAATAACTCACCAGATCCCAAGGTTTTGGATCTCAAGAAGCGTGCCAAACCAGATGGAGTCTCGTCAGATCCTGACGAAACCAGACAAACCAAGCAAAAATTGAGCAACACATTTGAATGTCCAAATCCAAATTTACCACCAGCAGAGGTGGAAGATAGCGTACCAGTGATAAAAGAGCAAGAAGAATGCTTACATAAAGCAGAAGACAATGAGCTTCATTGGATCTCCAACAGAACGGATATTGGAGATTTTGATGATTTTGATTTTGAATTTGATGACACGTTAATCACAGATGCTATTGCGGATGATTTTTTTGATTTGGAAGACATTCTTCCCGAAGATTTGATATTAGAGGGAACTTTAGATCACATTGACGGTATCAATGGAGTTTGCCCTGCAGAGGAGGAGGATGAATTAGAGGAAGGAGAAATTCGTTGATTTTTCGTCTGGAAATGGACTCAAGTTTTCTGAATATGTTAGCGGATATTTAGTAAAACTAGCGGTACCATGTGCGATGCACGGCAAAATCATGTTATTGTATTTAACAGATCTTTTTCTCAAATAATTCAATTTTAAAAATATAAATTCTAAAATAACTCACATTTGAAACTATTTTTCAAAATGACCAAATTTTTAGAAGTCGCTAGACGGTGTAGCGAGTTTGTTGGGAGTTTAGTTTAATTAGGGTTACTTTCGTTGGTGTTTAATTGGTAATTACAATAACCTAAATCGGTTATGAAACTCGCTACACAGTGTAGCGAGTTAAAAAAAAAACACTGGTCAAGAAAGTTGTGACCGATGTCCGTCTTGCAAATAAATCCAATTTTGTACACCCAAGCGGCCACACTTCTACCTCAATTAAATACCTGTACCGACTCAAAATGCTTGTCGATTGATGCCTCTTTTGTGACCTGTCAAGGAAGTTTGGCCTTTTCTCGTTTCTTTCCTTCAACAATACTCTCCGGGTGATGCCCTTTTTTTTTTTTTTTTTTTTTTTTTTTTTTTGAGGTGGGGTGTCGGTTGGGGAATATAATTAGTTAACCATTTTTTTTTTAAAAACCGGTTAGATCGATTTTTCGGTTAACCTTTTTTTTTTTTTTTAAATTAGGTTTTTAAAGAAATTTTTAACAGAATTAAAAACAGTTAAGAAAAAAGTTAATTTTCTAACAGTTTTTGAATCAAAAAATTAATTTTTAACAATTTTTTGAAAAAACAGTTAACTTTTTAACGATTTCTGTTAAGTTCTATATTTAGGAATGTTGACCGATTGGATTGTTGCCAATTGGAGTTTGTGGGTGGAGTGTTGACCGAATGGAGTTTGTGGGTGTGTTGACCGATTGAGTGTGTTGATCGGTTTCCGTCCCGCTTTTCTTTTATATCCTTTCGTTTTTTTAGTTATTTTATATCTTTTTTTATATACCTTTTTGTAAAAAATATGAGTAATAAAAAAGTCTAATATATTATTTCCTAGTCGATAAAAAATTAATAAAAAATAAATAAAGGAAATCGGTCCTTCGACCGATGAATTGGGTGTTGACCGATTTGAGTTTGTGGGTGTGTTGGCCGATTGGGTGTGTTGGACCGGTTTCCGTCCTTTTCTTTTATATACTTTCGTTTGTTTAGTTATTTTCTATCTTTTTTTATATACCTTTTTGTAAAAAATATCAGTAATAAAAAATTCTAAAATATTATTTTATAGTCAATAAAAAATAAAAAATTAATGTCAACAATCAGTATATAATATTGTGTTGACCGATTGTTTTTTTTTTTTTTGGTTGACCGATTGTTGGTAATGGGCCTAATTGCTATTACTATTTATTACTATTAGTATTTGGGTGTCAACCGGGGGTGTGTGTGTTGACCGAGTGTTTTTTTTTTTTACAACAGATTGTAGGTAATAGCTATTACTACTTATTAGTTATTAGTGTTGACCAAATTTGGGTGTCAACCATGGGTGTGTATTGACCGATTGTTGTTGTTAATTTGGAGTAGCTAATAGAAGTTTGATCTGTTGCGTGACCGACTTACTGAACCTGTTGTGTGACATGTTGCATGACCTGTTGCGTAACCGACTTGCTCAACCTGTTGTACGACTTGTTGCGTGACCGACTTGCACAGCCTATTTTGGTGTGGCCGACTTGGCTCAACTGATTATTTGTGTCAGTAATAATTATTTGCGTGACTGACGCTCAACCTTAATGAACGAACGCCAAGTGTCCCAATAAAAAAAAATCGCCCTGCTTACATGCGCCTCTGTCGGCGCGTGTATGACACGCGCCAATTTTCGCCCAATCACAGCCTGCCACGTCAAAGGTGCTTAACATATTTTCAGTTATGCCACAAAGGGAAATGACTATTTTGACCTCATTTGTTGCAACATTTACCACTTTCTTGATTCAAATTCGCCAAAACTTAAGAGAGTAATTACAAAAGTGCCACTCAAATTTTGGCAAAATTTTTGGCGCTTTGACTATTCATTGGATGACCTGCTTTAATATATAGATAGATGGTTAAGGGCTGCATTTGCAGGGGAATTCTGAATTTATAACTTTGTATATTTCATCGATCCGAGTAAAATTTATTGGTAATTTACCGGTGTTAGTTCCTCTTTCGCATGTCAGAGATGGCATTTTTTTCTTGATTTCACTTCCAAAAAAATGAACGATCTATAAAACCATCGTGTGTCACCAACGCTCAACACAGGCAAAAACCTATTGAGTTGCATTACCACACGATATAAAATGTACAGATCGATCGAGAGCAAATTTGAATTTTATTTGACCATTTATTTTGGGACGGAGGGAGTGCAAAACTTCACCTACTACTGATGTGATTATGGAGGCTTGGATAAAATGTTACTCTTGCTCTACTAGTCACAAACTTGCACGTCTGCATATATATAGTCCATAATAAAACTTATTTTATAGGATTAAATATAATTATTGATTACTTACTACTCCCTCTCGTCCCAAAATGATCTTCCTGTTTCTTTTGTTGTTACCGCAAAGTTACTTTGAGCAATAATTTTGGGTTGATTTAACTATCCGAATGAACATCTAAAATTGTTATTGATAATATTTATAACGGTGTATCGATAACCTGTTTAAAATTTTCATCAGTATAATTAAATCAACCTAAAATTACTGCTCAAAGTATATTCATGTTAACGACAAATAAGTCGATACATGTCTCTATTAACCCATTTTCCGAATTAACCAACTTTCAAGATAATAATACTAGTCTACACCAAATAAGTTGGTACACACGTTCACATCTACTTCTCAATATTTTTCCCTAGTTGGTTTATACACGTTCACTTCTACTTCTCAATAACTTTTCGGGACGGAGGGAGTATTAGTTTACGGGGTTTATAAATTAGTGAAATATTGTACCAAAAATAAAAATAAAAATGGGTATGGCAGTCCTTAATAGATCTCCTAAACTTGTCATGGCCATAATATTGTTGGCAAGCATCGAGGTTAGTAGAGCAGTTCATATACCAGCTTCATTTAACAGAAGTAGCTTCCCGGAAGATTTTCTATTTGGAACAGCCTCTGCCTCGTACCAGGTATCGCGTTATTCTTATTATCATGTTCATTGATTAAACACTACTCCTTCACTCCCAAAATGACGGTCATTTTTTTATTTTCTTGAAAATAAACCTTAAACTCAAGAATGAACAATTGGGACAGAGAATGAAACAGTTTGTGTTTGTTGTTTGGTAGTATGAAGGGGCTGCAAATGAAGGTGGTAGAGGTCCAAGTATTTGGGACACCTTCACTCATAAACATCCAGGTCTCTCTCTCTCTCTCTCTCTCTCTACTTATTGTTGATGGTCTTGCTCGCAAAATGATTATAATCGGAATAATTAATGACTTTAGCAACATACTATTATCCAAATTACAAATATTGCAACCTACTCGTTAGTGACAGTCTGGCCAATGTATTTTTGCATCATTTATCAAGTAGTGAAGCATACTTCTTTTTCACTTGCACTGTAAAAAAAAACTTAACAGGGCTGCTGATGTGGGTTAGTGCCATGTCATCAAATTCAAAGTTACTGCAACATGTATTTGACAAAGCATGGACGTGGTAGTGTCACGTTAGCAACCCTATTATTATGTAACGTCTCAAGTAACAAAAGAAGTATGTTCCATTATTTGATAACAGATGCAAAAGTACGTTGGGAATATCTTTAGTATTCTAAATAAATTGTCATCATAAAGTGTAGTAGATGAAGGAAATCAAATCTCTATTCTGACTATCCTAGAAAAGAAGAAAAAAAGAGAACAACTCTACGAGATTGAAGGGATAAGATGTAGGGGAAATATAGGGTCTTGATCTTGATACAGAGGCCGGATATGTGATTGAATCGTGTATAATCCACTTTCCGAATAAAGTATTTCGACCCTTAATGCCTGGGTTACACAAAATCTTTATTGGGATAAGACAATCACGCAATTTGTTTTCTAGGCAAAGAGAACAAATCAAAACTTGAGAATTGTGTTGCTTTTGTTATTGTTGTATCACTTGTGTTTTTCATGTATCTACAACTGAGATCAATCCCTGTATATATACAGATGGAGAGGTATTAGTTAAAGGGTATAACCAAAAGACATGACTTTAGCCAAGTGATGTGTCTTTTCAGTTTGAACTGGCACCTGTTCAGGAACTGCTCGGCCGATTCAAGGGACTCACTCGGCCGAGCATAGATGTCCCAAGTCATTTTGCCCAGATGCACGGCCGTGTCATTTGAACTGCACGGCCGTGCTGTTCATACTTGTAACGCCCCGAGCCCGAAGACCGGGTCGGAACGCTATCAGATTTGACGGACTATCCCCACAAACCACCACAAGTCTTTCCAGCACGTGTTGTCCTCACTTACGTGCTCACGAGAAACTTCCCTGGGTCACCTATCCTAGAATTTCCCCGGGTCGAAACACGCTTAACCTTGGAGTCCTTATAGGATGAGCTTCCGAAAAGAAGATGCATCTTGGTGATATGAGTAGCACTAATCAAATCATATCAAACATATCGACACACATTTTTGGGGGGCGCCACAATCTCCCAGCTTAGGATCCTTGCCGAGTCCGTGAGGCCTGCTGGAAACCCCGGGCATTGTGGATCGAGAGGGCTCTGATACCATTTGTAACGCCCAGAGCCCGAAGAGGCCCGGTCGGAACGCTATCGAGATTTGACGGACTATCACGAGCCACCACGAGTCTTTCCGGCGCGTGTTGTCTCGCTTACGTGCTCATTTGAGAAATTTCAAAGTGGGTCACCCATCCTAGAATTTCCCGAGTCAAGCACGCTTAACCTTGGAGTCCTTATAGGATGAGCTTCCGAAAAGAAGATGCATCTTGGTGATATGAGTAGCACTAATCAAATCATATCAAACATATCAGGCACACACATTTTTTTGGGATGTTACAATATTGTGGCGCCCCCAAAAATGTGTGTGCCTGATATGTTTGATATGATTTGATTAGTGCTACTCATATCACCAAGATGCATCTTCTTTTCGGAAGCTCATCCTATAAGGACTCCAAGGTTAAGCGTGCTTGACCTGGGAAATTCTAGATGGCGACCCACTGAAGTTTTCGCCGAGCACGTAAGTGAGGACAACACGCGCCGGAAAGACTCATGGTGGCTCAGGGGATAGTCCGTCAATCGATAGCGTTCCGACCCTGGCCTTTCTGCTCTGGCGTTACAAATGGTATCGAAAGGGACCCGCCTGGAAGTGTGGAGCAAAGTCTTTGTGCGAAACAAAGTGCACACCGCGGAGTCGGTGGGAGTCACCTCTTGGATCCGTATGAGCCCCTCTTGGATCCACACTGCCCGGGGTTTCCAAGTAGGCTTTGCCGGGGACGACAAGGATCCTAAGTGGTGGAGATTGTGGCGCCCCAAAAAAATGTGTGTGCCTGATATATTTGATATGATTTGATTAGTGCTACTCATATCACCAAGATGCATCTTCTTTTCGGAAGCTCATCCTATAAGGACTTCAAGGTTAAGCGTGCTTGACCTGGGGAAATTCTAGGATGGGTGACCCACTGGGAAGTTTTCGAGCACGTAAGTGAGGACAACACGTGGCCGGAAAGACTTGTGGTGGCTCAGGGGGATAGTCCGTCAAATTGATAACTGCTCGACCCGGCCTTTCTGCTCGGGCGCAGAATATCGCTTCGGCCGAGCAAGGCATATGCCTCGGCCGAGCAAGGCTGTCCAGAAACTTGGACAATCTGCTATGCTCTGCTCGACCGAGTCAAGGACTCTGCTCGACCGAGCACATCAGCAAAATGTGCTACCCTTTAACTTTTACTTCTTTATCGAGGTTGACTTCGTTTTAGCTCAAACGAGTGTGTACTCCACACTTTCCCTTACTCGTATCCGAGTCTAATACGAATCACGTTGATCTCTTAGTAAATCACCATTACAATAAAATAAGTTGATGATACTAAAATCACCAATAAATCCCCTCCATTTTAATGTAATCCTTTGATTTACTAACCTTTTATAAATAACGAAACAAACGAATTCATAAATGAAAATGTCTTGCGATTGAATTTTCATCTTAGTATAATACACATTTCAAATACTCGAGAATCGGGGTGTCGTAACGATTGAACCCGTCAACTCATATGAATACCTGAAGATACTATACACATAAGTTCAGTACAATTCTCTTTGTTTAATCTTGACACTTTACAAGCCATGTGTCCATATCCATTAGTGAACATATATGAAGCCAAGTCCTAGCTTCTTGAAGCGGCAAAACTTCATGTCCACATAGGTAGTTCCTTTTAATCTTGCACCTGCATTTGCAATTTTTCAAAGGAACTATTAAGAAGATATTCTTCAACCTAACCTTTACTTGCAGGTCTGAACACATACCTTGGGAAAGATAATAACATGTGTTCCAATCTCCAACTGCGAGCTTTCCACATTGAATTCAAGCTTCTAACGTTGTATTAGAAGGGAATTGGGTATCTCACAATTAGAGGATTAAATGGACTTTAATCCCATTCCCATTGCAGACTTATTTACCAAGTCTCTGGCTAACCCCTTCGTCAAGTGGTCAGCCAAATTTTGTTGCGACCGAACAAACTCAACTGATATCACAGGCTTTAGACAAAAGGAAGGGATCGATTACTTCGATACCTATGCACCGGTTGCTCGTATCACTACCATTAGATTACTGATAGCTTTGGCAGCTATTCAGAATCTATTAATCCATCAAATGGATGTCAAAACAGCATTCTTAAATGGTGATTTGGAAGAAGAAGTGTATATGAAGCAACCTGAAGGATTTGTTATGCCAGGTAATGAGCATAAGGTATGTAAGTTAATTAAGTCATTGTATGGGCTGAAGCAAGCACCTAAGCAGTGGCATCAAAAATTTGATGAGGTTGTTTTGTCGAATGGTTTTGTATTAAATCAGTCCGACAAATGTGTATATAGCAGATTTGATGAATCCGGTAAGGTGTAATCATCTCGTCTATATGTAGATGACATGTTGATTTTTGGCGACTTTTCGCCAACCGGCACTGTTCAGAACCGCTCGCCGAGTCGAGGACTCGCTCGGCCGAGCACACATGTCTTATGAAATTCTGTCCAAGCCGCACATGGCCGTGTCTTATGAGCTGCACGGCCGTGTTGTTCTTCTTGCTCGGCCGAGCGAGCCTGAGCCTCGGCCGAGCAAGACACTCCAGAAACTTTGGCCAATTTGCTAAGCTCTGCTCGGCCGAGTCAAGGACTCTGCTCGACCGAGCACATCAGCAAAATGTGCTACCCTTTAACTTTTACTTCTTTATCGAGGTTGACTTCGTTTTAGCTCAAACGAGTGTGTACTCCACACTTTCCCTTACTCGTATCCGAGTCTAATACGAATCACATTGATCTCTTAGTAAATCACCATTACAATAAAATAAGTTGATGATACTAAAATCACCAACAAATCCCCTCCATTTTAATGTAATCCTTTGATTTACTAACCTTTTATAAATAACGAAACAAACGAATGCGTAAATGAAAATGTCTTGCGATTGAATTTTCATCTTAGTATAATACACATTTCAAACTAAGAAGTTTTTGTCATCAAAGTTTTCGATGAAGGACATGGGAGAAGCCGATGTAATTCTTGGTATAAAGATTAAACGGATGAACAAGGGAATTGCAATATCACAATCTCATTATATTGAGAAAATTCTCAAGAGATTTAATTGTGATAATTGTTCTAAAGTTAGTACTCCCATGGATCCTACTGAGAAACTTGTATCAAATACTGGTAAACCTGTGTCACAGCTCGAATACTCAAAAGCCATTGGCAGTTTGATGTATGCTATGACGGGCACTCGACCTGATATTGCTTATGCAATTGGAAGATTGAGCAGGTTCACTAGTAATCCTAGTAGACAGCATTGGCGTGCTATAACAAGGGTGTTTAAGTACTTAAAAGGTACTATGGACTATGGTTTGTGTTATAGTGGACATCCTTCTATATTAGAAGGTTATACCGATGCTAGTTGGATCGTGCCAAAAATCAACATGTCATCTACATATAGACAGATGATTACACCTTTACCGGATTCATCAAATCTGCTATATACACATTTGTCGGACTGATTTAATACAAAACCATTCGACAAAACAACCTCATCAAATTTTTGATGCCGCTTGCTTCAGCCCATACAATGACTTAATTAACTTACATACCTTATGCTCATTACCTGGCATAACAAATCCTTCAGGTTGCTTCATATATACTTCTTCTTCCAAATCACCATTTAAGAACGCTGTTTTGACATCCATTTGATGGATCAATAGATTCTGAATAGCTGCCAAAGCTATCAGAAATCTAATAGTAGTGATACGAGCAACCGGTGCATAGGTATCGAAGTAATCGATCCCTTCCTTTTGTCTAAAGCCTTGGATTACCAATCGAGCTTTAAACTTGTCAATTGTTCCATCGACTTTCATCTTCTTTATGAAGATCCATTTGCACCCCAAAGGTTTACAGCCTGGTGGTAAATCAGACAAGACCCATGTATTATTTTCCACAATAGAACCAATCTCATCATTGATGGCTTCTTTCCAAAAACCAGCGTCTCGAGATTTTATTGCTTCATCATAGGTTCTTGGATCCTCCTCTATACTTATAACAGTAAGAGTATTGAGATTCAATTTGATCTCTTGATCCCATAACTAAATATAGTTGAAAATCAGAACCATATGATTTAGCTTTCCTTGCTCTTTTACTTTTACGAGGTTCGAGTGTCTCACTTGGTACCTCAATCAAATGATCATTCATTTGAGATTCAGCCGAAATACTTATCAATTCTTAACTTAATGGTGAATAAATATTCAACCAAAGCAAGTAGATCCTCATACTCACAACACATTATTAAATGCGTGGCTATGCATTTGAACAAACTCACAACGCATCTAATGATGGTGGCTATGTTCAAAAATGGGATAATCTTACATTAAGAATTGAAAGCCTTTCAAAATATTACATTTTCCACCGAGCATGACATTATGAAGAATTGATAATAACAGAAGTCATATAAATGTAACAAGGAATTTTATTTAAATTCAACATAAACATCCCATTATTATAATAACCAAACCCTACAAATACACCCGACTTTGATAAGATATACTTATCGGATTCATAAACTTGTTTATATCCACACTTGTTCAAGACAGGACCAGAAATCAAATTCTTACGAAGTTTTGGTACATACAATACATTAAACAAAGAAATAGTTTTTCCCGAACTGAATTCCAACACCACACTTCTTTTCCTTGAATATGAGCGGAATGGTCATCACCCATGTAAAGAACAAATCCGTCTTCCATTGGTTCATATGTCTTAAACCAATAACGATCTTTACAAACATGAGTTGTGGCACCGGAATCAATTCACCACGCAATAGCATCATCCTTGGTCTTCAGAATGGTCCTTAGACCCCTTTCCCGAACCACTTGTGCTTGCGCCTTTCTTGTTGTTTCCAACACGACAATCCTTCTTAAAGTGACCAGTTTTGCCACACTTCCAACATGCCAATTTAGGCTTCTTGTTGGGACCAGAACCATTGTCATTGAAACTACGTTTCTTTCCTTTGTTTTTATTGTTTCCACCCTCATCAATCATATTGACCGAGGGTCCAGCAACTTCTTTTCCTTTGCCTTTGTCATCCTCTTGCGCCCTAAGAGATTCCTCTATACGCATGTGACTACCAAGTTGAACCAAAGACAGATCGTCTTTACCATGTTTCAAAGTGTGTTTGAAATTCTTCCAGGAGGGAGGCAACTTATCAATCACACTTGAAACCGATATTGACTCATCCATCTTCAACCCGTGTTGTGTATATTGTCCAAGGATTCTAAGGAGTTCATTAAACTGTTCCATGACAGGTCTTGAATCGACCATCTTGTAATTATTAAAATTACTCACAAGGAACTTCTTACTAGAAGCATCCTCTGCCATGTACTTGGATTCAAGAGAATCCCATAACTCTTTTGCAGATTCCTCATTTTGATAGATGTCAAAGAGAGAATCAGACATACCGTTTAATATGTGTCCTCTGCATATGTAGTCGTCGTTCTCCCGCTTCGATCTACGTCTGATTGCTTCCAAGTTGTCATCTTCAAGCATTTCCGGAATAGGGGTAGATAGAACATACACCACTTTTAACGTTGTTAAAAGGAAGTGCATCTTCTTCTGCCAACGCCTGAAATCTTGTCCTTCAAATTTGTCTAGCTTTCCAAACTTGTTCGTCATCTCCTTCAAAGTACTTCCACCAGCCATGAGTATCACCAAATACTTTATTCGTTTGTAGGGGAAATATAGGGTCTTGATCTTGATACAGAGGCCAGATATGTGATTGAATCGTGTATAATTCACTTTCCGAATAAAGTATTTCGACCCTTAATGCCTGGGTTACACAAAATCTTTATTGGGATAAGACAATCACGCAATTTGTTTTCTAGGCAAAGAGAACAAATCAAAACTTGAGAATTGTGTTGCTTTTGTTATTGTTGTATCACTTGTGTTTTTCATGTATCTACAACTGAGATCAATCTCTGTATATATACAGATGGAGAGGTATTAGTTAAAGGGTATAACCAAAAGACATGACTTTAGCCAAGTGATGTGTCTTTTCGGTTTGAATCGGCACTGTTCAGAACCGCCGCCGAGTCAAGTGGACTCGCTCGGCCGAGCATAGATGTCCCAAGTCATTTTGCCCGGATGCACGGCCGTGTCATTTGAAGCTGCACGGCCGTCTGTTCACATCTTGCTCGGCCGAGCAAGGCATATGCCTCGGCCGAGCAAGGCTGTCCAGAAACTTGGACAATCTGCTATGCTCTGCTCGGCCGAGTCAAGGACTCTGCTCGACCGAGCACATCAGCAAAATGTGCTACCCTTTAACTTTTACTTCTTTATCGAGGTTGACTTCGTTTTAGCTCAAACGAGTGTGTACTCCACACTTTCCCTTACTCGTATCCGAGTCTAATACGAATCACATTGATCTCTTAGTAAATCACCATTACAATAAAATAAGTTGATGATACTAAAATCACCAACATAAGACACTGAATTAAGACAAAGGTCCAAGTTCTAATAGAGCTTTGATTGTTTCTGGCAGAAAAAATTGCAGATCATTCCACAGGAGATGTAGCCATTGACTTTTACCATCGTTACAAGGTACGATCATCCATTCATTCATATACATGGGATCAAACTGTTTTCATATGAAGAACTTAACAAGAGTTAATAGTTTGACTGATCAAAACTTCGAAGCTAAAAAACAACTATCTGAAACGTTGTGCTGTTATACACTTTTTACGTGTATGGAAATGTTGCAGGATGACATACATATGATTAAGGATGTAGGTTTTGATGCTTTTAGGATCTCTATCTCATGGTCAAGAATATTACCAAGTACGATCACTACTTCAATCATAGTATATTATTACTCGTTCATGCTGATAGAAGCTAATCTCTTGACTCACTTATTCATGCCTTATTTTCTAGCGGGGAAGATCAGTGGAGGAGTAAATCAAGAAGGAATCAAATTCTACAATAGCGTTTTCAACGAACTCAAATCCAAAGGTCACGTCTTGAATTAGTTTTACTTGGTTCCTTAAGTTTTTCTGCTTATTACTGTTTAAAAGCTCATCTGTTTCTTGACATTTTCCAGGGATTAAGCCATTTGTCACACTTTTCCACTGGGATGCTCCACAAGCCCTTGAAGATGAATATGGTGGATTTTTGAATGCTAAAATTGTGTATGTTACAACAATATTTATTAGTCACAAACATTTCTACGTATCACTTTTAGTTTTTGGTAATTAAGTAGCAGCTTCTTGTTCTAAGAAAATTTCTTTAAATGATCTTAGGAATGATTTTCGAGACTATGCCAATATCTGCTTCAAAGAATTTGGTGATCGGGTGAAGCACTGGATAACTCTGAATGAACCTTTTACGTTAGCCTCGTTAGGATATGATAATGGGATGTTTGCACCTGGTAGGTGCTCGAGTTATGCTGGAAACTGCAGCGAGGGCAACTCCGCTACAGAACCCTACATTGTGGGACACCATCTACTTCTATCTCATGCTGCTGCTGTCAATGTTTATAAACACAAGTATCAGGTTTTTTCCGATTGTTTAATTACTGCAAAAATTTAAAACAAATTACTCCACACTAACTACATATATAGCCACAAATTTTATAAACATACCCATATTCATGTGGACATTCGGATTACTTCAATTAAAATGCAGAGAACTCAAAAGGGAGAGATAGGGATCACGCTAGTAAGTACCTGGTTTAAACCAAAGAGCAGATCAGCAGCAGACCGCAGAGCTTCGTTTACAGCCCTTGATTTCATGATGGGTTGGTAAGCAGCCTATTCAATCCTTTATCTAATGCTACAAAGAAATTTACCTTTAGATATCCAATAAAAATAGGCCATATTATAAAATGAAATACTTATGTAGGTACATATTGTATTTTAGGTTCTTGATATAATCATCATGCTTGAGCAATATTCAAGCGGATTCTACTCTGTTGCTAAACAACCGCATTTTCTTGAAAATAGTTAATTGTACAAGACCTCATGTCAAGAAGTGCATGTGGTTTTTGCGCCTTTGTGTATTTGTAATAAGTTCTAATGTAGTAAGTTTGGAACGAACTTTGCTGTGAAGGTTTCTGCATCCAATTACATACGGGGACTATCCATCAAGTATGAAAACAAATGCAGGAAGCAGGCTGCCTAGATTCTCCCAAAAGGAATCGAAGATGATTAAGGGATCTATAGACTTCCTTGGAATGAATTACTATACATCAAATTATGCATCCGTCCGGATTACAAATAATAACGTAAACCACAGCCTTAGTACAGACAGTCATGTCGATCTTACCAGTATGTACAATTTACTTTCAATATTGATTTCTTTAATTATATGTCGCTTCACTCTTGGTGTATATAACCCAGAAAATATTGGCTTACTAATTTTCCTAATATATTTTTTTTTCAGCCAATAAAAATGGTGTTCCTATCTGTCAACCCGTAAGTATCCTCTCTCTTTACCTATGCACCAAGTAATTAACGCAAACACACAAATGTATAAGAGAGAGTGCGAGAGTAAAATTTTCATTTCCTAGTTACTGCTCCATTCACGTTCAGAACAAGTGTCTTGCTTTGAACATTGAGTAAATAAATTAATTTGTCTTTTATTTTGGGACGGAGGGCGTAGAAAAGGTTAGTCATTTTGAGACAAAATTTTATTCCAAAATAATATTCAATATACTATTTGCTGTGTTATTGTCTTACAGACCAGTTTGTCTTGGATTTTCATTTGCCCAAGTGGAATCCGAGATCTCATGCTCTACCTCAAGGACAAGTACAAGAACCCATATATTTACATCACGGAGAATGGTAATATGATTTTCCCTGCGTCCATAATTATTTTTCATGCCCTGAGGACACCAAAATTCACACTTTTCTTACTGTACTGTAGGGATGGCGGAGATAGATAATGGCACCTTGTCTGTTCAAGAGGTGTTAAGGGATACACTAAGGATTAAGTACTACCGAGGGCATCTATGGTATCTTCAAGAAGCTATTAGGTGAGTGATTAAAAAGAAGAAGTTAGTTTGCTTTGAACAAAAAAGATATTTTCTTAGTTAAAAAAAAGGTCTCGTTAACCACGATTTAAGTTTGAGTTTTGTTGAAGAAAATGGCTAACATTATTCTAATATGAGCAGAGAGGGAGCAAATGTAAAGGGCCACTTCGCGTGGTCGTTTTTTGACAACTTTGAATGGGCAGCTGGTTTCACCGGACGTTTTGGTATAAACTATGTGGACTACAAAGATGGATTGAGAAGATATCATAAAGATTCTGCTCTATGGTACAAGAAGTTCCTTAAGAAAGAAACCATTTATAGATAAAGCTCTGCATATCGTACTTACTATGCAGTATGAATTCTACCTTGAGTTTTCGTTTCTTTGTTTTCCCACGTCCTCGGATAATGGTAACTCATGGTTCATATTAATAAAAATATTTTTATTGCTTGTTTCGCAAGTTAAATAGACATCTGATTGATGTTGCATATGTTGCTGAAGTACCTACTGGATTTTGTGATATCATTTAGTTGTAATACAAAAGAGGTTACGACGGTGTTTTTGCTCTCTTTAACCTTAAAATGAAAAATAAAAGGTGAAATATTTATTTACCAGCCATTGTCACATGGATTCGGGACAGGGGCATGTGCACCGACTGTGCACATGCCCCAGATCCATTGTTAGGTAGTCTAGAAGTTAAAATTAAGAGCGTTCGGAAGTCAAAATCTTGTAAAAAAACTAGTTTTTTCGTAACATAAGAAAAAAACTAGTTTTAAAGCACTAAGTCTAACTAATAAGACTGATGAACGGTTCTGAAAACTAGTTTTTTTATAACATTTTGAAAAAAACTAGTTTTTCACAAGAGTTACTCCGTTCGGAAGGATGCCTAAAAAAAAAATTCCAATGTGAACTCCTATCTCAAAAATTCTAAAAATAATTTCAAAAGTAAAAGTCCACTTATATGTTGCTTTCATTTTTTTGGTCTTATTAGAAGATCTTGGATGTTTATTTTCCTGGCACTAATTATCAATTTTCAAGAGGTGTTCTCCTGTGAGACCGTCTCCAGGGGCGCATGTAGCATGTCGCAAAGGTGGGCAATTTCACACCCTTGCTTTTCCAAAAAAAATTACCGAGTAGTTTAAAAATAAAATAAAATTAGGGGTGCAAAGTGTATTAATTGAAAGGTAAGGGATGCAAAGTGTAACAACAGAAAGTCAAAAACCCTTAGCCTTTAAATATTTTTGAACAACTTATATTTACTTCAATTGACCCCTCAAAATATGTATTTATGTTTTATGTTCCCTCCGTCTCAAAATAAATATTTATTTTCTGGAAATTTTATTCTAAATAAATGTCTATTTTATAAAAAACTTGGTCTCTACATATTTTTACCAGTTTTTTCATATTTCATTTTATAATTACAAAACCAAAAGTTTAAAAAGTCGAAAGCAAGAATATTCATACATCTTTGTCATTAAATTTTATAAAAGCTTCACATTTTTAGAATGTCTCTTAGATTCTATTATACAATTACAAAACTAGATTTGATTATTAATTACTATTATTATTATTATTGTTGTTTGAACTTAGACTAAGAAAAAATCGGTTATACATGCAATATTAAAATTTAGGTTTTCAATAGTGTGATTTTCATTTTTTTCGTTTTTTCGTAGCCTTAAAATTTGACCCCCCTCACTTAAATTCCTAGATACGCCACTGACCGTCTCATGGTATTTATTATGAGACGAAGGGAGTATTATATAATTCTGATAGCTAGATGCATTTAGATATTGTAGTAATCATAGATACATTAGTTTGTAGTTGTAGTGTAAAAGATTTAAATGGAGATATCAAAATTCTGTATCTTCTGTAAATGTAAAATTGCTCATAAACTAACAAGTAATCTTATCTATCAATATCAGAGTGACGAGATTACCTGTACCAATTTTGTGTATCACATTAAAGATCAAAGTGGCAGAGTCACGAGCTCTGAAGATAAGTACATGTGATGTAAATCGCAATATCCGGATACTGATAATGATCTGATACTGTCCCAAGTATAAAATTCTTTGATTTACTTTGACTTATTGTTAAGGCTCGTTAAACACGCTAATTAAGCTAATTTTTTTTTGATCAATGATTTAATTAGTTTGGTTTAGTGGTGTTACACTAAGAACAAGTCAACTTTGGGGTAGTTAATATTTGATTTATTCTGGTTGTTGGAATTCGAAACCCGTTAAGAACAGACAAGTAATTACTTTTATTAAATGCCATTAGATCGAAAATAATTTGTCAATGGCCGTAGCTGCATTTCAGCCGGCATCTGATAAAATAACTTATCCTGTGCATGATCTGTGAAGATCTTATAATACGAATGCACGCTTCAACTGACATATTTACTACAGTTTCATATTCTTTACATCTTAATTCCCCAAGAGTATCAGTTCAAGTATTACTAGATCTTAGTCCTTCTACTGTTTGCAACTTGATTAACAATAGCTTTGTCAAGTTGCTGCAATAATAAAATTACAAATCCAACAATACGCGCGCGTTTGATCTTCATTTCAAAACAAATTACAAAATTTCGACACAGTTTCCATTTTTTATTTTTTGCCTAATCCACATCCATGAGTCCATCCGCCATATGAGATTGCGATGAGAAAACGGAGCTTAAACCTGCATAACAAGATCTGCACTTAATGCTCTGAATCTATATATATATATATATATATATATATATATATATATATATATTTTATTTATTTTTTCAGAAACTGGGCCTGATCGAGCTGTAGAACATGGTTTGCAGTTAATGCTTTGGATCATAATTTTATCTAATGATAATATAATACTCACAGTTGAGATATCAATATCATGTATAATTAAGTTGGTAGACATGTTCACATCTAATTGTCAAATATTTTTTTCCTTAGTTTTTAGTAATAGTTTACACATAGCTGGCTAATATTAAATTACGAATTTGCGGTCTGTTTATAAGGGGTTGTTAAACTAGTGAAATATTGCACCAAAAACCAATACTTGACCATGACAGTTCCTCAGAGCTCTCTTAAACTAGTCATGGGGCTTCTTGTCATGGCCATAGTATTGTTGGGAAGTATTCAGGTTAGTGATGCAGCTGATGTTCATATACCATCTTCATTTAACAGAAGTAGCTTCCCTAAAGATTTTTTATTTGGAGCAGCCTCGGCCTCTTACCAGGTATATATTTATTAGTATTTATTTCATCTCTTTTGTTGGCGATCTATCATGATTAAACACTCCGTTATTAACCAGTTCACTGATATATACTAGATAGAAGGTGCTGCAAAAGAAGGCGGTAGAGGTCCAAGTATTTGGGATACCTTCACTCGTAAACATCCAGGTCTAGATCTTCCTCTCTCTCTCTCTCTCTCTCTCTCTCTCTCTCTCTATTTGAAAACTTGCATATCTGAACAAGAGACGAGTACATGTTTTATGTATATATGGTGTTAAGTCATTTACGCTGAACTTTACATAGGATCTTGATACTTATTTTCCCGTATGTCAATTTATACACACGCAAACATGCATAGTTGTCTCTACTAATGAATGACTGCATGGGAAGTCATTTTCAGACGAGAAAAAAGTTTTATAAGGTGTCACAACGAATATCACTCTTTTCAGATTTGACTTATAATATACATACATACATACCCTATCTTACACTGCAAGCTGCCTACAAACTTTGTGGCACTACACTTACACATCTAACAAATTTGAAGTACATGTCAGAAAAAATATGGGATCATTCTACTGGAGAACAGGGAAATGACTTTTATCACCGTTACAAGGTATGCTCGCTCATTCATTTCTTAGGATCGTTTATTTAACGCTTGTAGTATAAAATTGATTTTTTCTTAATGCTATTATTTTGCTCAATTATTTTGGGACTAAGGCTTTGTTGTTGTTGTTGTTGCTGCTATTATTTTGCTCAATTGGCTGTATGAAAATTGAAAACTACATACTTGAAATATATTACAGGAGGATATACATACGATGAAAGATATTGGTATGGATGCTTTTAGGATCTCTATCTCATGGTCCAGAATCTTACCACGTAAGATGAAACTCCGTCCAAATAATTCGTTTGTTAACTTACGTCACTTGTGTTTGGTCTCCAAAAATCACATGAATGGTTTGTTGTTTCTTAGGTGGGAAAATAAGTGGAGGCATAAACCGAGAAGGTATCAAATTCTACAATAATGTCTTCAACGAGCTCTTATCCAAAGGTAACATTTTAACTAAGTTTCAATACTTACCGACTACACTTTTAGTTTTATGATTCTAATGTATAGATTCATATGAAGTTTTTGCATTACGTACTGTTTTCCAGGGATAACGCCATTTGTGGTTCTTTTCCACTGGGATCTTCCTCAAGCCCTTGAAGATGAATATAAAGGATTCTTGCATGAAAATATTGTGTATGTTATACTAGCTTTACACACACACACACACAGCATTACTCCGTATTATATTTCGCCTTTGAGATGATGTTGGCAAACTTCCTGTTAAACATAAATTAAATTTTTTTTGAAATGATAATGTGACAGGAATGATTTCCGAGACTATGCAGACCTCTGCTTCAAAGAATTTGGTGACCGAGTAAAATATTGGACAACTTTAAATGAACCCTTTTCATTTGCACAAAGGGGTTACGATTTTGGCACCTTTGCACCAGGCAGGTGCTCGAGTTATCAGGGAAATTGCACCAGGGGTAACTCTGCAACCGAACCCTACATTGTCGCACACAATCTTCTTCTTTCTCATGCCGCTGCAGTTAACATTTACAAGGAGAAGTATCAGGTTATTTCTTGTTCATGCTCCTTTCTTTGTATAAATTTGAATTAGAATTATAGCTAGTTTATTTAACATTATTAATCATTTTCTACAACAATTTGAAATTAATTCTAGTTTATATATATTAAAAACATGTAGGCGTATCAAAAGGGAAAGATCGGCATCACACTTGTATCTCATTGGTTTCAACCAAAGACCAGATCAAAAGCAGACCTTACAGCTTCTTTTACAGCCCTAGATTTCTTCCTTGGTTGGTAAGTAATCTACCTCCTGCTCCTGCAAGACAACCGAGGTTTTTTGCTGTTTAAATTTCCTAAAATAAATGGATGTTATTTTTTGGCGTAGGTTTCTTCATCCAATCACATATGGAGACTACCCATCCATTATGCGAACAAATGTGGGCAACCGACTTCCAAAATTCACCCCGAGTCAAGCGAAAATGGTCAAAGGGTCGATGGACTTCCTAGGAATGAACTACTATACAACTAATTATGCCACTCCTAAACTTTCCATCAATAGGGTCAATTTGAGCTATATAACTGACACTCACGTTGATATGACAAGTACGTTCAATTAACATCATCTTCGTACATCTTTTTTGCCAACAAAAAACATTTTCTAGCAGTTATTTTGTAATATATACTTCAATTCATTATTTTTATTTCCTGTCGTAACCTGTCACGAAGCTAATCACTTAGTTCTTCTTGTGATTCAGCTGATAAAGGTGGAGTCCCTATATGTCAACCGGTACGTTATCTATACAACATTAAATTCGCTAAAGTTACCCAATGTAGTAGAAGAATTCGTCGTCTTTACAGCTATATATATAGAGTATATGTACTCATTCTTTGTTGTAGTGCTTGTATATCTATCTCCTTCCTTCTTCATGTTGTTTTTTCCCTATTACTAAACATGTTGATGTTTTTATTTTCTTTATGTTATAGACCGCACTAGGCTGGATTTTTGTTTGTCCTGGTGGAATTCGGAAACTCATGCTCTACATCAAGATGTATTACAAAAATCCACCCATTTACATAACAGAGAATGGTACGTAATTTGAATTTCACTGTCAAACTAGATCTTGTGATTACGCCAATTTTTCAGATATAGTTTGAGGAAATAACGTAAACACTAAGCATATCCATATATCATGTCTGAACAATTATTGGCTGGATTTGTATTCACTCTTGCCATGTTATATTGTAGGGATGGCTGATGCAAACAACAATACGCTGTCAGTTAAAGAAGCGCTAAAAGATACATTAAGGATAAAATATCACCGAGGACATCTATGGTATCTTCAGGAAGCTATCAGAGAGGGTGCAAACATAAAGGGATACTTCGCATGGTCGTTCCTTGATGACTTCGAATGGGATGCTGGTTATTCTGTCCGATTCGGGATTACCTATGTGGATTTCAAAGATGGTTTTAAGAGATACCTCAAGAATTCTGCTCTTTGGTACAAGAACTTCCTCCTCAAGGCAACTAAATAATTGGATCTTGAGTCGATATATAATGCTCTTTGGTACAAGAAGTTCATCTTCTAGTATTCAGTTGCTACATTTTGCCTTATTTATCAATGTAACACATGTTTTACCAGTAAAATATGTATTTGATTTTTAAAATAATAAACAATAATATTGGACAAAAATGATAAAAGATTTGTGCTCCATTTAAAAGCCTTATCCATGAATATTACTTGAAAAAGAAATGGACAGTTCTTTCTTGCTCAACCGACATCCGATGTCCTTTTAAACACGAGAGGTCTGGGGTTCGAATCCTACTAAATGCAAATTCTAGCACTTTAAAATGCAACTCTTGTAATAGATTAAATTATTAATTAATAAAAAAAAAACGAAACTTATAAATCAAATTAATATCATTCTTTGATTTATAAATAAGAAGATGTGAAAAAATGACTCAAGCGTAACAGCAAACTTTTGGATGGGCAATAGCCAGTAACCACTCCTAATTGTGAACCAAGCAATGGACAGAGAGTAAACAGCTTTTGAGGACAAGTAGCTATATAGCCCAAAGTGAAAAAGAACCCAATCTACAAGTCATCTGAAATAATTGGAAAAAAAAAAAGAGAATTTGAATCGGAAGTTATTTTTGGGACAAATCACTTTTTTTTTTCAAGTTTCTCATAAATTAAATTGAAATGACCCGAAAGTTCTTATAAATTAATATATAATACTACATACAATATTATTATATTCATTCATGTATAAATATAATACTGCATCAGACTTGACAATTGTGCGGGTTAGGTTGAGTTGGGTTGGGTTATGACGAGTTAACGGGTTGAAACAAGTCGACCCGCTACAACCCGTTTAAATTAACAGGTCAAATGGGTTGGGGTGAAACAGTTCGGGTTGACGGGTTGAGACGAGTCAACCCGTTTATTTTTCTGTGCGAGTGCCTTAAATTCATTAATTTTGGATATTTATGTTTGCGGGTTGAAATGGGTTGGGTCGACCCATTAAGATTAGCGGGTTGAAAGGTTGGATCGGGTCGGGTAATTAGTGGGTTGGGTTGTACGAGTTAGTGGGTAACGGGTCGAAATTGCCAGACCCATACAGCATATATAATATAACATGGTGGAGAAACTTATTGAGCATTATAATTTTTTTTTTAGAACTATCCGCTCACTCTCCCAATAAAAAAAAACAATTCAAGTTAAAAGGAAGGTGTATTTTAGGC
The DNA here is from genome assembly GCA_022495995.1 of Adenophora triphylla var. japonica. Classification (NCBI taxonomy): domain Eukaryota; kingdom Viridiplantae; phylum Streptophyta; class Magnoliopsida; order Asterales; family Campanulaceae; genus Adenophora; species Adenophora triphylla. The sequence goes on from JAFEMH010000075.1 coordinate 1,133,940, forward strand.
AAGGGAAATGTAATGGCATATTCGTCGGTTAAATTTAGAGGTGTAAATTGTTCGGTTTGGGAAAATTTACGAACCGAACCATTAGTTATCGGTTCGAGAAAATTTCAAACCGAATCGAACCATGAAAAAATTCAAACCGAACCTAACAGCTATGATTTGGTTCGGTTTGGTTCAAAATGCGGTCCAAACAGTGGAGATCAAACCATGATTTGTAATACGGTTCAAACCACGATTCATACCGAAACACATTTTCATATTATTTAAATTTTCTGTGATCTCGAAAGAAAAGCGAAAGATGCGGGCGTTAAAAGGAAAGTCAGAGGAAAATAGAGACTAGAGGAAGAAAGAAGCCGGAAGAATAAAGACACTTTACAATTTTCGACCGTGGAGAGAACTTAGTTATTTATGTGTCACAATGACGATAACAAATGATAAAATTAATATTAAATAAGATACACAACGGGGGTTAGGATTAGTCTATATAATGTAGGTTTTTTTATTGATCGAAAAGTAAATTTTAATAAATATACAAAAATATTAAATAAGATACAAAACGGGGATTATGATTAGTTTATTTAATGTGGTTTGGTCTCGCTGTTCGGCTTCAAACCGCGGTTTGGTTTGGTTCGGTTCGGTTTGGTTTGGTCTGGGAGGGTCAGATCACAAACCAAATCGAACCATTTGGTTTGCCAAAATTTGAGACTGAACAGAACCATTAATACTTGAAAACCAAACCAGACCGCATAGTTTAGTTCGATTCGATCTCAATCCGCGATTTGAACCAAACCACTTACACCCTAGTTAAATTAACCATAAAATGTTTAAACAGAGCGAATAAATGAATGGTGAACGGAATAAAAGTGACGGGACAGGCCCAACTAATTAAGCCCAACGACATTTCAGACATTACAAAGACAATACCATGAAATGGGCCAATCCAATCGCTACAATACCAAAGGCCCAACGACAAAGATTAGTCGACCTAGCTCATCGTTCGACCACGACAAAGATCAGTCGACCTAGCTCATCGTCCGACCATCATTGGTCCCGACCTAGCTTCGTCCGACCTACGATCATCTAATTGTACAATATCTATCAAGCCAAGGCACAAAGTCAGGTCACTTCAAATACTCAAGCGACCTCGACCTACCAATACGTACGTCCGTCTACGTCGTTATTTGTAATCGCCTCCTAAATTCTCGAAGACAGTAATGCCCACAATATCTCCTTGATTTTAGGGATTCACAGTTATCCCAATACACCACTATATATACCAGACAACATAAAACGTTAAAAGGTAATGTATTCTTGGCTATTTGGAGATTACGTCGTTAAATACAGTTTTATATAAATGCATAACGCTATATATCATCATCACGCCGGAGGGTATTAGCCGGAGACCAACCCGGCTAGTCGTTTGTTCGTGGTTTCAGGTCACATTTGCTAGGGATCAACCTATTGCTGGACTAAGGCTGATCTGGATCGTTTCCTAAGTCATCAGTTTGGTTACATTGCCGGGAAACGATAACGTTAGACCTCGAAACCTCACTCAAACGTTAACATGGTATCTGACGGACACATTGCTACTTCCTCTGGTGAGCCTATGTGTGAGAATGTGGAAAACACGGATGCAGGTGCCGAAAATCGTACTTCAAACTTGCCTCCTCCTACACAAGGGCATCACACGAGAAGGGTCACTCGTTCAAACAGCGTGGCCGACGGTATGGGTCTACAAGATGGGAGAAGACAGAAAAGGCCTATGCCTAACCTAGGGGTAAGCCAGCAACCGAAGCGGGACCAAACAGGTCGAACAGCTGCAGGAGACATAGCAGGTCCCTCAGCTTCTCACCTTAGTAGGAAAGATATTTTGCTGGAGCGGGATAGGTTACTGCAGAGCTTGCTCGAAGTGCAGAATGAGTTACTCGAGCTACTCGAGTCTCCTAAAAAGGATGACAGAAGATCGCAAAGGGTAGCTCCATCTCTCACCTCTCACAGACACGCTAACGGAGGTCCTAGGCCTTCTGGTGAAGAAAGAAGGAATGATTCGCGTCCCCCCTCCTACATTTCCATAGATCGAACTGGCAACTTAAGGGATAGGCTCAACCAGCAAAGGGAACATGAAGCCGACTCAGCTCAGAGGAGGCAGCTCAAAGCTGACATGGCTCAGAGTAGGTCGCCACAAAGGGGAGAAAAGTCGTTTCCCCGACGGGAAAGGAGAGAAGTAACTCCCCCAAGGAATGAGAGACAAAGGACCCTCTCTAGGAGGGAACCCCGTCGCGAGGAGAGACAAAAGTCTAACCCAGTCTCCCACCAAAGGAGCGACCTGGATGTTAGGGAGCTCCTCAACTTAAAATGAAGATTAGATGACATGGAGGCAGATAGGACAACCACCATCAGGAAGGTCGAACAAAATGACCGTACTCTTCGACCTTTAACCAAGGATATACTTGATAAAGGGCCTCCTGCAGGTTTCAAGCTGCCCATGTTGGAAAATTACTCGGGTGCGACCAATGCCTTGAATCACATGCAGCACTTTGAGGCCACGATGTGTTTGGTCTCTTCTGAGGATGACGTGCTATGCAAGGCGTTAACCCGCACCTTCACATGTGCAACACTGACTTGGTTCTACGGCCTAACCACCGGCTGCATCACATCATGGAGCTACATGAGAAGGAAGTTCCTCGAAAGGTTCTCTGCAGCTGGAGCTCTAAGAAAACAATAACTGATCTGAACAACATGAATCAGGGCAAGATCGAGAGTACTATAAGCTACTTTACCAGGTTCAAAGAGTTGGTCGACCAAGTTTAGGAAGACCTCACAGATAGGGAGGTTATCAAGTGCTTTAAAAATGGAGTGTCCTCTTCCGATCTGTATTATGAGCTCCAGGTTAGGATGGTGACCATGAGGAAGGAGCTGTTCGAGAGGGCCTATGATGTAGCTGTGGCTGAAGAACGAGAGGAGAGAAAGAATGACAAAGTCTCAAAACATTCTGAAGTTAGTGAGTTGACAAAGGGGGGGGGGTCAGGCGAAGAGTAACGACAACAAGGGGAAAAACAGAACTAGGGCGACTGAAAGAGTCCCTAAAAACTTCACTCCACTCACGGTTAGTCGGACTTAGATCATGAATACGGTCGACCTAGGTCCTCCTGCCCCAATGAATTCTCAAAATAAATTCAGAAAGGATAACGGAAGGTGTTGTGAGTATCACAAGGATACCGGGCACACAACGGAGGAGTGTATGAGTCTGAAGAGTATCATCCAAAAGTGGGTGAATAAAGGAAGGTTGGATAGGTTTGTTAAGGTAGATCATCCTGCAGGAGCAGATCGACCTACCAGAGGTGTTCCTAAATCAAGGAAACCTAGATTGACGTTGGGGTTGATAGCTGAGGAGACGAGCAACACTACACTCAAACACAAGATCTTCCAGTTAAACAAAGCTCCCTATGTACCCCCCAGAAGCTGTGTCCAAGAGGAGATAATCAGTTTCTACCCCTACGAACTGGCTGCAAGCATGACTGCAAAGGAGCATATTTTGGTGATTCCAGGGCTCATTGATGACTGCACGTCGAGTAGAATTTTGGTCGACACAGGGGCCTGCAAGGATATTCTCTATTACAAAACCATGCTAAACATGGGGTTTACAGATGCCAAATTGTCACCATATTCAGGTCGACTAGAGGGTTTCACCAATCACAGGGTTGATGCCAAAGGACAGATAGAGCTGGAAGTCTACATCGGACAACATCCCTTAAGGACAACAACTAAGGTAACATTTATAGTCATTGATGTTATAAGTGATTACCATGCTATACTGGGTATACCTGGACAGGTCTCTCAAGGGTTGGTGCCTTCAATTCCCCATCAAAGAGTCAAGTTTCCCACCATGTTGGGATTGGGGTGTGTCCTAAGCACGGCTAGAGAATATTTGGATCATGTGCTTCGATCCAATAAGAAGAGAGAGTTGGAAATTGACACTCCAGAGGCAAGCTGGAAATTCTCCAAGCCTAACACCACTACTTCCAGACTATCCACGATCTAGTGTACAGAGGAGGCGACCTATACCTCACATGACCACGTCATCACTGAGCCGACACGTCCCTCTGAAAACACTTGGGTCACAGCTGATACAGTTTTGGTCGACCATATCATCATTGGCGACCTACGCCTCTAAACCAACCAAAACTCAAGGGCCTACAATGGGGAAATAACTGCTGAGCTAGATGGCATGATCGAAGAGGAAGCTCCACACTTGGAAGCTGAGGAAAGAAAAAGGGTCAGAGAGATCATCATTGAGACTATGCAGTTCAGAGACAGCCCATAACTGGAACCAGTGGATGAGCTGGAAAACTTAGAAGTCAACTCATCTCACCCCGAGCAAAAAAATAGAATATGAAGACAACTGTAACCAGAAGAAAGGGTGGAAATAGTCGACCTGTTAAAATAAAGTGATGATGTCTTTTCTTGGAAGGTAGAAGACATGAGGGGTGTCAAAGAGGAGGTCGCTGTGCATCGTTTGGAGGTCAACCCCACCATGAAATTTAAAAGCCAAAGGCTAAGGGTTTTTGCTGCAGGCAAAGAAACTGCAATCAAACAAGAGGTAAATAAACTCCTTAGTGTAGGTATAATTAAGGAGGCATCCTACACTACTTGGCTGGCAAATGTGGTGATGGTCAAAAAGGTTAATGGAAAGTAGAGGATGTGCGTTGACTTCACCAATCTAAATCTAACATCCCCAAAGGACAGCTACCCGCTCTCACGGATAGACAAATTGGTCGACTCAATAGCTGGATATGCCACCCTTAATTTCCTCGACGCTTATTCAAGATATCACCAGATCAGAATGCACGAGGACGACATTGAAAAGGCGGCATTTCAAGCTGCTGGGGGGATATATTGTTATACCAAGATGCCATTCATAGTGAAGAACGCTGGTGCTACCTATCAGAGGATGGTGAGTAGAGTTTTTACTAGTCAGATTGGCTGAAACATGGAGGCCTACATCGACGACATCGTCATCAAAACCAAGACTGGTCATCATGTGGTCGACCTAAGGGAAACGTTCGCCAATTTACGAGCAAGCGACATGAAACTAAACCCGAGAAAGTGTGTTTTTGGGGTAGCGGCTGGCAAGTTTCTTGGATTCATGATATCACAAAGAGGCATCGAAGCTAATCCAGAAAAGATAAAGGCCTTGGTAGAGATGCAAGAGCCTACGTGCATCAAGGAGGTCCAACGATTGAATGGTAGGGTCGCAGCTCTAGGTCGCTTCATAGAAAAATCAGCAGAGAGATCTCTCCCCTTCTTCAAAACTTTGAGGGGGACAAAAAACTTTGAATGTACGGGCGAATGTTCCTCGTCGTTTCAACAGCTCAAAGAATACCTCGCCTCTCCACCATTGCTAAGCAGCCTGATTCAAGGATAGAGTTTATACGTCTACCTATCAGCTAGAGATCGAGCAGTGGCCGCAGTTCTGGTCAGAGAGGAAAATGGCCTTCAGAAACCAATCTACTATGTAAGCAAGGCCTTGTCCGGCGTAGAAGGGCGATACTTCAATGCTGAAAAGGTCGCCTATGCCTTAGTGGTAGCAGCCAGAAATCTTAGAGCTTACTTCTCTGCTCACCCTATTGTCGTACTAACTAATGCTCCATTGAGAAAGATATTGCACAAAACAGAAAGCTCAGGTCGATTGCTCAATTGGTCTATAGAATTGACGAAGTTCGACATTGAATATAGGCCTCGAAAAACATTGCAGGCTTAATCTTTGGCAGACTTCTTGGTCGATCTTACGTTCACCAAGGAGGATAACAGGGATACCACCCCAAAAGAAAGCTTGAAAGGGAAAGAATAATCATCCCAACAGACAAGGAGCTTACCCAATGATTGCTGGAAGGTTTACTCGGATGGGTCTGCTAATAGGGAAGTTAGTGAAGCAGGAATTGTGTTAATCGAGCCAGAGACCGGTTGAGCTTTTGAAAAAGCTCTGAGGTTCAAATTCCAAGCCTCCAACAACTGGGCTGAGTATGATGCCTTGATTGCAGCAGTTGAATATGTCAAATGCTTTGGAGCGACCAAGGTCATAGCTTATTGTGACTCCCAACTGATTGTGAATCAAGTCAAGGGAGAGTACGAAGTGATCAACCCAGTTTTGATTAAGTACTGCGAACTGGTGAAGAGGTTGGTCCAGGACTTGGAATTTTGGGAAATACGAAGAGTAGGCAGCGAAGAAAATGAGTTGGCTGACCTACTCTCCAAATTAGCTACCTCAGACGAGCGACATGGAGAGCCAATCTCATAATTAGAGCATCCAGCATACGAAAGAGTGCAGGTTCTATGCTCGGTCTACGGCTCTTAGTGTTGGATTGATGAAATGAAGGCTTACATTGAAACAGACGAGCTGCCATCTGACGAGCAAAAGGCGAGAGCAATCAAGAAGAAGTCTCCTAGATTTGTTATACATGGGGACGCACTATTTAGAAGATCATTTGTGAAACCATTGTTAAGGTGTGTTCATCCTATAGAGGTTCCTCAACTCTTGCTCGAGGTGCATAGTGGAGTATGTGGTGGACAACCGGGGGCCAGAACTTTGGCGGACAAGATACTTACCTTAGGATACTATTGTCCTCATCTAAGAGAAGATGCCCATGAGTTCGTGCAAAAGTGTGACAAGTGTCAGAGGTATGCCGACCTGCCAAGGCTCGCTACAACCGAGCAAACACCGGTGATCGCAGCTTGGTCGTTCAACATGTGGGAAGTAGATTTGATCGGACCCTGTAGCGTTGATATTTTTTGAATAACAGAGTCGCCACTTATTATTTATTTAGGAAAACAATAAGAAAAACATTTTCAATTTTAAAGAGATTTGAGGGTTCGGGGGTTAAGTTATGGAATGGGAAGGTCGAGGAGCACCCATTCCACCCAATTCGAAGATCGGTCTTGCCAATTGAGTATTATCAATCTAACAATTACTAATTAAATAAAGGAACAAGAAAACCCTAATCAATTTCTTGATTAGGAATGTCGGATTGTATGCTTCGAGATCGCCTCCATGGATTGAAGGGACTCTAGGCTAATCCTTTTGATGGGATTACACTACTCTAAAAGCCAATAGAGGGGTTGAGAAGAAGAATAAAAGTATAGGAATTTCCCTAGCGTTTAGGGAGTATTTGATTTAGAACGTGGTTCTAAGATGTCTTCTCGGTCAAGAAGTGATTCAGGCAGAGCTTCGCCTTGATTTTAGGCTTGAGCCTTGATGTTCGTCAATCAACGTGGTTGATGGACGAATTTGGGAGTTGTTTATGAGTGATTTGAAGGAATCTTTTAAGGAGAGAAACCAACAAATAGTGTGTGTTATGTGTTTTCGATTGTGGATCGGGGACCTCTGAAATAGTGAAAGCCATCAGGTATTTATAGGGGTTTAAGAGGTGGATGAATAGCTTGGTCACCAAGTTTAGGAGACTCAAGGAAGGTTTCAGAACTCAACTGTGATTGGAGAACCAGTTTGAAACGGAGAAGGAAAGTGATTCTGCATATCCTGCAGAGGGCTTGTCTCGCGCGAGACACGTATGTCCCGTGCGAGACAACTAGTCGATTGACTATTTTGTCCTTTTCAGTTGTTCTGTTAGTCAGTTAGGTCCAAAACTAACGAGGTTAGTTAGAAACTTAACGAAACATGACGAAACTGATATGCTTTCATCAAAACATAAAAGCGAGACGAAGAGTAGTGTAATCATGAATTATTGATTCAGAATGGGGTGTCTACATATCCTTACCACCCGCCAGAGAAAATTGTAAAAATTGTAAGTATTTAATTGTGCACATTGATTATTTAATCAAATGGATTGAGGCAAAGTATTTGACAAAAATAACAGAGGAACTTGATTGATTGTAATTGATTGATTGTAATAGCTCCTCTTTTTTCTTGAAATTGATTGATTGTATTCTTCGATGGTGAAAATTTATCTCCACTAACTATCGCAACTTTATATGGTAGCTAAAATTGTGCTCCATTTAAAAGCCTTATCCATGAATATTACTTGAAAAAGAAATGGACAATTCTTCCTCAACGGGTATCCGATATCTTTTTAAACACGAGAGGTTTGGGGTTCGAACCCCACTAAATGCAAATTTTAGCACTTTAAAATTCAACTTTTGTAATAGATTAAATCATTAATTAATAAAAAAAATGAAACTTATAAATCAAATTAATATCGGTCTTTGATTTATAAATAAGAAAGATGTGAAAAAATGACTCAAGCGTAACAGCAAACTTTTGGATGGGCAATAGTCAGTGTCAGTAACCACTCCTAATTGTGAGCCAAGCAATGGACAAAAGAGTAAACAGCTTTTGAGGACAAGTAGCTATAGCCCAAAGTGAAAAAGAACCCAATCCACAAGTCATCTGAAATAATTGGAAAAAAAAGAGAATTTGATTAGAAAGTTATTTTTGGACGAATCACTTTTTTTTTTCAAGTTTCTCATTAAATTGAAATGATCAAAAGTTTTTATACATTAATATATAATACTATATGCAATATTATTATATTTATTTATGTATGAATATAATATTGCATTAGGCCTGACAATTGTGCGGGTTAGGTTGAGTTGGGTCGGGTTATGACGGGTTAGCGGGTTGAAACAGGTCGACCCGCTACAACCCGCTTAAATTAACAGGTCAAATGGGTTGGGGTGAAACAGTTCGGGTTCATGGGTTGAGACGGGTCGACCCGTTTATTTTTTCGGTGCGAATGTCATAAACTCATTAATTTTGGCTATTTATGTTTGCGGGTTGAAACGAATTGGGTCGACCCGTTAAGTTTAGCGGGTTGCAACGGGTGACCCGTTTCAACCCGCTAACATAAACGGGTTGAATTGGGTCGGATAATTAGTGAGTTGGGTTGTGTGAATTAGTGGGTAACGGGTCGAAATTGTCAGGCCCATGCTGCATATATAATATAACATGGTGGAGAAACTTTTTAAGCATTATAATATATTTTTTTAGAACTATCCCGCTCACTCTCCCAAAAAAAAAACAATTCAAGTTAAAAGGAAGGGCTATTTTAGGCAAGGGAAATGTAATGGCATATATGTCAGTTAAATTTAGAGGTGTAAATTGTTCAGTTTGGGGGAATTTACGGATCGAACCACTAGTTATTGGTTCGTGAAAATTTCAAACTGAACCGAACTATGAAAAAATTCAAACCGAACCAAATCAAACCGCTATGGTTTGGTTCGGTTTGGTTCAAACCGCGGTTCAATAATGTGGTCCAAACCGTGTATCAGACCATGATTTGGACTACGGATCAAACCACGTTTCAGAGCAAAACTCATTTTCATATTGTTTAAATTTTCTGTGATTTCGAAGGAAGATCGAAAGATGCGGGCGTTAAGAGAAAAGTCGAGGAAGAGAGAGACTAGAGGAAAAAAGAGGCCGGAAGAAGAAAGACACTTTACAATTTTCGACCGTGGAGAGAAATTAGTTATTTATGTGTCGCAATGACGATAACAAATGATGAAATTAATATTAAATAAGATACACAACGTGGGTTAGGATTAGTCTATATAATGTAGGCTTTTTATTGATCTAACAGTAAATTTTAATAAATATACGAAAATATTAAATAAGATACAAAACGGGGGTTAGGATTAGTTTATTTAATGTGGTTTGGTCTTGCGGTTCTTTTTGGTGGTTCAGTTTCAAACCGCGGTTTGGTTTTGTCTGGGAGGATTAGACCACAAATCAAATCGAATCATGTGGTTTGCCAAAATTTGAGACCGAAACGAACCATTCATACTTGAAAACCAAACCAGACCGCATAGTTTGATTCGATTCGATCTCAAACCGCGGTTTGAATCAAACCACTTTCACCCTAGTTAAATTTACCACACAATGTTTAAACAGAGCGAATAAATGAATGGAAATACTTGAAATAACTCTAAAAGTTGCTTCATTCGTCCAAGTTTAATGTTCTTAACTTAACTTGGCATGAATATTAAAAAAAAGAAAGTAAACTTTATGATTATTAAAAGTAAAGTAAGAGAGAGAAAGTGGGTATGTAGTTTTTGTTTTGAGGATAATAAGTAGGTTTCATTGTCTCATAGTCCATGATAGGTGTAAGGGTAGTGGGATGCGCTTGGGAACTTGGAACATTGGATCCTTGACAGGGAGATCAGCAGAGGTGGTGGAAGTTATGAGAAGGAGGAAGATTCACATAATGTGTATATAGGAAACTAAGTGGGTTGGAGAGAAAGCAAAAGAAATATCACCTTGGGGTTTTAAGCTTTGGTACTCAGAAAATAATAAGGGTAGAAATGAAGTGGGTATCATTATTGAAAGGAGTATATTAATGATGTGGTGGAAGTGTACAGGAAGAGTGATCGGATTATGGGCATTAAACTTGTGATACGTGATGTGATTATAACTATTATTTCCGTCTATGCACCACAAGTAGGATTGGATGCATCTATTAAACAAGTGTTTTGGGAAGATTTGGAGGAGGTAGTGCAGCGAGTACCTAGTGGTGAGAAATTAGTAATTGGTGGGGATCTGAACGGGCATGTGGGGTCTAGTCGATATGGCATTGAGAGCATACATGGAGGTTTTGGTTTTGGGGAGAGGAATGAAGCTGAAAATAGTATCATGAATTTTGCGATGGCGTATGACTTGAGTATAATGAACACTTGGTTCAAGAAGAGAGAATCTCACTTGGTGTCCTATAGGAGTGGAGGTAATGCGAGTCAGATTGCCTTCTTCTTAGTAAAAAATGCTTGTAGAAAGAGTTATACAGATTGCAAGGTTATTTCGGGTGAGAGCACAACAACTCAACATAGACTTGTGGTACTTGATTTTCGAAGTAAGAGAATATCGAGAAAGAGAAAACCACAGGTAGATCCTGTGTGAGGACCCCGACCCGGAACCTACACGTGTCCCGAGCTGGAGCATCCTCAAACTAACCCAAAATTCCCATTTCTTTTAAAACCTTTAATTATCATTCAAAAATAAATATCATTGCTGTAATCATTTCGAAATAAATCTACACCTTTTCACCCTGGAGAAATAGTTGACGAACTTAGAAATTAAGAAACTATTTTAATTACAAAAAGGCCCCGGTTATATCATAAAATAAAGAATTAAAAATACAATTCCATAAATGAATTATACCAACGTACACTTTCTAGGCCCACCTAATCGTACCCCGACAATTCCCACAATATAACTTCCAAACTCCTCACCGCCCTTACTTGGCTGGTCCACCTGTCTCAGAATCTAAAAACAGTAAATGGAGAGGGGTGAGAATAAATCTCAATGAGCTATTATGAATGCAGCAATATGCCATATAAGATGCAACACATCAAAAGACATATCCACATAACCCGAGAGGCTCCCTGCCGCCAACCGTCCCATACCGGTTGGAAACAACGACCATCTCAGCATGAATATATCACAACACATAAGTACGATAAAGTAACACTTAGAAGGATACTGAGCCAAGGTTTCATCTCCAAAAGGATATACACAGCCGAGCAGCAGCAACGGTTGAAGAAGCGGTTCCGGAACCATGAACAATAACAGTACCATAGGGATTCGACACACGCTCATATCCCCGGTGAAACTAGACCATCTACCTCAAAAGGAGATGCTAGCCCACAAATCCCACACAAGGGGGACAATTGGGTTACCAATGTATGAATTATAATGAACTTGGCTCGATGCCATTATAATTCCATACATTGTCCAACAAACAAATAAATCAATACCAGCTGGATTTACATAACTAAGCACAGTAATAACATACTTGCTTAACCAAACATTGTATGATCCAAAGTAGGGATACATACCACAACATATCATGAAGATAGCAATACTATATCAAGTATTCAACATATTAGCACAACGGCTATAAATCTTTGTATCAACATGTACAGTTTAGGAATTCCAAAGTAGGGAATCCTACAACAATATCATAACGACAGCAATACTATAACAAGTATTCAACATTATCAAGCACATAATAGATACTTGAATACAATCCACAAAAAGGGATAACAATATATCAACATGGTAAATATACTCATGTCCAACCAATATCATAGTGTAACAATAAATTAACACACTATGCATAATATAACCAATGTATAAGAACTCAAGGTAAAGTAAGGAAATATCATCAATCTCTCCTACAAGGTCATTATACAATAATACTTAGCCTCTTTAAGGGTCTAAGTTGAATCTACCAAGTTGGAATCATAATTGTCTAGTTACCAAACTAGGTTAGCTAATGGTTTCCTAGCAACATTGAAAGTACTTCCACTATTCCATCTTGATCACTTAGAATGTCATTGTGAAGCCAAAGTATTCTACTTTAATCTAGGTTAAAGAGATTTCATTTTGGTTCGAGTTTGATTAGGTTTGAACAGCTCTAAAGTTGATACTTTGAAACCAGGCCAGGGCACGACTCGTGCCTCTGGGCACGACTCGTGCTCACTCCCTTAAGTCACTCAGAACGATTGGAACTCCAAAGAACGACTCGTGGTCACGATTTGGGCCAAGGGCACGACTCGAGCCAAGGGGCACGACTCGTGCCTCGGCCCAGAACAGGTAACAACAGCAGCAACAATCACAATTCTCCAAGAGTCCAAATTTTCCACCAAGTGCCTTCTAAGTTATCAACCTAAAGGAACTTTCTAACTTGGTTACTTACTTCTAACTCATTAAATCTCCAAGGTATCAAGTCCCACACCTAGATCATTTCCACTTGATTTTCCACCCAATTTACTACCAATTTTCAAGATTTCCATGTAATCCCTTTTTAATCTAATCAATCCATCTTCTTACCCTTTTATCAACTTTCATAGACAATATCATACTTCACAACCTCATCCTAAATCATTTAAACCCAAAATGATATAACCTAGATCATTTATCACATGATTTCCAACCCATTTTACTAACACATTTCAAGATTTAACATTCTAAATCTAACTCCACCCATTTCTTATACTTCCAAATTTACTTCCATTAACAATAATATCATACTATGTTATTTACCCATTTCTTAACTTCAAAGAGGATTCCAACCATTCTAAACTAGTTCCTTCCATTTCTTTCATTATTTAGCACTTCCAAGAACACCCACATTTCCTTATGATCTAAATCAATTCCTTCCCTCCAAGAGAGTTACCAAAGCATCCTATGAGCATTTTAACAACAATAACAACAATAGTTATCTCATGAACAATTAGAGAAGAGAAGGGTCATAATAACTCACTTTAAATTAAGGAGATGGATCATGAATTTCTTTAGCTTGATAGAGTCTCCTAGATGCTCCAAGCTCAAATGTACTCTTAGATCTAAAAATGGTGAAAGATTTATCTTGGTAGGAGTCTTGGAAAGGGAAGCTTCATCAATGGTGTTCCATGGAGTTTTGTAAGGAAAATAAAAATGAAGAAGAAGAAGAAAGAGGAAGTATAAAAGTGGTAAAGGGGAGAGGGGGGGCCGGCTAGGAGGGGAGAGTATGGGGAGGTATGGGCTTTGATTGACTTTGGGAGAAAAGAGAGAAAATTAGGGGAATTTGTCCCCCTTCCCTACTTTTCCAATTACTCTTTCAACTATTAAAATATCCTCCCAACTCACAACATTTAATTTGTCCATTTTATTTTCACTCCATTCTATTACTTTATTTATTTTAAATTATTATTTTTCCTTTAGAACATTATTTATCTCCTTATCATTTTATTCTAATATAATAAATCAAGTATATAAAAATTGAACACAATATTAATAATAATATTTAAAAGCACACAAAATGATGCTAAATGAGTGCCTAGGGTTAGGGTCGTTACACTCACTCCCCCTTGAAAGAAAATTCGTCCCGAATTTGACTATCACTAACCTAACTGATCAACCCGCCTCGGTTACAAGTATACCTCAGACTTCAATTCCAAATAGTCTCTTCAATGTTGTGATTCTTCTTCCAAAGAAACTAAATTTCTAATTCCATTAATAATATGATGTTACCACTTAATGATCCAAGCATACTATGCAAATATCACTAACACGAATTTTCCGATCTCAATGAAAATATAAATAAATAAAGTATTACAACTTAGGTCACCAAATACATTACAATATCACATTAAAACTTCAAATACTCTACAATTTGTTTCAAGTCAGTCTATAAGCCAAATCACCAACCCTTTCTAAAACTTCAAATGGATTAACAAATTTTTGGCGCCAATCTACCTTAGGCCTTGCTTCTCTAACCTCAACCCAACAAATTAGAGATCGATATTTTCTTCCCAAACTATGCCTCATACGGTTTTATCTCAATGTTAGAATGATAACTACTATTATACGCACTTACCACTGGTAACCATACGTACTATTGACCACTAACATCCCTTGTTCATGCCCGTAGCATATCATCAACAACAAGTAATGATTCCTCAACTTTTCACAAGGTTAAACTTAGTAGCATTCCTACCTTCCCAGAGAACCTTCCCGAACGATGTCTATCTAATCCATTTAACACTATGGGTTTTATACAATTGAACTATCCCCTAACATATGTGAGGACTTTATTAATAACATTTCATCAAGCTATATATATAACGAGTAGAAAATGTAATTCAATTTTCTATAACAAAATAACATACCCTTCATTACTCCCAATGCAACTAATTCACAAAATCTATAGTGTTAAAACTCTCAAGTTCAACCTAGAACTCTAAATATTTTAATAAATCTTCTAACGTCAACATTCTATTATCACAATTCGATGTTCCAATTATGTTCAGGACTAGTGACAAATCAATATTCAAATTGAAGGGTTGGCCGCCCACAACGGAGCCGATCCAACTCCAAAACAAAATCGAGTCTATTGTGATCGACACCACAATAACCCCACATTTACCAAATCATTTCCCGGACCAAAACTTGAATATAATTAATCATTATAGGGGAACTAGGTTGAAATTTCTACTTGCTTCTGAACAATTTACATCTTTAGGATACCCATTCTTTCTAAAATTACAGCATCTTTCCGAATTCCAAAGGATAATATAAAAAGAGATTCAAGGAGACCCGAATGGTTTATTTATTTAAAACCGGCCCATACCAGTTTTAATTAACTAAACCACTCACAATTTCAAGGAATTTCAAAAGATTGATAAGCTAATAAAATAACTCGAGTGATTTAATTATCCACAACCGTCCCATACCAGTGGTAGATAGTTAAATTACTCACAGATTTCAATTTACACGAAAATGGTTTATCGACCTTATTAAATCAATTATCCCCGAAGAAAGTACAATTGCTCATACCGAAGTTCAACACACAATTCCAAGTTTTAAAACACATTTAAACAATTCTAACATATTATTCTTGTTTAACTTCGATTTATAGTGTAGCCACCACTCATAATATTTTACTTAGTTGAATTCTCTGTAAGAAAACACGATCTCGCAATACTATTATTATCCTTGATAAATAACACTAAAACAATCACTAAGATTATAAACTAGGTAAATCATCCTCAAATTGCAATTAACCTTAACAGTGCAAACTAACTTACTTCTTGTTAACCATCAACAACTCAAAATCCGCATAACGTCAATATCTCTCAAGCATCACACTAATCCCTCATATGAGTCACACAACTAAATCGACCTATAGGGTATAATCATTCTAAAGTATCCTTTCTTCCCATAAGATTCATCCTCATTTTCCTTTCTCATCAAATGCTAATCGTCTCTCAAAACAAACCATATATATACATTACCAATTTCTGAAGTTGATCCTTTAAGTCACCAATAACTGTATCTATTATACTTCTTCGCATTTACCCTATTTACCTCTCCATACTAATACACAATCCACAATTCAAAATGGTCATACTAGATATAAATGTTGTCTTAAGTATATCCTTAAAGCAAATTTTTTTTTTTCCACTGAAATTGTAACACTCCGAAAATTCAACTAATAACCATTGAGTATCCTACTAGTTTCTAAAATCATTCATACAAATCGTCAACAAGTGCTAACGAATACTTATTCTTCACAGTTACCTATTTAAGATCTCTATAACCCTTTGATTAACCACCAAGTATCATCTTTTCTAAATATAGTACCTTATAGCAACTCAAAATCTCAACAAATATCCCAAGATGAATCATGAAAACCCATTTTGAAACTCACATGGAAAACACCACTTAGTCAACTAATAGCACACAAGGCAAAGATATATTAATTCCATAAGATCTCGTACTCGCGATATTTTATAACTCATCTAATCCCACTTAGACTATCACTTCCAATACTAGTCTCATATTTTTAGTCTCATCCACGAGATACCAATGAATGACTAATCATGCAATTATACCATTATAAACCACTCTTAATTAGGCCATATACCTAACCTCAACTAAGAGTTCACAAATTCATTTACCACCGTACATGAGATAACTCAAGGTTCTTTTACTTAAATATAACACATATCCTTCACATTCCTTAGATCATACTTTCGACATTTACGCATATGTGACATAACAGCAATTAATAATTTATCCGCCTCAACTACACATGGAGGTAAATCAAACGTAGATAAGGAGACTCGCTTCTTGCGACAGTCCTCCTCAAACACAACAACTACTCAAATAATTCAGGTTAATATAACGACGATTCACGGATTGGTAACTCGACCAAATCCACCGGCAATACATGCCCACTAAATCACAACTACCAAGATAATTAAGGATGATTCGAGGTACGACCCCATCGGAGTAGAACCTCTAGCACATAAGGTAACTCTTAGACCAATTATGCAAATAAAGATGAATGTAATGCCACATGAGAACTAATGTACGAGGATTTATAAAAGTATGAACCCTAGTTCCTGAGACAGGTAAAATACCTCAAATGATGGTGGGGAAATCTATCTTTCCATAACTCACCTTTCCTTGATTCCTTGGTTGATCAATATCATTTTCTGTCTTCGAACAAATTTCTGCATTAAACTCTCGACGTAAGTTATCGCACACTCTCACTCAAACTAGACTCTACCCGAGAACTCTAACCGAGCTTTGATACCAACTGTGAGGACCCCGACCCGGAACCTACACGTGTCCCGAGCTGGAGCATCCTCAAACTAACCCAAAATTCCCATTTCTTTTAAAACCTTTAATTATCATTCAAAAATAAATATCATTGCTGTAATCATTTCGAAATAAATCTACACCTTTTCACCCTGGAGAAATAGTTGACGAACTTAGAAATTAAGAAACTATTTTAATTACAAAAAGGCCCCGGTTATATCATAAAATAAAGAATTAAAAATACAATTCCATAAATGAATTATACCAACGTACACTTTCTAGGCCCACCTAATCGTACCCCGACAATTCCCACAATATAACTTCCAAACTCCTCACCGCCCTTACTTGGCTGGTCCACCTGTCTCAGAATCTAAAAACAGTAAAGGGAGAGGGGTGAGAATAAATCTCAATGAGCTATTATGAATGCAAAGCAATATGCCATATAAGATGCAACACATCAAAAGACATATCCACATAACCGAGAGGCTCCCTGCCGCCAACCGTCCCATACCGGTTGGAAACAACGACCATCTCGGCATGAATATATCACAACACATAAGTACGATAAAGTAACACTTAGAAGGATACTGAGCCAAGGTTTCATATCCAAAAGGATATACACAACGGCGAGCAAAGAAGTTGAAGAAGCGGTTCCGGAACCATGAACAATAACAGTACCATAGGGATTCGACACACGGTCATATCCCCGGTGAAACTAGACCATCTACCTCAAAAGGAGATGCTAGCCCACAAATCCCACACAAGGGGGACAATTGGGTTACCAATGTATGAATTATAATGAACATGGCTCGATGCCATTATAATTCCATACATTGTCCAACAAACAAATAAATCAATACCAGCTGGATTTACATAACTAAGCACAGTAATAACATACTTGCTTAACCAAACATTGTATGATCCAAAGTAGGGATACATACCACAACAGCATATCATGAAGATAGCAATACTATATCAAGTATTCAACATATTAGCACAACGGCTATAAATCTTTGTATCAACATGTACAGTTTAGGAATTCCAAAGTAGGGAATCCTACAACAATATCATAACGACAGCAATACTATAACAAGTATTCAACATTATCAAGCACATAATAGATACTTGAATACAATCCACAAAAAGGGATAACAATATATCAACATGGTAAATATACTCATGTCCAACCAATATCATAGTGTAACAATAAATTAACACACTATGCATAATATAACCAATGTATAAGAACTCAAGGTAAAGCAAGGAAATATCATCAATCTCTCCTACAAGGTCATTATACAATAATACTTAGCCTCTTTAAGGGTCTAAGTTGAATCTACCAAGTTGGAATCATAATTGTCTAGTTACCAAACTAGGTTAGCTAATGGTTTCCTAGCAACATTGAAAGTACTTCCACTATTCCATCTTGATCACTTAGAATGTCATTGTGAAGCCAAAGTATTCTACTTTAATCTAGGTTAAAGAGATTTCATTTTGGTTCGAGTTTGATTAGGTTTGAACAGCTCTAAAGTTGATACTTTGAAACCAGGCCAGGGCACGACTCGTGCCTCTGGGCACGACTCGTGCTCACTCCCTTAAGTCACTCAGAACGATTGGAACTCCAAAGAACGACTCGTGGTCACGATTTGGGCCAAGGGCACGACTCGAGCCAAGGGGCACGACTCGTGCCTCGGCCCGAACAGTAACAAACAATCACAATTCTCCAAGAGTCCAAATTTTCCACCAAGTGCCTTCTAAGTTATCAACCTAAAGGAACTTTCTAACTTGGTTACTTACTTCTAACTCATTAAATCTCCAAGGTATCAAGTCCCACACCTAGATCATTTCCACTTGATTTTCCACCCAATTTACTACCAATTTTCAAGATTTCCATGTAATCCCTTTTTAATCTAATCAATCCATCTTCTTACCCTTTTATCAACTTTCATAGACAATATCATACTTCACAACCTCATCCTAAATCATTTAAACCCAAAATGATATAACCTAGATCATTTATCACATGATTTCCAACCCATTTTACTAACACATTTCAAGATTTAACATTCTAAATCTAACTCCACCCATTTCTTATACTTCCAAATTTACTTCCATTAACAATAATATCATACTATGTTATTTACCCATTTCTTAACTTCAAAGAGGATTCCAACCATTCTAAACTAGTTCCTTCCATTTCTTTCATTATTTAGCACTTCCAAGAACACCCACATTTCCTTATGATCTAAATCAATTCCTTCCCTCCAAGAGAGTTACCAAAGCATCCTATGAGCATTTTAACAACAATAACAACAATAGTTATCTCATGAACAATTAGAGAAGAGAAGGGTCATAATAACTCACTTTAAATTAAGGAGATGGATCATGAATTTCTTTAGCTTGATAGAGTCTCCTAGATGCTCCAAGCTCAAATGTACTCTTAGATCTAAAAATGGTGAAAGATTTATCTTGGTAGGAGTCTTGGAAAGGGAAGCTTCATCAATGGTGTTCCATGGAGTTTTGTAAGGAAAATAAAAATGAAGAAGAAGAAGAAAGAGGAAGTATAAAAGTGGTAAAGGGGAGAGGGGGGGCCGGCTAGGAGGGGAGAGTATGGGGAGGTATGGGCTTTGATTGACTTTGGGAGAAAAGAGAGAAAATTAGGGGAATTTGTCCCCCTTCCCTACTTTTCCAATTACTCTTTCAACTATTAAAATATCCTCCCAACTCACAACATTTAATTTGTCCATTTTATTTTCACTCCATTCTATTACTTTATTTATTTTAAATTATTATTTTTCCTTTAGAACATTATTTATCTCCTTATCATTTTATTCTAATATAATAAATCAAGTATATAAAAATTGAACACAATATTAATAATAATATTTAAAAGCACACAAAATGATGCTAAATGAGTGCCTAGGGTTAGGGTCGTTACATCCTGGATCAAGTGATGGAGACTTCAAGGGGAGAATCAACAGAAATTTGTAGCTAAGATGGTCGATACCGGTATTTGGTCGGATAATATGGAGGATATGGATATAGATTCGACTTGAACTAAGATGGAACATACCATAAAGGATGAGGCGAAAGAAGTCCTTGGGGAATCTAGAGGAAACGTACCACCAAATAAGGACACATCATGGTGGAACGAGGAAGTAAACAAGCAATAAAGGGCAAGCGAGAATACTACAAATTATTGGGGAAATGTAGGAGCGACGAGAACTATGAGAAGTATAAGGAAGCTAGAAGAGATGCTAAGAAAGCAGTAAGTGACGCAAGAGCAAAGGTGAATCAGGAACTTTATGATAAGTTGGATTCAAAAGAAGGGGAAAAGGACATCTACAGTCTCGCTCGTATGAGGGATAAGAGGACACGAGATATTGGGACAGTTAAATGTGTGAAGGATGTAGACCAAATAGTTCTAGTCGGGATAAAGAGATAAAAGATAGATGGAGTTTGAACTTTGATACCTTGTTCAATGGCGGTCAAGAGCAGGATATTGAAGATTTAAATATCTCTTTGAGTATGGTTAATCGAGATTTTATGCGGAGAAATCAAAAGGGTGAAGTGGAAATGCAATGAAAAAGATTGGATTGAAGAAAGCTGTAGGACCAGATGGGATACCAATTGAGGTTTGGAGATGTTTCGGGGAGAGGGGAATAGATTGGTTAACAACGCTATTTAACAAGATATGGAGAATGAACACAATGCCATTGGAGTGGCGGAAGAGTACTCTGATCCCTTTGTATAAGAACAAAGGTAATGTCCAAGATTGTGCCAACTATCGGGGGATCAAACTAATGAGCCATACTATGAAACTTTGGGAAAGAGTGATTGCACAAAGGCTGAGAAAAATTGTAGATATTTCGGATAACCAATTTGGATTTGTGTAGGGAAGATCGACTATGGAGGCAATATATCTTATGAGACAAACCATGGAAAAATATCGGGAACAAAAGAAAGATTTGCATATGGTTTTCATTGATTTGGAGAAGGCGTATGATAAAGTCCCAAGAGAGGTACTTTGGTGGGCATTAGCAAAAAAGGGTGTTTCAAATAAATATATTGATATTATCAAGGACATGTATAATGGAGTTAGTACTTGTGTACAGACTAGTGTTGGGAAGACTGAAGAGTTCCCTATAAAGATTGGAGTACATCAAGGTTCCGTTCTTAGCCCCTTTCTCTTTGCTTTGATAATGGACGAATTGACGAGGTCAGTCCAAGATGATATACCAAGGTGTATATTGTTCGTAGATGATATTGTGCTGATTGATGAGACAAGAGAGGGTGTGGAAAGTAAATTGGATTTGTGGATACACACTTTGGAATCTCGAGGTTTTAGACTGAGCAGAAGTAAGACTGAATATTTGGAGTGTCAGTTTAGCAGAGTTGGAAATAGGGAGGCAGGGGCGATCACATTTTATGGAAATATTGTCCAAGCTTCTGAGTTTTTTCGCTATCTTTGATCCATTATTCAAAAGGATGGAGAATTAGATGAAGATGTGGCTCATAGGATTAAAGCAGGTTGGTTGAAGTGGAAGAGTGCCACAGGATTTTTATGTGATCGCGGCATGGCCCATAGATTAAAGGAAAAATTCTACCGCACGACAATTAGGCCGGCACTGCTTTACGGCACCGAATGTTGGGCCGTGAAACAGTGTCACATGCACAAGATGAATGTGGCGGAGATGCGTATGCTTCGATGTGTGCGGTCATACAAGAAACGATCGATTGGGAAATGAGGTGATCAGAGGTAAAGTAGGAGTTGCGCCCATTGAGGATAAAATGAGGGAAAATCGTCTAAGGTGATTTGGACATATGAGAAGGAGACCGAGTGATGCACCGGTTAGGAGGCCGAAACAGTGGAGAAATGATAAAATGGCGAGGGGTAGGGAAAGACCCAAACAAACTTGGGTTAAAGTGATTGAAAATGATATGAGTTTACTTGGAGTTGATGAAAGTATGGTGTTGAAGAGGCATGAGTGGCGGACAAAAATTCATGTGGAGGGTTGATTTTTTTAATTTTTAATTTTTAATTTTTTTTATTTAATTTTTAATTATTTATTTATTTATTTATTTATTTTTTTTTTTTTTTTTTTTCAACAATCATTTTACACGATGACATATGAGGATTCATGTTAGTCAATCCCAAAATATTTTGAGACTAAGGCTTTGTTGTTGTTGTGTTTAAAAAATTAATATGATTTAAAGTGGGCTGACAGAAATTAATTGTTGTTATGCAGTGGGAATGTGTAACCCCAATGACCGACTTTATTTGTGATGAGAGGGACTATTTGTAATAAATATTAAAATTTATAAATATTTTTGAATAGTATAAGTTTAAAAATGATTGTGAAATATAAATACTAAAAATGACCATTATTGTATTTATCTTAATATAATAAATGCACAAAATAGATAGAGGTTATTATTGTAAATATAACACAAATAACAATTTCTAAGAATTACTTTTAGTAAAAGCTGGGTCATAGTTGCTTCTATCAAAACACAATTTTTTTTTGTATTTTAACAGTTTAAAATCATAATCACACTATTGTAATCCTATCAAAACACAATTTTTTTTTATTTTAACAGTTTTAAATCATAATCACACTATTGTTATCCAAACAATATTAAAAGTGATTTTGAAATTCAAAATTGAGTATAAGTCACAAAAAAAAAAAAAAAATACTCCCAAACTAACATGAAGTACTCTCCTAGTTATTTGAAATTCCAATAAATGCACATGGGAATGGCCGAATGGGATGGGAAGGGGACAGTCCTCACATGAATGAAATGAAACATGTGCTTTTCTTTCATCACTAGTTTTTTCACTTTTTCGTTTTTATTAGTGAGATTAATATATTCACCGCAATTATGCAATTTGTGATGACACTCATTCAATCTATAACCTATTCATAAAAATGTTATTTTTCTTTCCTTCGTATACATAATTTACAATTCCAATTCAACTTCTATTTTTAATGCTTTATTGGTGACACTGAAAATTATGAAGAATCACTCTTGTATTATAGAGATACAATGTAATTTGTATTGCAAGATCATTGAATTTTCCATTGATCATCTGAGGTATATATACAAGACATATGTGACTGTTCTAGTTTCTAAGAGACATACAAATTAATATTGATACATTAACCAAGCCATGTACTGAAGTGGGAACATCATCAGACCAGTGCCTGTTGGTTTTTCATGAGGCGGGCGCATCCCAAGGAGTGAGGCGGCCGCTTGGGCTTTAGCAGCAACAGGCGTGTTCCTCGGCAGGCGAGGCGGCCGCATGGAAGAGAAGGAGGCGTACGCCTGGAAGGCAGAGGCAACACCCTCGGCAAGAACAAGTTGAGGCGGGCGCCTGGCCATGTTGAGGCGGGCGCCTCAAACACAAAGCCTTCACTCCCCCTCAAGTTGGCGCATGAAGGTTACGAATGCCCAATTTGCCAACTAAGAAACGAAACTGAGTAGCACCAAGGGGTTTCGTAAAGAGGTCAGCAACTTGATTGGCGGTTGAAATCTGGCATGGCAGTATATCACCAGACTCAACACGTTCACGAACAAAATAACAATCCATTTCAACATGTTTAGTACGTTCATGAAAAACGGGATTATTGGCAATGTGTCTTGCAGCTTGGTTATCACAATAAAGGGATGTAGCATGCGGTTGAATAGCCTCAAGATCTTGAAGTAGCCATCGCAACCAAATCACTTCACTAATCGTGGTTGCCGTGGCCCCGAATTCGGCTTCGGTAGAGGAACGTGCTACCGCGAGCGCTTCTTGGACCTCCAAGAGATAGGAGCTCCTCCCAAAGAGATGAAATATCCCGTGCATGACCTTCTTGTCATAGCGCAACCTCCCCAATCCGCGTCACAATAGGCCTGTAGAGTCAATTCACCATGAGCCGGAAGAAAAAGACCTTGTCCCAATGAGCTCTTTAGGAAACGTAGGACTCGGACCGCCGCATCCATATGTGTACGTCGTGGAGCCGTAACGAATTGACTCAATCGATTAACAGCAAATTGAATGTCCGGCCGAGTCACTGTTAAGTAAAGAAGTCGCCCTATCAACCTTCGATATTGGGACGCATCAACATGTGGGCTGTCATCATCAGTACTAAGCCGAAGGTTTTGTTCCATCGGAAAGTCACTTGTCCGCCCTCCTTGGAGTCCACTTTCCTCAAGTATGTCCAACGTATACTTGCGTTGGCTGAGGACAATCCCCTCCGGTGATCTCGCTACTTCAATACCCAAAAATACTTCAAAGGTCCAAGATCATTTATACTAAATTTGCTGTCCAAATACCTCTTTACATCCTCAATCTTGGAAGTATCATTTCCAACAAGGAGGACATCATCGACGTATATAAGATCAGCAACATAAGCCTTTCCTCGCTTATAAATGAAGAGGGAATGATCGGCTCGTGGATCGTTCGAAGTCTATGGCAAGAAGAGCCATTGTGAACTTTTGGTGCCAATTTCTGGATGCTTGACGAAGGCCATACAATGATTTCCGAAGTTTGCAAACCCTTGTCTCTCCATCCTTTGCAAAGCCTTGTGGGATCTTCATGTATACATCTTCGGCTAGGTCTCCATGGAGGAAAGCATTATTCAAGTCTAGTTGATGAATTGCCCAATTTCGTTTTGCTGCCACGGCAAGTAAGCTGCGCATGGTAACAAGCTTGGCAACTGGGGCGAACGTCTCGTGATAATCGATCCCTTCAATCTGTGTGAATCCTTTTGCCACCAAACGAGCCTTGTACCTTTCAATGTCTCCATTTGGTTTGTATTTTATTTTATAAACCCACTTGGAGTCAACAGCTTTCTTTCCCGAAGGTAGTTTTTCAAGCGTCCAAGTACTATTAGCTTCCAAAGCGTCAACTTCCTTTTTCATTGCATCACGCCATTTCTGACTTTTAACAGCCTGGTGATAATACTTAGGCTCATCACGCGAAGTGATGGCCGCAAGAAACGCCTTGTGATTAGAAGAAAAACGCTCATAGGAAACATAGTTGGATAAACGATATACCTTCGAGGTCACTGAATTGGAACTGGGATGCGCATGGTCTATAGAGGCGGGCAAGCTAACATCAAAGTCCTTGAGATGCTTGGGTATTGTTTCGGCGTTCACTTCTTCGCCGAATGGCCGAAATACGAGGTCGCGTGTCATGTTGTTCAATAACGTATGTCTCCACAAATGGTTGCTCATTTGCCGCCTCTCAGTATCCGTTTGCCGCTCAACCGACTGTTCCTCCGTTTGTGGTTGCACAATATCTATGCTTTCCTCTCCCAAATCCTCATCTCTTACGGTCTCAGCAAGGGGACTTCGACTTGGGCGTGTACCAGGGATTCTTTGAAAGGAAACACACTTTCTACAAATTTCACATCTCTTGAAGTGTAGATTTGTTTAGTCTCCAAATCAAAAACCTTGTAGCCCTTTTGTGCATGGGGATAGCCAACGAACACACAAGGCCTCCCCCTTTCATCAAACTTGTCTCCCCCTTTCTTGTTGTTTTTGGCATAAACCAGACAACCAAAAATACGCATGTGATCAAGATGGGGTTTCTTTTGGAGCAAAATCTCATAAGGGGTTTTATTTTCTATAACTTTGAAAGGTAAACGATTAATTATATAAGCAAAGTAGCTTAAAACACATTCCCCCAAAAATTCTTTGGCGATCCGCCTCAAAACGTAAAGCTTGAGCCATTTCCAAAATATGACGATGTTTGCGTTCGACCACTCCATTTTGTTGTGGAGTGTCGGTGCAAGACGTCTCAAGTAAAATCCCATGATGAACGTAGTACTCCAACATTAATAGTGATTGAAACTCCCCACCATTATCACTTCTAATGCGTTTAACTTTTCTATCAAATTGGGTATTGACCATATTACAAAACATAGTGAGAAAATTATGGACTTCATATTTGTGTTTCATCAAAAAAACCCATACTCCTCGACTAAAATCATCAACAATGGTCAGAAAATAATGAGCACCCGAAAAAGAAGGAGTTTTATAACCACTCCAAATGTCACAATGTATAAGGTCAAAGCAAGACTTAGTTTGAATACTACTAGTAGGGAACGGGAGTCTTGTCATTTTAGCTCGAATGCAAGAGTCACAATGTTCTTTCCCATCAATGCATTTATTAAAAAACTGATGATTAAAAACTGAAGTATGTCCCAATCTCTTGTGCCATACCCGTGTATCAACTGTTGCCGCCATTGCTGTCCTTTCATATGAAGCCGGTTCCGGGTGATATAGACCATCGCTGCATCTACCCATCCCAATCAGAGTCCTCGAAGCTAAGTCCTGTATCACACAAAAATCCGGAAAGAAAGTCATGGAGCAATTCAAATCTTTGGTTAATCGGCTAACAGAAAGTAAATTGCACTTAAAAGCGGGCATATTTAAAACGTGATGAATTTTCAGTCCATTAGGAAGCTTGGTACTGCCAATTCCTTCGACTGGAATCACATAGCCATTTGGAATTTTAACTGGTGTCTCCGTTCCTGTCTTGACTTAATCCTCCAACATCGATTCATTGCAAGTTATATGCTCGCTTGCCCCTGAATCAATAATCCAAGTTTTAAGACCATGTAGCTTACCGGCCATGTTTCTTTGTGGGAGTGATCCCTTGCTCACCCTTTGCTTTATCTGAGAAAAACTGGACTAATTGCTTGTATTGCTCATCAGTGAACCCCGGAATTGGACTATCTTCCCCTGTTACAAGATGTGCCGAGGCCTTTGCACTCCCTTTCTGCTTGTTCTTCTTCCGTCCTTCTGGGTACCCAATGATCTCATAGCAACTTTCAATGGTGTGGTACAGTTTTCCACAATGCGTACACTTGGGCTTCTCCTTCTTCAAATCCCTTTCTTCCTCTCGGCTGATCTGCTGCTGGTTGTTGTGCTGTCTGCTATGCGAATTGGCGTGCGCCTAGAATGCAGCTGCCTCCATGCTCATCTTTCCATTCGAAACGATTTGCTTCGTTTCTCGTCTGAGCAACAAGGTGATAGGCGGTCCCTAGGCGACTCCTGGTTTCATGCCCAAGATTTGGGTTTTGATTGTCCCAAAACTTGCCTCCAAACCCATTCGGAATTCATATAGACGCTCCTTCTCCCTCATCTCGACGAGTCTCTTTGATATGTCACAAGTGCACCCATCACACTCCGCATCTTGGCAACGGATTGATGGACTGAATTTCGTCCCATAATCCTTTTTAGCTTCGTGTAGTATGCCGAAACCTGAGAAGTCTTTCTTGCCTCGTTAGGGTTATAGCACGCTTTAGCTCATAAGCCCTAGGCGCGCTCTCACTCCCAAAGCGTTCTGCAAGTCTTCCCAAATCTCTTGTGCCGTGTTTGCATGCTTTACTGTTTGCTTCGTATCTCTTTCTCCATGGAACAATTCAGCCATCCCTTCACCATCGCATTGCAACGCCTCCAAAGTGGTAACTCTGCTGTGCCCTCGTCTGGAATTTGGATTGTACCATCCACGAATCCTATTTTGTTCTTTGCAAACAGGGCGTTGCTCATTTCATCCACCCAATCTGCAAAGTTTCCATCGCGAAGGAGATCACTAACAAAGACGGTGTTGGGACTATCCGAGGCGGAGAGAAAATAAGGTGACATCACGTCAACCTTAGCCCCAGAAGTTCCATCAACCGTGGTCTTGTTTTTGGAGCTGATTTCTGCGTCGTTGGTCATGGCTGCACAAAGAACTGTAAAAAATCTGCGGAAGCGTACCTAGAGCGATTACAGCTCTGATACCATGAAAATTATGAAGAATCACTCTTGTATTATAGAGATACAATGTAATTTGTATTGCAAGATCATTGAATTTTCCATTGATCATCTGAGGTATATATACAAGACATATGTGACTGTTCTAGTTTCTAAGAGACATACAAATTAATATTGATACATTAACCAAGCCATGTACTGAAGTGGGAACATCATCAGACCAGTGCCTGTTGGTTTTTCATGAGGCGGGCGCATCCCAAGGAGTGAGGCGGCCGCTTGGGCTTTAGCAGCAACAGGCGTGTTCCTCGGCAGGCGAGGCGGCCGCATGGAAGGCAGAGGCAACACCCTCGGCAAGAACAAGTTGAGGCGGGCGCCTGGCCATGTTGAGGCGGGCGCCTCAAACACAAAGCCTTCACTAATCAAATCTAAAAATCTATCTATAAAATGTACAACTTTAATTTTATCAATTAATAAAAATATTCCAAGTGTTCCACTTACTCTTTGATATCCCTCATCCCAGATAAAAAATATGTGGAAATTTAGTGTGATATATAGAAGGCTCATACGCTAATACCAAGCATCAAATCATCCATTCGACTTTTGGAGGCATGTGATGAGTTGTGTTCAACCCAATTAAGGAGGTGATTAGTGGGCCATTGTGTGGTGTCTACGTAGCGGGTCGGGTTTCGGGCTCGGATCGTTACACTCTTATATTTGGCTTGTGACATTGAATTGACTAGACAACACTGGTTGAGACAGTGTCACAAGCCTTTTTTTTTTTTTTTGACCTTTTGAATGTCACCAATTGAGACAATGTCATCAATAAAGGTAGTCTTAATAGTTACTCAACTTACCCAAGTGTCAACATTGTTTGGAAGAGCAAATATAAATGAATGAATTCCATCACGAAAATGTTCTTTCCATTTTTTCTTGTTATTACGAATATATTTTGAGCAACAAAATTAGGTTAATTTTATAATTATAATGAATTTTAAAACTTTTTACTGATACATCACTATAAATATTATCAATAACAATTATTAGATGTTTATTAAAATAAATATTTTAATTTAAAATTATTGCTCAAAATAACTTTATATCAACAAAATAAAAAATAGAAATATCATTTTGGAAAAGAGGGAGTAGCTAAGAACTAATGAGCTTAAGAGGCTTCAAAAAGATCTTGACACTCAAGGTTAATCTTTTGAAATTTTATTTCCAAAAATGTTTTCCAACAAGACTCACATAAATGGCTATTTTGGACTCAACGATAGTTTTTTTTTAACACAATAAATCTCTTTTTAGAATAAGAAAAAGAATTGACGAAGTTTTCCACTGCATAAGAAAAAGAAAAATAATAATGAAAATTAAATTATCTAAATGAAAAGGTTTTAATGATTCTTTATTCAATAAAATCCATATACTTAATCCTTGTAACTAAATTATAATTTTAAAAGGGATGAAGGAAATATGATTGTATTTATAATAGTGAAACACTGTTGTTTAAAAAAAAAAAAAAAAAAAAAAAAGGAGGGGCCCTTGCCCCAATGTAGCTCTCTCCATGACTAAAAATATATAACTAGCATAAAGAAAATAATTGCTAGGGTTTTCCAAGCATGTCCAACAATAAGGATAAGCCAATCAAATTACTACCCTCGGTTCAAAATAATTATTATTTTTTATCAATTATTTGGTTCAAAATAATTATTACTTTTGAATTGAAAACATTTAATTTCCAAATTTATCCCTACATTGGAACATGACTCATTATATTAATTGTTATATTGAGTCAAGTAATGTAGGAAAGATAAATAATAAATAAAAATAAATTTAATAATTTCTTCATTAAAATGTTGTAATAATTGTTTTTTTTTCAACTGATAAAAATGTCAAAAGCAACCATTATTTTAGACTATTTGGTCCTTAACTATAGTATACATTAATGCATTTGGGTAAGGTTTTTACAAGAGTTAATTCAGAATTTTGAAATTGCGTGAGTTTGATATTTAAAAAATATTGTATACAATATTAACAGTGAAAAATTACTTCATAAATAAAAAAAAGTTATATATAGTCGGTGACTTAGGTTAAAAAAAAAATCAAAATTCTGAAATGGATCAAAGTCCACGTCAATTACATACTAGATCCGCCCTGATCCCCTCCATTTTTTTAATTGATCCCTTTATTTAATGCTCATCATAGTACATGTTATATGTCCTTTTATTAATGTTGCCCCGTAAAAGAGGACATATATTCCCGAGTGCGTCTGCTGAGAAACGCGTTTCTCCATAACTATGGAGAAACGTGTTTTTCATAGCCAGAAGCTTTACATTTGATAACCAGAAAAAAAAAACTCAAGGCCAAGACCAAAAGCTTCTGGATATCCAGAAGCTTTGCATTGATAAGCCGAAGCTTTGCAGTTGATATCCGAAGCTTTGTATTTGATAGCCGAAGGATGTGAAATGTATATCCAAGCTGTTAGGTGTATATCCGAAAAGCGGTAGGTGCGATATCCGAGAAATGTGTTAGGGCATATCCGTGAAATTGCTATTGAAGGTTTACGATATCCGAGAAACCTTCAAATGTATATCCAGAAACATTTTGAAGATTTCTGGATATTCATTTGAAGGTTTCTGGATATCACTTTCATAGGTTTCTGGCTATCTAGCTCATTGTCGCGCGACATGTCGGGACCCGTTTCTCCATAACTTATGGAGAAACGCGTTTCTCCCTAGATTTTGTGTATACTCCCTCCGTCCCGCTAGTAATCGCATTGTTACTGTTTGTGCGGGAATTAAAGAAAAAAATAATGATATAAATGTTGTGAGTGTAAAAGTAAAATAGGAGAGAGAATGAGTATAGGGAATAGTAAATTATAATGGTGTCGTGAGTATTAAAATAATGTAGGAGAGAGAATGAGTGGAGAAAATAGTAAAGATTCTTTGCCATTTTAGAAAGTGTGCAATTTGTAATAGGACGCCAAAAATAGAAAATATGTGATTTATAACGGGACAGAGGGAGTAGTGCTTTACAAGCAAAGGTTAATTTATAGAAATGGGTTAATTACAATTTAGGGCCTGAAGTCTTGTATGAGGTCTCCAAAAGGGGCTTGACTTTTTTTTTTTGGCGATTTAGGGCCTATACTTACAATTTCTTATCAAATAAGGGCTTATTGACGATTTCCGTTAACACTTAACGTCAATAAGCCCTTATTTGATAAGAAATTGTAAGTATAGGCCCCAAATCGCTAAAAAAAAAGTCAGGTCTCATTTGAAAACCTCATACAAGACTTCAGGCCCTAAATTGTAATTAACCCATAAATTTAACTTTCTACCTTTTTTAAATTTTCATTAAATCCCTTAAAATAAATATTAAATTCAATAAAATAAATAAAAACATAAAATTATATATAACTTCAATATTTTATTTAAAAAAGGGTTCTAAATTGCAATTTGCCCTTTAAAAAATTAACACAATAATCTGTTATATATATATATATATATATATATATATATATATATATATATATATATATATATATATATATATATATTTAATGGGCATAGATAAATTTGGGGTCCTTCAAAATTTGGGGCCCTGTGCAAAGGAACCTAATGTTTCATGTCTGAACCGGCCCTGAAAGTCACCACCCCACCAACATATACCCGCCACCAGATTTAACACATCACCAAAATCAATCAAAACAGCAAGAAATGTGATTTCAATTTTGACCAAGATTTTGATAGCTACCGACGAGGAGTTTGTTTCGCCCGATTTTATCTATGCCCATTAAATATATACTCCCTCCGTCCCGAAGAACTTTACCCATTTACTATTGAGAACGGAAAATAAGAAATAATGTTATTAAAGTATGTGTTGTGAGTGGGAGGAGAGAGAATGAATGGAGAGAATAGTAAATTTGAAAAGTGTTGTGAGTGGGAGGAGAGAGAATGAGTGGAGAGAATAGTAATTTTTTTTTACTTTTTAGGAAAGTGGGACTTTAAAGTGGGACGCCCAAAATAGTAAAAGGGGTAATGTTTTATGGGACAGAGGGAGTATATATATATATATATATATATATATATATATATATATATATATATATATATATATATATATATGATCTTTGCGAGAATTGTGCTTATCAATCTTCCTCCACGTGGCGGGGACCGATCACCCGGCTCCTTGACACAGCAAACAGAACCCACGACTAGCCGGATGTGTCTCCGGCGAAGACGCTCGGGCGTGAGAGTAAGATCACAGTTGTATATAGCTCAAAATGTATAGAATAATGAATTCTGATAACAAAATGGCAGTTACCTTTCACCGTTTGGTAGTGATGAAGTATTTATAGGCAAGAGTGATGTATTTTTGGGGAGGCGGCATGTCCTCCGAGATTATAGCGGCGGTTACTTGGTCATGGGCACGTGTCTATAACGGTCCCTGATTTGTAGGGATGTAGTTGTGAGCATTGATTGACCAAATAAGCCGGCAAGTGCCAGGTCGTCACTTGCTGATTTAGGTCGAGGTCGCCACTCGTGGAATGGTCGACCTGACTGTCGGGTAGAGCATGGTTCGTACCCGAATAGTAGCATGGATCATGAGGTCGGACTAAGTTAGGTCGTGACGTGTAAGTCGGACCATGGGCTTAGTCGACCGATGTGTGAGATGGGCCTTGGGCCTTGTTCTGATTGGATTAGTTTCATTGAGAATGTGGGTGCTAACGCTATCTGAGATTGGGCTTTACTCGTTTGGCCCAATTCGACACTTTTGGTATGTTCAGTGGCCCCCAACTTTCGAGTTGACTTCGTCGACTTGGAAGTTAAGAAGATTTCTTCGCCAAAAAATTGCTTTACTCGAAGCTCGATACTAGTAGGTCGACCATGATGACGTGGCAACATCCTGATCGTTGGTGACGGACGGTCGGAGATGAAGGAGCGCCGGTTTTAGTAATGATTGCAATTCTGACTCTTGGAACTCCTTCTCGGAAACCGCTTCAGCTTTTAATTTTGGAAAATTAATTTTGATTTTCTTTTCCCCTTCCAAATTTAGGAAAATATAAATAGAGAAATCCTTCTTCGTTTAGAACTTTTACTGCTCTAGAACTTCTTCTTCTCCGGCGATAATCAAGGGATTTCAGCACGATTTAAATTCAAATTTCGGCCCAAAGAACGAACTTCCTTTCTTCAATCAATTGAGGTATTTCCCTTGTATTTTTGTTTTAGGACTTTAATTTCTCGCTTGGTGCTTAATTCCGCCATGGCTAGAACCTTTAGTAGTGAACCAGAGCTTGGTATGGCTACTGTACTATTAATCGTAGGGCATGTAAGAATGTGAACGGTGAGTGGAGAGCGATGTCCTTAGATGAGTGCGCCTCCATTTTGACTAGTTGGGGATTGAATTACACTGAGATAGGGCTGCCCATTGTAGGAGAAACTGATAATGTGGTGATTGACGACTCAAACGTTGTCGCTTTTCATTTATTCCATGAATTGCTTGACCATATCACCTTATTTTATGTTAGGGACGTCCAAAAGCCCTCCTTCCTTAGAAATAGGATAGGTTTCCTGTGGGAGTCTAGGTCGTCCTTAGGTAGGTCTGACCGATCATGATCATAGGACTGACTCCCCTGCTTCCTCTTTTGCTTGTACAGATATGACGACTCAAGAAGGGAACGCTGCCTCAACTTCTTCTGGTCCTCGAATTGTTAATGCATTTGGGTCCAATGTGGTGCCAGGCAAGAATGAGAGGGGCTATGTACCTCAACGACCTACTCGTGGGAGGAAGAACTTGGAGTCTCAAGTTATGATGTGATCTACAACTTCTCAAGGGGTAGATAGGGCAGACTTTAGGTTGACTATCCTTACTCGTAAACAATTTTTAGCCAAATACCGTTCGACCTTCACTAAAGATGCTACTAGGGTAGCTTTCTTCTACGGAGCTGATTTGAGGTCGGTTTGAGGTCGCCGTTGGATCCTTTCATTAATGAGTTTCGGAATGTATGGATGCCCTCCCCTTCGCTCTAAGTGCTAACACTTGCAGAGTGCCGGTGTGCTTTGCATGGTGTGCGTGCTCTTGGGACATGAGCCTTGCATGAAGGTTTTCAAAGAGTTTTTTGGTGCCAAGCTAGATAAGCACGACTGGGGAATTAGCACTCCCTCCAAGCCCAACTCTCCCAAGTTGTTTACCAACCTTCCAAATAAACACAATTGCCGGAACTCACATGTAGTTTTAGTTGAGAGCAGGCCGGGTTGGGAATTTCCGTTGCCCTACGATGAATCTGATGCTATCAAATGTGAGGAGAATTACTGGGAGCCTCCTTGGTGTAGAACTTTGTATAGAAAGCTGTGTGCCCTGGTC
Organism: Adenophora triphylla var. japonica; assembly: GCA_022495995.1. NCBI lineage: Eukaryota > Viridiplantae > Streptophyta > Magnoliopsida > Asterales > Campanulaceae > Adenophora > Adenophora triphylla. The sequence continues at coordinate 1,168,141 of JAFEMH010000075.1, forward strand.
AAGGATGGACCCGTTGATTGGGAGTCATTAGTGACAACCAAGTACAATTATGTTCTAGCAGGATGATGCCCGGAGATGAGGCAAGAGTGCCCCTTGCACCGGTATTGAGAGGCTGTGTGTACCCCGATTGGGTAACCCACTCTTTGGGTAGATTAGAGGAGAATTGCCGCTTTGTCGAAGCAAGCCGACTACCGCAAGAACAATGGAGAACACATCGGTGGTAAGGGTTTATTCGCCTTTTCTCATTAGCTCGTCCAATGTTAATCTCTGCATGAGTGCCTTTTTATAGGCGTATAGGATTGCTTTGATCTCGCATACTTAACTTTCAAACTCGACACTTATTTGCTCGCTTGTTGAATTAATTAATTCGTACATAGAACTGCCTGCATTCGTATCTCTGTATTTATCAGATGGTTTGCTCGTATGTAGAATTAATTCGTACATAGAACTTATTTCGAATAGCAACTCCTTATCAAATTGCCTGCTCGTATGTAGAGTTATTCAATTGTACATAGAACCGCTTTGAATTGTCGAGCTAATACTTTGATGTCGTGCGCTTTGACTCCCGAACAAGAAGCCGCCATGGTTCGAATTGTTGGAGTTTCGACAAGAAGAAGTCTAAGAGGGCCCACGGTGCTGCGAACGCCAAGGCCAGCAGAGAGAGGGATGCTGCTGCAAGGAATAACCTTCTCCCCAAGGACAATGCCGGGTTAATTCCAATGGAGGAGGTCGCTATAGAGGACCTTCAACAGAGTGGTTCCCATTCCATTGAATGTGAATGAGGGAGGGGAGGAATTCAACAGGTCGCCTAGGCCAAGTCCGAGCTCGATCCCTGCTCAAGAGGCCAATGCGCGACCTCTGGGGGCCGAGATGGCGGGCTCTGGCCCAAATGAATGTAGTTGAAATTGATGATGTTGTTGAAGAGGAAGATGATCGTGCATTGAGGACGAGGAAAAGATCAAGGTCTCGGGAAGGGCAAGTGCCGTCTCCCCAAGTCTACTCCCTCCTTTAGCCCCTCCGAGGAGCCAGGAGTCTCGTAGATGCTTTGATTCGAAGCTCGCCGATGTTCCCCTCTCATTGGGGTCAACAAGATGACCCTGGCGCTATCCCGACGTGGCGCTTGGTCAAGTGGTGGTGAGAAGGGCCCCGGATGTGGATCTCCTAGCCCACTTTGAAGAGAAGGGATGACTCCAGAGGAATTTTCACTCGATCCGGGTTGGTACACAGCCGAGGTAAACCTTAACTTTCCCTTTCGTTTAGTCGCTTATTATATTAGTTCGTCGCTCCTCTTGGTCGAGCTAATACTTCAATGATTCCTCTAATGCAGCCTCTCACCATGAACGAGCAAGCAAAAAGCTCCCGGAGGGCGTCAATCGAGAGGGAGAAGCGGGCTCCCGCGCGATTATGCCAAGAAGGCACAAGAGCTGGCTGACTTGAGAGAAAAATATAACGATCTGGACAACTCGTGTGAGGCCAACGAGATGGTGAAAACCAAAGCTTTGTCCGATCTGGAGGCTGCTAAATCCAAGCTCAAGGAGGTGGAGTTGGAGAGAGATACTGAAAAGAAGAACCTGGAGAAGACCAATACTGAGCTAGCCACCATCAACAAGCTCTTGAAGGATAAAGATGCCCTAATGCTCGAGCTGCAGGAGGAGCATCGACTTGAGAGAGAGAAGGGCCAGAAAGATCTTCATGCCGCTGTAGAGAAGGCTGCTAAGGACGCCTCTGAAGCCGCCATTGAGAAGTTCAAGGAAGGGGATGAGTATTACAACGCTATAGTGTCCAAGGCTCAAGACTTCCTTGAGGTAGGGAAGAGGCATATGGCTCGCCGTGCACTGGTAGATCCAACGGCCACAGTTACCATCGAGCAATTAGCTCGTTGGTTTTCTGAGTCCCAAGACGATATGCCGCCTCGCCAAGGTCATTCGCTTGTGCCTTATCTCGAGAATGACTTGGCCTTTATAGCCCAGAGGACGAGGATGATCATTGCGAAATGGGAAGCTCCCCCTATAGCTGATAGGAACTTTGATGTAGTCTTGGCTGACCTTGAGGATGCTGAAGCCATGGAGACAATGGATGAACAAATTTATTCTAGTCGGGCAAACCTTTGGAGTCTCAAAGAACAAGGAGAGGAAGAGGGTCGAGCCGCTATTGACGACCAGCCGATGTCGCAGTCAGACTCCTGAATTGTTTTGTTGGGTTTGTAATGAACAAGTTCCAAACAATTTCTTGTTTTTTGCTTTAACATAATTCAAATGCCTTGGCCCAGTTTTTGGGAGGCAAAATATTTTTGTAAACTAATTTTGCTTAAGTCTTAGCCCGTTTTGGGAGACTTATTTCTATCGTAGCCGACTTTTGTTTCCGTAATGTCGTATGCTTTTCATTCCATATTGTATGTCGAGCTAGATGTAGATAATATAAGTGAGTTAATTTGAGCCTAAAGGCGACTTGATCTTGTTGGTGTAGTCGACCTCGTACTTAATTAACTTTTGTGAACGAGATTGACCATAAGTCAAACCTCGTTCACCTCTTTGAACCGATTAAGAATCGAGTTAGTTGAAACGAAGTCGACTAAGAGTCGGACTTGTTAAATGAACAAAGCCGATTTAGAATCGAGCTAAGATGAACTGACTAAGAGTCGAGTTAAGATGAACTGACTAAGAGTCGAGCTCATTAGAACAAAGTCGACTAAGAGTCGGACTTGTTAAATAAACAAAGCTGATTAAGAATCGAGCTTCGAGCTTGTTAGAACGAAGTCGACTAAGAGTCGGACTTGTTAAATAAACAAAGCCGATTAAGAATCGAGCTTGTTGGAAACGAAGGCCGACTTCATAAGAGTCGAGCTTGTTAAATAAACAAAGCCGATTAAGAATCGAGCTTGTTGGAACGAAGGCCGACTAAGAGTCGAGCTTTGCTGGGATGTTAATGTAACACTATGCTTGATGGAATGAAATCGCACTCTTTTATTGAAGTAGGAAATATGCTTACATCGACTTGAAGCTAGAACCTAATACAAGCTTGAACTTTGAAAACCAAAAACTAGAAGTAGTATTTGGATGAGGTGAGTAGCATGCCAAGGATGTTTCAATTCGTCACCTCCGAGGATGAGCTATCATGTAGGTTCCTTCTTTGACGACTCGAGTAACCACATATGGACCTTCCCAATTAGAGATAGTTTGTTCCGCCGGGTCCTTCTACCCGTTGCTTCAATCTTTCTTAACACATAATCTCCAACCCGGAATGACCTTGTTTTAACCCTTCTTGTCGTGGTAACTCTTAGTTCGCCGCTTGTAGTTGACCATCTCGGAGGTAGGCCGTCTCTCGCTTTCGTCGATTAGATCCAGGTCGATCAATCTCGTTGTTATCATTTTGCTTCGATTGAAGAAAGTCACTCTAGCAAAGGGGGAATCTGAGCTCGCAGGTGCCATAGCCTCGACCCATATGTGAGAGCGAAAGGGGTTTCCGTAGGCCCCCGAGTGGTTGTACGAATCGCCCAAAGAGCAAGTGGGAGTCTCGTCCAACCGCTTGTTGCGCCGACCTACGAGTCCCGTCTTGAGCGATGATAGAACAAGTTTATTTGCCGCCTCGCCTTGCCCATTTCCTTGAGGATTTGGCGACGTAAGATTGCCAATGCTTGATTCCTACCCGATTCATCTCTCGCTTCGAAGGCTCTCGAGAACCGTAGTCCGTTGTCGATACTATGGCTCTTGGAAAACCAAATCGGCACCAAATGAAATCATGAATGAAGTTTATAGCATTCCTCCTCCGTGATGCGAGCTAATGGTTTAGCCTCAACCCATTTAGTGAAGTAATCTATAGCAACGATCACATACTTGCAATTTCCTGCGGGAGGGAAGGGTCCAATCAAGTCGACACCCCACATGTCGAATGGCCAGCCGCAATTACCGGAGTCTCGCTCTTGTAGGCATGTGAGGTAAGTTGGCAAACCTTTGGCATTGATCACATTGCCGAACAAAGCCGTGAGTGTCGCCATATGTGGCCGTAGTATCCCAAAGTGATTAACTTGTCCGCAAGAGTCCTCGCCCCCGGTGTCCACCACGCATCCCACTGTACTTCATGTATCAATAGGGCGACCTCGAGGGTGGATGCACTTTAGTAATGGCCGAGTATAGGATCTTCCGAATGTGTCGCCTCCTTGAATGACATATCTCGGAGCTTTTTGAGCAGCTCGAGCCTCTTCTCGTCCTCCGGCAAACTCGCCACTTTGCAAGTATGCTTTCATTTCCTCGATCCAACACTTCTCCCGAGTCCAATTTCTTGAGGGATCATCTATGCACCGAATTTTTACCCTCTCATGTCGGATTTTCGAGGAAGGAGATAGGCTCGCCATGTGGCCTATCCGAAGTAGCAAGTTTCGAAAGGAGATCACTCGTTATCTTCTCTTCCAATCCTTTGAATCTCCCAAAATTCTAAGTCCTTTATCGCTCTTTTCACCAGTGTCGCAGATTTGATGAGAGTAGAACCGAGCACTTCGTATTCGCCTTTGACCCGGTTGACTATCAATTGTGAGTCACGTAGGCCATGATCTTAGTCGCTCCAAAACACTTGGCATATTCGATAGCCGCAATCAAGGCTTCATATTCGCCTTACAGTTGTTGGAAGCGTCAAATTTGAACCTTAGTGATTCCTCGTAAACAGCCCCGCACTGCTCGACCAAGACAATTCCAGCCTCCACTCGACATTTTTTGTTGCCGACCCATCCGAATATACCTTCCAACAATCGTCGGGTAGGTTAATAGCGACTTGTGACTCTTGCTCTCTCCCTTTGCCCTTTCTTTTGGAGCTCGCCGCTCGTCATCCTCCTCGCGAACGTAAGCTCGACCAAGAAGTCACCCGAGCTTGAGCTTTCCAACGCCTTTCGAGGTCGATATTCAATGTCACCCAAGTCGGTGAGGGCAATTGACCAATTGAGCAAATCGACCTGAACTTCCTCCGGCTTGTGCGGCATTTTTCTTAAGGGAGCATTGGTAAGAACCACGATTGGACGTGAGCTGTAAAATAAGCTCGTAACTTTCTTGAAGCTACGGCCACTGTGGCATAAGCAACTTTCTCACGTTGTAATACCCGCTTTCCACGCCACGCCAAAGCTTTACCGATGTAGTACACTGGCTGGCTTTTGAAGCCGCTTCCATCCTCTCTAATCAAGGCGAATTCGCCACGCACTTGTCTCCGCGCAGATAGATAAACAAACAATGTCTCACCAGCTTGTCGGGCTACTCAAGAGAGGTGGAGTAGGCGAGATAATCTTTCAATTGTTGGAACGACGAATGACATTCGGTCAGTCCATCTCAAAGCTTTTCGGGTCCCCTTCAATGCTTTCAAGAAAGGGAGAGACCTACCTCTGGCCGACTTTGATATGAAACCGGCCAAGAAGCCGCTACCCTTCCATTAAGTCGCCGCATCTCTTTTCGATAGTAGTGGGAGCTCTTCATGTCGACTCAGAGCCTTGATCTTCTCCGGATTAGCCTCCCTATGCCCCTCTCGAGATACTGCATGAATCCTGGGTTAACTTCGCCACCATAACTCCGAATACACATTTGCTAGGATTGAG